>VZQC01006583.1:1901210-1989533 GCA_009823505.1 Rhizomys pruinosus
CACTCACACACATAAAGATAGAAATAATAAATAAAATATAAAAAAAACCCAATCCAAAAAAAAAAAAAAACCACCTCCAGCAAAGAACTCCAACCCAACCAAACAAATAAAACCACATTTGCTGTTGGTAGTTCTGCGCAGAATGCTGGGGGCTTGTGGGAGGACTACGAGACCAACAGCCAATCTTCCATTCTCTTGGGGCACGAGTTTGGAAACTCTGAAAAAAGAAGTGATAAACAAGGCTGGTGTATTCCTGTAATCCTAGCACTTGGAAGGAGGAGGCAGGGCAAAGCAAGTTCATGGCTAGCCAGGGCTACATAGCTAGAGTCTGTCTCAAAAAGCTGAGAGAGAGAGAGAGAGAGAGAGAGAGAGAGAGAGAGAGAGAGAGAGAGAGCTGCTCTTGTACTTGCACAGGATCTGGTTCCTAGCACCCATGTGGTAACTTAAAACCCTCTGTAACTCCAGTTCTGGGGGACCTGACCCCCTCTTTTGGTCTCCAAGGACACCTGCACAAACATGTGCACATGGACAAGGCACAGACACACAAAAATCAAGTTAGGGGCTGGAGAAATGGGTCTGCAGTTAAAAGGACTGTGTGCTCTTGCAGACAGAGGTTTGAGTCCCAGCACCCACATGGTGTATAACAACCATCCATAACTCCAGTTACAGGGGATCAGACACCCTCATCTGACCAACTCAGGCATACTAGGCCACCAGTGCACTTATACACGTGCAGGCAATATACTCATACATATAAATAAAAATAATAAAATTTAGGGGGTTGGAGAGATGGCCTAGCGGTTAGGAGCCTGACCGCTCTTGCAGAGGACCAGGGTTCGATCCCCAGCACCCACATGGCGGCCGAGAACCGTCTGAGACTCCAATTCCAGGAGAACTCCAGATTCCAGGGGAATCCGACACCCTCTTCTGACCTCTGCGGCATTGCACGACACGGGTGCACAGACTTGCATGCAGACAGTACATTCATACACATACAGAAATAAATAAAAAAAAAATTTAAAAATAAAAAAGATGCAAAACAAAAAATAGAAAAAATGTAAAAAAAATCTTTCAAAAAGCTTTTAAAAATTAAATTAAGAAGAGGTCCCAACTGGGCATGGTGGTACTAAAGTGATAAAAATACCATTTCTTTTTGGAGTGTATCAGAGATTAAAATAAAATTATCGTTTTTTACAGGTCTGTCATGGGAGGAATTTTTAGAAGCAAGTGGATGATGATTTTTTTTTTTTTTTTTGTCTTTTTGTTCCTTTTGAGACAGGGCTTCCCTGTAGTCCCAGCTGTCTTGGAACTCGCTCTGTAGACCAGGCTGGCCTTGAACTCACAAAGATCCTCCTGCCTCTGCCTCCCAAGTGCTAGGATTAAAGGCGTGCACCACCACACCCGTCACAAGTGGATGATTTTTTTTTTTTACCAAGAGGCCAGAAATGAGTGGATGATTTTTAATAGGGCTATTGGCACTACACCACATTCGGTGGGCTCTTTATAATGAAAAGCAAAGGGGAGACAGGACAAGTTAAACTAGTTTCCATCTCTCCCCAAATGGAGACTAAGCGGCTGGGGTGCAGGGCATTTCGTGCCGCTAGAGGGCGCGCCCGAGACCAGGAGGCTGCAGAGGAGGACAGCTAGTGTAGACAGCAGAACTGGGAACCAGAGCTGGCTTCACACGGAGTTAGGGAGCACTAAAGAGTCATGGCCCAGGACCGTGCTGGGTGGCTTCGCTACTATGCTCTTGTCTAATTGGTATTAACGTTCTAGAAGTGACCCCATTTCATAGATAAAGTAACTGAGACCTTTGGTTCTGTGTTTGATAGGGTTTCACGCAGCCCAAGCTGGCCTCGGACCTGGAGGATGGATGGCCTTGAACCCGGCGTGGGGGATTAAAGGTGTGTGCGCCCATTCTCCGGCTCCGCCGTGCTGAGAACTGAACCCAGGGTCTCACTCATGCTAAGCAGGCACTCTACCCACTGAGCTACATCCCCAGCCTTGAAACAGCTAAATGTTGAGGGGGGACTCTGTGCAGCGCAAACCTGAACAAACCTGTAGTCAGTCCCAATCCGCCCCCTCCCCTCTTTCCCCCACAGACAAGGCGAAATGGAATATCTAATCAGGCATCCTTGCTAATGATCCTAAGCCTGAACCAACTTTTCCGCAGGAAGAAACGGCCTAACTGCTCACAGACGTGAGCTCCAAAACCTCTTCAGGCCGAGGCCGCCTCAGCCTAGACGCCGCCCCTCCGGCCGGTTCCTCCTTTCCTGCCCGGGTGCTGAATCCGAGCCTCTCCCGGGGCCTCAGCATCCGCAGCCCGAGTCCGTGCTGCACCCTCCGAGCCTCCATCGCTCCAGGCGCCGCGCGCTCTGCAGCCGGGCGGGTACCCGGGAGCGCGCGCCGCCCTGCACCGTGGGCATCGCCGTCCGCAAGCGCGGGAACCTGGGCCAGAGGCCTTGGCACTGCCACCCGACCGGGGCCCCCTTCCCCACCTTCCGAGTCTGGCGTCGTCTCTAGGGAGCCGCGGCTTCGGGATCCCCTCAGACCCACCGGGACCCGCCCGCACCCGCCGGCTCCGAGGCGCCCCCGGCGCCGCGCATCCCCGGCTACTCACCGCGCGCAGCCGGCGGGGCTGCGGCCTCACTCGGCTCCGGGCCTCGACCCGCGGACCTGCAGCTGGGCTCCGAGCTCCCGGAGCCGCGGGGCGTGGAGGCTGGTAGCGGCGTCTCCCAGCATCCTGGAGAAGCGGTGCCTGCGGCTCGGCTCTCCGCCTGGCTCCGCGCTCTCGGTGCGGGGCTCCCGGGCTCGCCCTCCGCGCGCGGCGGGGCCAGGTGATCGCTCGGTGGAGCTTCAGTGTCGACGCCTCCGTCCGAGCGGCTTTAAAAAGGGTGCGTTTTGGAGATATCTGAGCCTACCCCGAGCTTCCTTCCAATCGGTGCAATCGCATCTCCACGCTGGTTCATTCCTATACCGGCTAATTCTGGTTTGGCAGGAAGGGAGAAAAAAAATTGCGGGCATCTCACAGGCACACTCTTGTGGCCGGTTGAAGTTTATCGCCTTGGCTGAGGTTCGCTAACGCCGTGGACGCTTTTACTCAGGAAATGGCCAGACACCTTCAGGACGCCGGGGTGGGGGTGAGGGAGCGGGTGGAGAGGGGGGTTGGGGGGAATACTCATACCCTCCCCCTTTTCCCCCCCTGGAATAGAAGGGAACTGATGAATCAGACCCTCACCTGCGTCTCGGTCACAGAAGATAGCAGTTTGTGAAGAGAACAGGAATCCCAATACTCACAGCCACAGTGGACTGAAAATCTCTCATCTTTGTCCTAGCCTGGGTACCACCCCTTCCTATCTTTACCCGCATTCACGGCCACTTGACACAGGCTTTGACCTTGGAAAGTTTTCAATCGTTTGTTAAATAAATGAAGGAGGCGCTCTTTTACATAACCTGACCAATTCTGCTCTTTCCTATGGCTGTTATTATAAATTATCACAAAGGCTGAAAGCAACATAAATCATTATTTTACAGTTCTGGCAGTCGGGATGTGAAATGGGTCTTGTGGTATAATTCAGTGAGCTCTGCAGGCTGTTCTTCCCGGCAGCTCTAGCAGAGAGCCACCAACTTCTGCAGGCTGCCCACACGCCCTGGATGACAGCCACTTCCTCATTTTCAAGGCATCTAACATTGCATCATTCTATCTTGGGTACTT
Organism: Rhizomys pruinosus; assembly: GCA_009823505.1. NCBI lineage: Eukaryota > Metazoa > Chordata > Mammalia > Rodentia > Spalacidae > Rhizomys > Rhizomys pruinosus. The sequence continues at coordinate 1,904,926 of VZQC01006583.1, forward strand.
ATGTCACCTGCCATCTCCTCTATTTTGCCTCCCTTGTTTGCTTTTTATTTTCACACTTTCTGTGTGTGTGTGTGTGTGTGTGTGTGTGTGTGTGTAGTTGCTTGCAATTCCAGAGCATGTGTGTAAAGGTCAAAGGACAACATATGGGAATCTCTTTTCCTTCCATGTGGGTTCTGGGATTGAACTCAGGTCATCAGGCTTGGTGACAAATGCCCTTCCCCAGTGAGCCATCTCTTCAGCCCCGCTTTGAAGGACCCTGGCATTACGCTGGTCTTGCCTGGATAATTCACACATCTTTCTATTTTAAGGCCAGCTGACTAGCAACCGTACTTCCATCTGCTACCTTGATTCTCCTTCTGCCATTTAAGGTAACATAATCACAGTCTCCAGGGATTACTATATAGATCCCTTTAGGGACTCGTTGTGCTGCTACCATAAATTCCCTCCCTTCCCTCTATCTTCCCTTTCTTTCCTCCTGCCCCCTCCTTCCTTCCTTCCAAAAGAAGTTCACTTGTTTTACATCATTTTCTATCTCAATTCTTTAAAAGGAATTTTTTTTTCTTTTTTGAGTCAGGGTCTCATGTGTCCCAGGCTGTCTCGGAACTCACTGTACAGCAGAGGATGGCTTTGAACTTCAGCTCCTGCCTCCATCTCCACAGTGCTGTGGATACAGGTATATACCACCATGCACTTTTTGTGCTGTGCTGAACCCAGGGTTCTGTGCATGCTAGACAAGCACTCTGTGGACTGAGTCACATTCCAGCCCTCCTGTATCAACTCGTAGTTACACAATAATTAAGATGACTACGAAAAACTGTGGCCAAATGAGGCTATTTGTGGAGCACTAGGCTGAGGTGGTCTAAATGTTTTAAGTTTGCTGATGAGAGTAACGGATAGTGAGTAGTCTCTTGGGCTGTCCTTGGATGTCACTCATTCCAATCAGGCTTTTGACAGCAAGTCAAGACTGGAGTTGCAAGACAGGCACACACATGTAATTCCAGCACTTGAGGTACATGAGGCCTTGGCTTAAAGCTGGGTGAGATAGCGCATGCCTTTAGTCTCAGCATTGAGGAGACAGAGACAGGTGAATCTCTGTGAATTCCAGGACAGCCTGGTTTGCATCCAGAGTTCCAGGGCAGCAAAGGCTACATGAGATCCCACCTCAAAAACAAACAACAAACACACAACGCCCAAAACAAAATCCCAAAGCAAGATTCCAGTCAAGTATCTCAAATACAGTTGATCCATCTTTTTGTAAAAAATTAGCTTATTTTTATGTGTATGTGTATTTTGCCTCTATGCATGTAAGTGTACCTGTGTTGTTCAGTACCCATGGAAGCCAAAAGAGGGCATTGGATCCCCTAGAACTGGAGTTATGAAGGGTGTTTAGCTGCCATGTGGGTGTTGGGAACTGAATCCAGGTCCTCTGCAAGATTAGCCAGTGCTTTAATTGCTGAGCCATCTCGCCAGCCCCCAATCTATTTGTTTTAAAAAGAGGTGTTAGGACTTGACTTGAATGTGAAACATCCCATGCAGGATCATGTATCTGAACACTTGGTCACCAGCTGACAATGCTGTTTTGGGGGATGTTAAGACATGTGGTTCAGGTGGCAGAGGTGAGTGACAGGGAGAAGGCTTTGAAGACTATCCGCTGGGCTGAACTCTGCATCCTGATACAAAGATGCGAAGAGCGCATGTCTTGCTCCCACTGCTGTGGGTGGAGTCTCTCCACTACCATGCCTTCCATGCCTTTATAGACTGGATGCCTTTAAATCCTTAGCCAAAATAAATCCCTTTTACCTCACATGGCTTCTGTTGGGTGTTTTGGTCACAGTGTAAAGAAACGTCACTAATACAAGAGGTCTATAAAATCAACACCTCCCCTTTCCAATTCTTTAATCTTGGAGGTTTATCCCAGTATGACTTAGTGTAGATCTGGGGAAACATCACCTAGAGTAACCCCCAAACCCTTATCCTATCCATGACCCCAGGCGGCCTTTCATGCTTAAGTCTGTGCCATGGATAGATACCCTGTATCTAGAATGCCCGCCGATGCTGTTCCCATCGGTCGTTCATCTTCACAGGCAGCTCTGCTCCTACCTCCCCAGTGCCTCTCATTGGCACAGGCTGGTTGAAAGTAGAATATTTGTCCAATTCCAGCCAAGGGGCTGAGTGGGGATTGATGGGTTAGAATGTCTGGGTTAAATAGAAATCACTATCAATGTAAATGACAAGTATTTATTTTTATTTTACACGTATGAGTGCCTGCCTGTTATGTATGTGTATTGTATGCATGCCTGGTGCCCAAGAGGGGGTCAGATCCCCTGGAACTGCACTTATAGATGGCTATGAGTTTTGTGAGTCACTGTGTGGGTACTGGGAACTGAATCCCATTCCTCTGCAACAGCATCAAGTTCTCTTAATTGCTGAGCCATATCTCCATCCCCAAAGACAAGTATTAAACTTTTTCTATGTACCAGAAACAAAGGACCCTGACACTAACTTGTGGGATTTTTAGATATTTGATCTATTGTTCCACAGCACCAAATTTCCCCTTAACTGAATCCTATGTACAATAACTTCAACCTTGAACTAAAATGACTTCGGAGCTCCCTCTAAAAGGTTTCTTCTCATTTCTAATCACGCATTCAGCCAATTTCATAATGTCATGTTGGAGTTGCTGCAGAACTTGGACAATTAATGCCTTAATGGGCATGGATTAGGCTGAGTGGAATAAAATCAGCTTTTGAGGAAATTGTTAACACATAAAATCATTGAAGATTTTAGAGAAATGTCGTGTAGTAGTTCCTCCATTACCTGATTTTTGTAGCCAGTCCAGACATGCAGATAGTGCAAAAGCCTCCTGCTTATCCAGGGCCACCCCATGTTCATCTTTCAGGTGAAAGGAGCTTCAACCCTGAACCCCTCTGACTCTTCTGGGTTTAATGCTGATAGACAGAGGCCTCATCTAGATGACAAGGAGCTCATTCTAACCACATTTACTGCGTGTTCTGCTAGAAGCTTTTAACAGGCCATTTAGGCAAAAATTAATAATTTTTTTGATCTTTTTGAGACAGGATCTCTCTGCAGTCCCAGCTGTACTGGAACTCCCTATGTAGACCAGGCTGGCCTTGAACTCACAGAGATCCACATGCCTCTGCCTCTAGAGTGCTGGGATCAAAGGCATGCGCCACTATGCCAGGCAATAAATAAATTTTAAAAATGTAAAAAACGAGATTCAAGAACATGGCTCAGCAGATAAATGTACCTGCCAAGCCTGACAACCTGAGTTTGATCCCTGGGACCCACATGATGGAAGGAGAGAACTGACTCCCTAAAGTTGTCCTCTAATCCCCCACCACACACAGTGACATGCACAATGTACACACACAACAACAGCAACAACAACAATAATAAATATTTTTTAAATGTAGAAAGCCAGGGGCCAGTGAGATAGCTCAGCAGGTAAAGGAGCTTGCCACCAAGCCTGTGACCGGAGTTTGATCCCTGGTGGAAGGAGAGAACTGACTTCTGCAAATTGTTCTCTGACCTCTATATTTATGTTGTAGTATGTACACACACAATAAATAAACATGTAAAACATTTCTAATGTATAAAAAAGTAGAAAATGGAATAGAGCTGGGTGTGGTGGTGCATGCCTTTAATCCTAGCACTCGGGAGGCAGAGGCAAGTGGATCTCTGTGAGTTCAAGGCAAGCCTGGTCTACAGAGTGAGTTCCAAGCCAGCTGAGGCTATAGGGAGACCCTGTCTCAAAAAACAAAACAAAACAAAACAAAACAACCCCCCCCCCAAAAAAAACCCAGAAAATGGAATAGAGGCACTTAGCTTGGAAAGGGATAAGTAACATTTATAATTTCAGATGATATGAGTATGCAGAGAAAAATAATAGGAACCCATTGAAAATATTAGAACTAATCAGCATACAATATCAAAATGTGGAGATCGGCAGTATTCCAATATTAACAATTTTATTTATAATGGCTCAAAAGGAAATTTTGAAGTTGGGAATGAAGTTCAAAGAAGTGCTGAGCCTGTGCTCCGAAGAGTGAACAGGTGCTGTTGAAGAAGGCCCGAATGAATGCAGCTGTCTCTCTGGGTGCCAGGGCCCTGCAGCCCTGTGCTGTTTCCAAAAGTCTAGCTTGTCAGGCTCTCCTGCAAGAGACATTCACGCAGATTTGATATATTGTTCAGGACAAGTACCAGCATTAGGAAATTCTCAGTATTGTGTAATACAACCATGATGAAACCTCCCCTTCGGTGTGAGTGGTAGATGCAGGTGGAAGCCAAGCCTTAGGTGTGTAAGTCAGTAGACCAGAGCCAGAGGCCCTCCTCCACTGTGCTGTGTGTCCGCTTGGGCTGGCCAGTGCTCTTAAGCACTGAGCCATCTCTTCAGCTCTGGTTTCTATTTTTTAATTTTATTTTTAATTATGTACATGTTTGTGCATATGAGCGCAGGTGTCCTTGGGGGCCAAAGGCATCGGATCCTCCAGAGCTGGTGATACAGGCAGCCGTGAGCCACCCAACTTGGTGCTGGGAACCTGACTTGGGCCCTTTGCAGATGATGAGCCAGCTCTCCAGGCCCTGGGTTATGTTTCTGAAGGAGGAATGACAGTGTCAGCCAAACCTCACGGAAAAATACCTATCAGTGCAAGCTGGTCAGAAATTCCCAATCCACCTGCCTCAGGCATCATGTTTGGTATCACAGAGATCCTCCCAGCCTCTGCCTTCCAAGTGCTGGGATGAAAGGCATGAGCCACCACACCTGGCGATTGTATTTAATTTAATGCTACATTAGAAAAGAAAATAAATTTGGGGAGGTGCAAAAATATGCAGCTCCATAAAGATGAAGAAGCAATTGAGACGCCATGCAAGGTAAAGTTGGTTTATCCTGCAGCAGATGAAAGACTCCACACATCAAGGCCAACAGTGGCAATGACTGACAGTGGGATTCACACACCAGTGGGGAGTTAAAAACAAATTTAAAGAAGATTGGCTACTCTGGACCTCTTAGATAGGTGGTGAAAGTGGGAAGCCATAAGTCAGTGCTTACCCTCTCGCGCCCCACCCCCAACAGGTTTACAAGAACAAGCCCAAAACCAAGGTTTTCAAGCAGTGTTGAAGTTTGCTCTGGAGGAGATCCTCGTGCTGTGATATTTGACCATATTCTTTCTCCTGCTGGATAGTTTCCTTAGACGGAAGAGTATTTTCTGCTTCAGTATTTACTTCAATTTTGGATTGTTAGACTTCCTCACTTCTGACGAATCTACCTATTACTCGTCTTAACTAGAAGAAAGTCTGAAGACTCCCAGGCCCATTCGAGGCCACTGCCTACTGAGGTGGCTGCTCAGGGACCAGGTGTTTACTTCACATCTTAATTTAGCATCTCCACGTTACAGTGTCATTTGCTGAAAAATGGGCTTCTGTAACAAAATACCATATGTAGTGTGGCTTATAAACAACAGAAACTTGCTTCGCATAGGCCTGGAGTCTAGAAGTCCAAAATCAGGTTCTGTTTTTGGTAAGGGCCTGCCTGCTTGTAGGCTCAGAGGTAAAGCCTTCTCATTATGTCCCCATGCACTGAAAAGGCCAAAGTAGCTCTCTGGGGTCTATTTATAAGGGTTTTAACCCCACTCGTGAGGACTCTGCCATTGTGACTTGGTACCTCCCCCAGGCTCTGTCACCTTGGGCATTAGGTTTCAGTGTGTAAATCCATGCAATGTCTGTGGTGGGCAGAAGAGGGCATTCGATCTCCTGGAACTTGAATTGTGGATGGTTATTAGCTACCATGTGGGTGTTGGGAATCAAACCTGGGTCCTCTGTAAGAGAGCAATCTTCCCAGCTTCATCCATGCCCAGTTTATATGAGCCAGGGATTGAACCCAGGGCTTCATACACACTAGGCAAACACTCCACTAACCCAGCCAAATCACTGGCCCTCTTCAGGATTTTTTTTTATATACATTTTTAAATTTTATTTATTTTTGTATGTGTATGAGCGTACTGTCTGCATGTAGGTTTGTGCACCCATGTCATGCAATGCTGGGGAGGAGGTCAGAGAGGGTCTCGGATTCCCCTGGAACTGGAGTTCTCCTGGAATTGGAGTTACAGACGGTTCTCAGCCGCCATGTGGGTGCTGGGGATCGAACCCGGGTCCTCTGCAAGAGCAGTCGGTGCTCTTAACCGCTAGGGCAACCCTCTGCAGGATTTTTAACAAAGATTATATAACATACATCTCATCATGGGGTAATGCGGAACGAACATGAGTTAAGGAACATCGTACAGAAGAACTGCCCAGTGCTCTTCAAGGAGGTGAATGATCAGGGGATGGGGTGTGGTAGAGTACTTGCCTAGCAAATGGGAAGGCCCAGCAGTGCCTGAAGGACAGATTCAGGAACAGTCCAGATTAAAGGAAACAAGAGAGACATGATATCTAACTGCGGTTAAGGTCTAGAAGTTGTGAAATGGCAATATCCCTTTGCTAAATTTTGGAGCTTTGAAAGATCGAAAGGTTATTCCTGGACAAACTGTCAGCCCATGAAAGGAAACAGCCAGAATTGACCAGAGTCCAAGACAACGGCTCCAGAGAGAGTGGACTGTTTTGCTTCTCATCCACCTGTGCCCCTTTCCTAAGCCTAGGGACCAATCTGCGAAGAGGGGGCAGATAGAATGTAAGGGCTGCGATTGGGGTGAATGGTGAAACTACAGCAATATAGTCTGGACACTCATTTGATCAACTTGATTAAACATACGACCCCTCACCCCCCACTGGATGGTGGGGCTGTGGGGGTTTGGGCACAACAGCCTGCAAATTGGTTTCATATGAAGGATTCTTGTATTCATGGATCATCACTTATAGCTAGAAAATGAAAAAAAAACTGAGAGAAAGATGCAGGACAGTTATGGCAAAATGCATGATCTGGGATGGGGTGGGGGTAGGAGGGAAGGGAAAGGGAAATATGCCTGATCTGAATTGGAAAATGATGTATGAAATGCACAAAGCACCAATAAAAAAAGAAAAAAAAGAAATGTCCTTGAGCCACCATCCTCATTTCATCAATCTAAATTAAATTACATTGTCACATTAAAAAAAAAAGTATACGCTACAGTGCTGGGTGTAAGAGAATACCTTTCCCTTAGCAGGGCGTGGTGGCGCACGCCTTTAATCCTAGCATTTGGGAGGCAGAGGCAGGTGGATCTTTGTGAGTTCAAGGCCAGCCTGGTCTACAGAGTGAGTTCCAGGACAGCTGGGGCTACAGGGAGACCCTGTCTCGAAAAGACAAAAAAAAAGAGAATACCTTTCCCTCCTAGCCAATGTTCACTAAAGTTTAAGGAACAAAGAACAATGTAAAAATTATGTATAGTTCTTACAACAATGCTTGCCACATAGCTCTACATGAGTTTTGGAAAGTATTTTCTAATTATTTTTTTCCTGCGAATATTGAATTCTGTGTAGTAGGGAACAGCCCTATCCTGACCTTCATTAACAATGTTGCAGGAAACTCCTGCTAATCTAACAGCTTCGAGTTTCCTGTTTCCTGTTTGCCAGTTTGCTTTCTAATCTTCTACGGTTTCAGAAAATACTGGAAAGCTTTGCTTTGCTCACGCTGCACAGCCTCACCGCTTGGTTCCTCCCAGCGTCTACCTGTGGTACCCAAAGTCAGCCAGACACAGTGGATGGGACCCCGTGTTTCCGGCAGAGCAACCCCGTGCTCAGCATGGAGAGGGTTGTTTGCAGAGAGGGTCCCAGAACTGCCCTTCATAGACGTTTCTGTGCTTTCTCTCCTCTGTGGGATGGGATAATCAGGTGGGAGATAGGAGGATATTCTAGTTTGCTTTCATATTCCCACTGCCCTTGACGGTCATCCCACAGTCCTGACATCTACAGAAAGTTGGGGTCTCTACTGAAACTGAGGCTGCACCTTCACAAATGGGCTCTTCTGACCTCTCCTGGTGCAAAGCCTCAGTGTCTCTCCATGATCCCTGTAACCCTGGGGGGTCTTCATTGCGACCAAAGTACACTTTAATCAGTGGCCTTTCCTGGACTCTCACAGTGCCAAGCCTCAGCTGCTCTCTGTGACCACTTCACAGTTTCAACATGAGTACCATGTAAGAGATTCTTACACATGACCAAGTCCTGCTTCCAGCTTCGGATGGAGGCTTGGACCCTGTCTGGACCACAGCTTCTGTGTGCTGACCCGGAGGAAGTACTTCCCAGAGGATTTCAAACTGATCGGATCCTGGTCTCTTGTTACTCACAGCTGACCTATTAGCCCCAGCTAACCAGCACCAATTGTCCCAGTAAAACAAACTTTTCACTTCAGGTTCTGGTCTCTTCTCAATCACAGTTGATTCTTCAGCTCCAGCCAACCAGAACACACACACACACACACACACACACACACACACACACACACACAGAGTTCTCAATTCAAAACAGCATACAAACAGCCCTGATGGTCTCTGTTTCCCTTTGAAACTTCATAAGCCAGGCCTCCATCATCTATAACTATTTCAGCATAACTGTTCCAGACCCCACAGCAACAAAGTCTAAGCACTCAATAGCTTTTCTAGCCCAAAGTTCCAAATGCTTCCACAGTCCTCCCCAAAACACCAAGGTCTGTCATAGCAATAACCCACTCCTGGTACAAATTTCTGTTCTAGTTTGCCTTCAGCTGTTATGACAAACACTCTGACCAAAACCAACTTGGGGAGGAAAGAGTTTATTTGGCTCACATCTAGGAGATGTAAGGTCACAGTTCATCACTTAGGGAGCCCAAGGTAGGAACTCAGGGCAGGAACCTGGAGGCAGGAGCTGAAGCACAGGCCACGAAGGAATGTTGCTTGCTGGTTTGATCCCCTGGTCCATGCTCAGCCTGCTTTCTTATACAATACATAACAACCTGCCCAGGGTTGGCACTGCCCACAGTGGGCTGGGCCCTCCCACATCACTCAACAATCAAGAAAATACCCCACAGACATGGCCACAGGTCAGTGCAATGGAGGATATTCCCCAATTGAGGCTCCCTCAACCCAGGTATGTCGAGTTGACACTAAAGCTATCCAGCACAAGGGGTAAAATTGAAAAATGCTAAAATAAATAAATAAAATAAATAAATAAATAAAAAGAAAATTGCTTACCTAACCTGTGTGTAGGTTCCCCCTATTCTTTGTATGAAAGCTCCTCTGGGATGCAGTTGGCCAGACAAAGGTCTTTCAAAACCCTGTGGGGGAGCTGGAAATGGTGTCACAAACCTTCAATCCTAGTAGTTGGGAGGCCAAGGTAGATAGATGCAAATTTGAGCCTTGCCTAGGCTACAGAATAAGTTTTGGGTCAGCTTAGAGCTCAAAACAAGAAATCTCAAAAATAAATAAATTGGGGCTGGAGAGATGGCTCAGTGGTTAAAAGAACTTGCTGCTCTTGCAGAGGACCTGGGGTTGGTTCCCAGCACTCAGATGGCTGTTCCCAATTGCCTGCAACTACAGTTCCAGGGGATTTGACATACCCTTCTGGTCTCGGTGGGCACCTACACAAATGTGGCAGATATACACAGCCTCAGGCACACAAACATACTCATAAAATAAATAAATCTTTTTAGTAGTAAACAAACAGACAAACAAATAAATACAGCTCTTCCCCTTCCTGTTTCAGGAACTTAGGGAAGCTGTGGTTAGCTATGAAGACATGGCTGGGCCCAAGAAACACATTACAAACAACAGTTCCACAGACTCGACTTCAAGAAATCCCAACCTCAAAAATATGAATCTCTGGGGTCAATACCAAGTTCCTGAGGAACATGAATTTTATTCGAGAAGCCCACTAACAAGGGTCCAGTGGTGCCGAGGTCGTGAGTGTCTGTGCTGGGCCTTCGAGGCCCTGGGAAGGCCCGAAGACGCTAAAGCCAAGGTTCGTAGAGTGTCAGCTGCAAAGCTCTACTGGTGCCTGCGGGGCCTACCTGACCGAGGTTGGGGGTGCATTCACAACCACGGTGCTGAGGGTCGCGTGCAACTAAAGGCCAAGGCCCAAACCAAAGCCCAGACTCCCAAAGGTTCCCAGGTCCCTGTAAAGGACTCATAACAAAGGGTTCAGTCTACAGATGTGAGGACAGCTGGGCTAGGGTGATCCCTGTCCCCCCACTGTCATCTGATGGGTATCTTTTTTTATTTTTTTAATGTGTATGAGTGTACTGTCTGCATGTAGGTTGGTGTACCGGTGTTGTGCAACGCGGAGGAGGTCAGAAGAAGAGGATGCTGGATTCTCCTGGAACTGGAGTTAAAGATGGTTCTTAGAGAGGGAGAGAGATGGAGATAGGGGGTTAAAGGAAAAACAAAAAAGATAGGCTAAGGATGCAGCTCAGTAGTATTGTGCTTGGCTAGCATGTGCGAAAACCTGTTAGCCAGCCAAGGCAAACAAATTCTTTTATTCTAATGTTATTTATCAATATTAATGCTCAGATCACACATTATACACTACACAGTAAATCTATGTTTGATCCCTACTATTTATTGCCAACCAACTAACCAACCAACTAAGCAACCCTTGTCATACATGGCTAGTTAAATCCTGAAAGTAGTTCTCAGTGTCTTTTTCCCTGGGCTGACAGACTGAGTGGTTGTTGTTACGTTAGTTTCTGGGTTGCTCCTCCACAAAACATAGTAAGGGGGGGGGCACGGTGCTGTGGAGAAATGGCTCAGCAGTTAAGAGCACTGGCTGTTCTTGTAGAAGACCCAGGTTCGGTTCCCAGCAACCACATTGTGATTAACAACTGACTATAACTCCAGTTCCAGGGCATCTGACATCCTCTTCTGACTTCCTCGAGCATTGTATGACATGGGTGTACTTACATACATGTAGGTAAAGCACTCATACACATAAAATAAAAATAATAAAATATTAAAAGAATAAAATATTGTAACCCAGCTTTACTCTAAGAAAAGCAAACATTTTATGTGAATGTATGAGTAGGCTGGGGCCCTACCCACTTGAATTACACTGGGGTCTTTAGAATACTAGGGATTAAAAAAAAACAAAATCACAATCAGCCTTTAATACCAGTACTTAGGAGGCAGAGGCAGGCAGATTTCTGAGAGTTTGAGGCCAGCTTGGTCTACATAGTGAGTTCCAGGCTAGCTGAGGATACAGGGAGACCATATATATATATATATATATATATATATCCCCACAATCAAACATGCTTTTTGTAGTTTATAGTTCCATAGAAAGAAGTCTGCCAATGGGAAGAATGAAAACATGGTTTGTCCCTCCTAGATTTGTATCTGCTGGAGAAGGAGGAGAAGGAGATTGTAGAGGTTGTGCTGACTGTAAAAGTAGGAGGGTATGCTGGGTGTGATGGCATGTGCTTTCTAAAAAGTATTTATTTATTTTAAGTGTATGAGTGCTATGCCTGCATGTATGTAAGTGCACCTGTGTCTTGCAGTGCAGTGCCAACAGAAATCAGAAGGAGACAGATACCCTGGAAGTGGAGTTAGGGATGGTTGTTAGCCTCCGTTCTAGTTTGTCTTCCATTGCTGTGACAAAACACTCTGACCAACACCAACTTGGGGAGGAAAGGGTTTATTCAGCTCAGATCTCCTGGGTCACAGTTCATCACTTAGGGAGCCCAAGGCAGGAACTCAGGGCAGGAACCTGGAGGCAGGAGCTGAAGCACAGGCCATGGGGGATGCTGTTTACTGGCTTGCTCCCCTGGCTCATGCCCAGCCTGCCTTCTTCTTATTATTTATTTATTTATTTTTGGTCTTTTTGAGACAGGGTCTCCCTGTAGCCCCAGCTGTCCTGGAACTCACTCTGTAGACCAGGCTGGCCTTAAACTCACAAAGATCCACCTGCCTCTGCCTCCCAAGTGCTAGGATTAAAGGCGTGTGCCACCATGCCTGGCAATTCAGCCTGCCTTCTTATACTGTACACAACAACCTGCCCAGGGTGGCACCACTCCTTGTGGGCTGGGCCCTCCTACACTGCTTGACAATCAAGACAATACTACACAGATGTGGCCACAGGCCAATCCAATGGAGCCAATTCCCCAACTGAGGCTCCCTCAACCTAGGTGTGTCAAGTTGACACTAAAGCTATCCATCACAGCCCCCATGTAAGTGCTGGGATTTGAGCCTCTGCAAGACTAACCAGTGCACTTAACTGCTGAGCCATCTCTCCAGCCCCCACACATCTTTTTAATACTAGCACTCAGGAGGCAAAAGCAGGAAGATCTCTATGAGATCAAGGCCAGCCTGGTCTACAAAGCAAGTTCCAGGTCAGCACAACTGTGGCTACAAGGAGACCATAACTTAAAAGAAACAAAAACCAAAAACCAAAAGTCTAGGAAAGTGCTTCCGGGGCATCAGGACTGATGTCAGTTATTGAAGGAATGTCTCCCAGAGTTGGCCTGGGAACACTGGTAACTGAGTCTTCTTCTTCATGCATTCAAATACTAATAATTGGGGCTGAAGAGATGACTTAGTGGGTAAGAGCATATACTGCTTTTCCAGAGGACCAGAGTTTGATTCCCAGCTCCCACATCACGCAGCTCACAACCACCTATAACTCCAGCACCAGGAGAATCTGACACCTTTGACCTCTGAGGGCACCTGCAGTCATGTGAACATCCCCGCCCCACACACAGAGTTAAAAACAAGTCGTTAAAACTACTAATAATTCCTACATGGTGCTCAACATTGTGACAAGTGTGACTTCTTTTCAATCTGTTGACTAGTTAAGGATTAAAAGGTCTTAGCTGGGCGTGGTGGCGCACGCCTTTAATCCCAGCACTCGGGAAGCAGAGATAGGTGGATCTCTGTGGGTTCAAGGCCAGCCTGGTCTACAGAGCGAGCTCCAGGACAGCTGGTACTAAAAGGGAGACCCTGTCTCAAAAATACCAAAAAAAAAGTGTAAAAACTAAAAGGTCTTCAAGGCCTCTCTCTCTCTCTCTCTCAGCCAACTTCAAGCTTAAAAACATCAAGTAGTCCTATCTAGTTGGAATTTTTTGGGGGGGGGGCTTTTTTTTTCACATAAATTTATTTATATATTTTTTAACAAATCTAGACCCATGTTCCCGCCCATTCCCCCACCCCGAAATAGCTCATGCATTCTGCCAAACATGCTTTTCATCTTTCTCAGTCTTTCTCAATATTCTCCATGAGGAAATTGACTGTTTTGAGCAAAAGTTCACTGTTTCAGTCAGTTCTCTGATGCAGTCCTTTCTGTTGTTGTTGTTGTTGTTTCCAATATGCATTACGAACAACTGCTTTGGACAAAAGCTCAGGGGGCCCTACACAAGAAATACAACTAGGTAATTGGCATTAGCATCCACAGATGAGGGATACCATTCGTTGTTTGTTTTTCTGGGACTGTGTTACTTCACTCAGCATGATGTCCTCTAGCTCCAGCCATTTTCTTGCAAAGCTTGTGATGTCGTCTTTCTTTACTGCTGCATAGAACTCCATTGTGTAGATGTACCACATTTTCTCTATCCACTCATCAGTTGAGGGGCATTTGGGTTGGTTCCAGCTCCTTGCTATTGTGAAGAGAGCTGAAATAAACATGGCCGTGCATGTATCTCTGTGGTGGGGTGAGTCTTGAGGGTACATGCCCAGGAGTGGTATGGCTGGGTCGGGTGGCAAGTTCATTCCAAGTCTTCCAAGGGTTCTCCACACTGCTTTCCATAGTGGCTGTACGAGTTTACATTCCCACCAGCAGTGGATGAGTGTTCCCCTTTCCCCACAACCTCTCCAGCACTTGGTATCATTTGTTTTCTTGATCCTAGCCAGTCTTATTGGAGTAAGATGATATCTTAAAGTGGTTTTGATTTGCATTTCCTTAATGATTAGTGATGTTGAACACTTCTTAAGGTGTTTCTCAGCCATCTCTAATTCCTCACTTGTGAAGTCTCTGTTCAGCTCTTTGCTCCATCTATTGAGTGGGTCATTTGTTTTCTTTTTTCTTTGTTTTTTGAGTAGTTTATATATTCTGGAAATCAATGCTTTGTCAGATGTATCTGCAGTGAAGGTTTCCTCCCACTCTGTGGGATTTCTCTTCACTTCCTTGATTGTTTCTTTTGATGTACAGAAGCTTTTGAGTTTAATGAGGTCCCATTTGTCAATTGTCGACCTTAATTCTTGTGCAGCTGCTGTCTGATTTAGGAAGTCTTTTCCTACGCCTATGTCTTGTAGTCTGCTGCCAACTTTTTCTTCTATTGCCTTCAGAGTTTGGGGTTTCACATTGAGGTCTTTGATCCATCTGGAATTGACTTTTGTACAGGGTGAGAGGTAGGGGTTGAATTTCATTCTTCTACAAGTGGTGATCCAGTTTTGCCAACACCACTTGCTGAAGATGCTGTCTTTTCTCCATTGTGGTTTCTTGGCCCCCTTGTCAAATATTAAGATGGCTGAAATTGTATGTGCTCAGATTTGGATCTTCGGTTTTGTTCCATTGGTCAACAGGTCTGTTTTTGTCCCAGTACCAGGCTGTTTTTATGACTATAGCCCTGTAGTATAGTTTGAAGTCTGGTTTTTTGGGCTTTTTGAGACAGGGTCTCCCTGTAGCCCCAGCTGTCCTGGAACTCACTCTGTAGACCAGGCTGGCCTTGAACTCACAAAGATCCACCTGCCTCTACCTCCCAAGTGCTAGGATTAAAGGCGTGCGCCACCATGTCCGGTTTGTGGTTATTGTTTTATACTAATGATATGTCCCTACTTTTAAAAATAAAGGCTAGGGGCTTGAGAAATAGCTCAGTGGTTAAGAGCACTGGCTGGCTGCTCTTGCAGAAGACCCACATGTTGGCTGACAACTGTCCATAACTTCATTTCCAAGGGAATTCAATGCCCTCTTCTGACTTTCCTGGGCATGGCACAGCACAGGTGCACTTTACATATAGACAGACAATGCACTCATACATATAAAAATAAAATAAGAAAAAAAATTTTTTTAAATGAAGTCCAAGTTTAAATTGGTTTCAGCTGGGCATGGTGGTGCGTGCCTTTAATCCCAGCATGTGGGCTGGAGAACAGAGGCAGCTGGATCTCTGTGAGCTCATACTGAGTTCCAGGCTAGCCAGGGCTACATAGTGGGACCCTGTCTCAAAAAAAACAAGCAGAACAACAACAAAGCCTGATTTAATTTCAAGAAAATAAGAAATAATTGTTCAGGAAGATGGTACAGAAGTAGCTGACATGTGACCAACATGGCCTTAAAGCCATGGATCCCATTTAGGCTGTACAGTAGAACTTTCTGAAAAACTAGAAAAATCCAGGTCAAGGCATAATTCCAACTAATTGCATCAGTTAAACTAGTAATGTAACCCCCGATGCAAGCCTTTGAGAGTGACAGACCTTTCTCAGCCCAGAGGTGCTTGGCTCCAGGACTCAGATACCACATAAGCTGGGTCACCAGAAGCCAGCCCAGGACAGTGGCTTGCAAGCTCATTGTCTCATGTCAAGGATGATTTAAGATATGGACACACAGGGGCAGAAATGAAGTGAAAGCAGGTTTTATTAAGAAAAATTAAGGGAAAGTGAGAGAAGAGTGGGAAGGTTGAAAGAGAAGGGGAAAAAAAAAACATCTCAGGGCTGGAAAGATGGCTCAGCGGTTAAGAGCACTGACTGCTCTTGCAGAGGACTTGGGTTCAATTCCCAGTATCCACATGGCAGCTAAGAACTGTCTTTAACTCCATTTCCAGGGAATCTGACACCTTCTTCTGACCTCCGTGGCATTGCATAACACAGGTGCACCAACCTACATGCAGACAGTACACTCATACACATAAGATAAACAAACAAATAAATTAATAAATATTAAAAAAATCTCAGTGTTTGAGGGATGGATATATATATATATATATATATATATATATATATAAAATTTTGCCAGGAATGGACAAAGACAAAATTAATTTCCATTGGCTGGCTAATCCTCTAAAGATATTGTGGTCCAAGCCAATGGGAGTCCACGTGCTCTCAGCATGTCTCTTTGGCCCAATCAGGGAGATGGTCACACACTATTCAAGCACTGCTTGCCCTGTTAAAGGGAATCAACATGCACTGAATTTGTCTATCGTTGGCTTCTGCTTTGTTAGCTGGCGACCTTGGCTCACCTGCTGGCCTCTGGCCCTGGGCTGGTGTTGCTAGTAACTGATCTTCCCGGTGTTTGCCATCTGTTACCTTGGCTGGTGTCTTGCTGGGAAATTACACTATGTACTTTGTTCCCATGTGTACATGGCCAGCTTGTAGTTTTACCATGGACCTTTCTCCCTTTTCTGCCTATGAAGAACTAGCTCTTGCCTCACCTCATCTTTCAACCGCATGTGGGGTTGTATTTCTGGAGAAATTGAACATACTATGATTGATTTACCATTCTCAGTTCTGGCAAGCAAGGACTGGGTGTGATTCCTTGTGTTGGCACTGGGTGTACAGCAAGTATTTGGTAACACACTAAAACTGCATCACTCACTCCTTGCAGTTGGGTGTGGCTGACAGTCCTCATTGTTCTGGGGACTTTGGAGAGAACCCTCTGGTTTTATTGTTGGATAAGTGGGCTTATCCAAGCCTAGTAGTGGGCTGCCTACCACTACTCAAAGGCCGAGAGTTGGGAGATAAGCATTGGTAGGAAAGAACCAGATTTATTTCAAGCTAGCACCCACACCATAGAGGGCCTGTCTCCTCAGACCTCCATGTCGGAGGTGCTCAGGGCTCATGAAAAAGTTTATATAGAAAGGGGACTCAAGCTGGGAAGGAAGGCCACAGGCTCAGCAGGGGGTTTGTCATCTAGGGTGTTTCTTTTTTCTTTTTCTCTGATGCAATCAACCTTCACCTCCTACGGCTACTTCCTGTATTTGTGTTTTATAACAGACATATTACTTTAATTGCAAGTTAAACTTCTTAGTAATTTATAGAACTAAAGAGTAAGGGGTAGGTATGTGTACACTTGTTCATACGCGTGTGTGTGTGTGTGTGTGTGTTCTTGCAAAGGTTATCAAATGAACCCACAGTGGCTGCAAGCTCAGTGCTTAGAGTTTCTAATACAGGAGGATCTAGAGTTCAAGGCCATCGTGATTGCTTAGCTAGTTTGAGGCCAGCCTCAGCTATAGAGCAAGACTTAGCTGAAAAAAGGAATAGCTTGCCTGGTTCTGGAAGTCTAAAGAAAGTTTTACCCTAGGGCTGAAGAGATGGCTCAGTGGTTAAGAGCACCAATTGCTCTGGGAGAGGACCAGGGTTGGTTCCAAGCACCACACATGGTGGCTAACAACTGTCTGTAACTCCAGTTCTAGGGGATCCAGTGTCCTCTTCTGGCCTCCACAGGCATTGTATGACATGGGCGCACTTACATACATGTAGGCAAAACATTCATACACACAAAATTAAAATAAATAAAAAATAAAAATAAAGAGCCACGTGTGGTGTATACTTTTATTTATTTATTTATTTATTATTATTATTTTTTTTGGTCTTTTCGAGACAGGGTCTCCCTGTAGTCCCAGCTGTCCTGGAACTCACTCTGGAGACCAGGCTGGCCTTGAACTCACAAAATCTGCCTGCCTCTGCCTCCCAATGGTGTATACTTTTAATCCCAGCACTGAGGAGGCAGAGGCAGGTGGATCTTTACGAATTCAAGGCTAGTCTGTTCTACATAGTAAGTTCCAGGACAGCTGGGGCTGCAGGGAGACCCTATCTCAAAATAACAAAATAATAATAATAATAATAATAATAATAATAATAATAAATGTTTTAGCAGTTTGAGTATCTAACCATTTAGGTGGGGCTTCCCTTTAAAACTTAGAATGCTGGTCCAAAGGGAGGGGGCATTAACCTTGCAAAAGAACTAGGGCAAAGGGCAAGTGAGGGGGAGTAAGCGTCCCTGGCAGGGACAAATTACCTGGCTCTACTACAGTTTGCTGAGCACATCCTCTACTTTCTTCTGAAAATCAAGCTTCCCCTCCCTGCCAGTGCCTAACAACTGCTTGGAAAACATCTCTTTACATCTTCAGAGCAGAAGTGCTCCTCCGTACACTGTTTATTAAGAAGAACCCCCATGGGTTCTAGAAGTTTGTCTTAGAATGCTTAAAATACCATCACATGCTATGTCAGAAACACATGAACGTGTTGTGTCTTTCCACAATGTCAGAATTTATTGAATAACAATAACCAATAAGTCAGGTTTTTAAAAATTATTTTTGAGACAGGGTCTCTCTGTAGCCCCAGCTGCCCTGGAACTCACTTCGTAGACCAGGCTGGCCTTGAACTCCCAGAGATCTGCCTGCCTCTGCCTCCTGAGTGCTGGGATTAAAGGTGTGTGTCACCATGCCCAGCAATAAGTTAGTTTTTATGGCAGCAATTTGCCAAGTAGTTCTGATTTCCTCGATAGCCAGCCAAGGCAAATATGGGTTCTTTTACTCTAATCTTTTTTAAAAAATTTATTTATTTATTATTATTACTATTATTTTTTAGTCTTTTTGAGACAGGGTCTCCCTGTAGCCCCAGCTGTCCTAGAATTCGCTCTGTAGACCAGACTGGCCTTGAACTCAAAGATCTGCCTGCCTCTGCCTCCCAAGTTCTAGGATTAAAGGCGTGAGCCACCACGCCGGGCTATTATTTTTATTTTTTATTTTTAAACTTTTTTTTCATTTATTATTTTTTTTCCTCTTCAATTGCTGTGAGATTTATTATTTTTTATGTGTATGAGTGTACTGTCTGCATATAGGTTGGTGCGCCCATGTTGTGCTATACAGCAGAGGTCAGAAGAGGGCATCAGATTCCCCTGGAACTGGAGTCAAAGACAGTTCTTAGCCGCCATGTGGGTGCTGGGAATCGAACCTGGGTCCTCCGCAAGAGCAGTTGGCACTCTTAACCACTGAGCCATCTTTCCAGCCCCTCCAGATATTATTTTTATTTTATGTGATGAGTGTATTGCTTGCATATGTATAAGTACACCTGTGTTGTCCAATGCCTTCAGATGTCAGAAGAGAGGGTTAGATCCTCTGGAACTGGAGTTATGGGTGGTTGTTAGCTGCCATGTGGGTGTTGAGAATTGAACAGGTCCTCTGCAAGAGCAGCTAGTTCTCTTAACCACTGAACCATCTCTCCAGCCCCCTTTTATTCCAATCTTAACTATTAATATTAACTCTCAGATCACATATTACACATCACCATACAGTAAATCTATGTATTTATATGAAGGTTATGCAATGGTTACAGGGGGTTAAAGAGGCTGCAGTAGAATTCAAGAAGTTTCAGAGAATGAATAGAGGCAGACGTTGGAAGCTGGTGGAGAGGTAAGAAGGGCCTGGGGTGGGGACAGTCGGAGAACCAGGCCTGGGAGGCCTACTGGAGGCTCTGCTATAGAGTCAGTCTTCGGGTCAGAGTTAAGCTGAGCTTTAGTGTCAAGCAGAGCTGCAGACAAGTGTGGGACTATGGTGGCCTTAGAGGTAAAGAGTGGGCTCTGGGTTCAACTAGAACAGGCAGATGGATGGATGGCAATTTGAACAGACCATAACATCAGAGACGGAGTCAGCCAAACTGAAGCCCCTAGGAAAGTGGGGAGTTCTCTGCCTGTTGGTCCCTTGACCCAGGGGTTAGATGACAGGCTGATGGGACCATCTCATTGTAGTGTTACATGTCCTCCTCTTTATGGAGTCCTGGTGAGGAAATTGCACTCTGTGCTGATGGCTTCAGTTGTCAACCACACCTGGATGGACGGAACCTCAGTTGAAGATTTTCCTCAGTTGGAATTGCCTGTGGCTGTGTTTGGGAGGTATTTTCTTGATTGTTGAGTGATGTGGAAGGGCCCAGCCCACTGTGGTGGTGCCACCTCTGGGCAGGTTGTGCTATATTGTATAAGAAAGAAGGCTGAGCTCAGGCCAGAGGAGCAAACCAGAAACCAACACTGCTCCATAGCCTATGCTCCAGGTTCCTGCCCTGACTTCCCTCAGTGATGATACGTGACCTGGGAAATGTAAGATGAAATAAACCCTTTCCTCTCTAAGTTGGTTTTGGTTAGTTTTTATCACAGCAATAGAAAGAAACTAGGACACATGCTTTCCTTAGTCTGTTGTACCTGATAAGTTCAGGAATGGTCTTCCTGGTGTAATTTTAATATGCCCATGAGCTCCTGTAACCTCAGTTTACTTTGATAAATGTGTATGTAGGGTAGAACCCTTTCTGCTTGTGTGTGTGTGTGTGTGTGTGTGTGTGTGGGCAGGCACGTGTTTGAGACAGGGTCTCCCTGTAGCCCCAGCTGGCCTGGAACTCTGTAGACCAGGCTGGCCTTGAACTCACAGAGATCTGGCTGCCTCCCTTTCTGCTTTTAGGAATAAGTTATTTATTGGTCTGCATCTTGTGGGTGCTAGACAGATACTGTGGCTTATGTGCCACCAAGGTGCAAGGTCCTCTTGTCTCTGTGTTTGTGCTCAAAATGGAATAAGTCTGCTTATGAAATGGAGTCTGGCCCAGCCATTCACTGACTGAGTCACCTCGGGCTTTTTACTTAGTGCTTCTGGCTTCAGGATTTTTGTTTGTTTGTTTGTTTGACTAAATTAGAATAAAAATAGCATTTGTCTTATTGCATTTTTGGGAGGAGTAAATAAAATGCACAGAAACTAGAACTGGTGTTATTGCTCATCATCTTCACTAGCTTCCTCCTCCTCCTCCTCCTCCTCCTCCTCCTCCTCCTCCTCCTCCTCCTCCTCCTCCTCCTCCTCCTCTTCCTCCTCTTTCTCTTTCTCTCCCATTCATTCAATAATACAGAATATCAATATGGTCAGATACTGCCTGTGGGATCACAATGATGAGTTTAATCAGGTCTCAGCCCTTGTGATGTTCATGCTGGAGAGGTGAATGGAGACAAGTCAATCAGCATGATGAAACAATAGCTTCAGATAGCAGTAAACACAGGGAAAGCAAAGTTTCTGGTCAGAGGTACTTCAGCCTATCTGAGGTATTTAAATATTTTGATTTTTTTTTTTTTTTTTTTGAGTCAGGGTTTCCTTGTAGCCCCAGCTGGCCTGGAACTTGCTATGTAGACCAGGCTAGCTTTGATCTCACAGAGATCTGGCTGCCTTTGTCTCTTGAACGTTGGGACTAAACGTGTGCAATACCATCCACCCCTGGATCAGAGATTTTTAAAAATACTGCCTCCCCCTGCTGGGTGTGGTAGCCCACACCTTTAATCCTAGCACTCCAGGGCAGAGGCAGGTGGATCTCTGTGGGTTCAAAGCCAGCCTGGTCTACATAGCGAGTTCCTGGCCACTTGAGACTACAGGGAGACCTTGTCTCAAAAAGATCACAAAAAAGGCTGTCCCTCCCCCACCATGGGGCTGGAGAGGTGGCTCAGTGGTTAAGAACACTGGCTGTTCTTGCAGAAGACCCAGGTTTGAATCCCAGTACCCAACTGACAGCTAAAAGCTGCCTGTAACTCCAATTCCAAGGGATCTGATGCCCTCTTCTGACCTCCACACTAAATGACATGGGTCAATTTATATACACGCAGGTATAACACTCATACACATAGAATAAAAATAAATAAAAGAATTTAAAAATACTCCCACATTTATTTATTTACTTATTTATTTGTATGTGTGCATGTGTACGTGTGTATGGTGTGTGTGTACACATGTGTCACAGCACACATGTGGAACAAACAGACAACTTGCAGGAGGAGTCAGTTCTTTTCCTTCTCCCATATGAATCCCAGGATTGAACTTCAGTAATCAGCCTGGATGGCAAGCACCTCTATCCACTGAGCCATCTTGCCAGTGTTTTCAGAGATGTTTTTGATATTCTTTTTTTTTTTTCCGGTCTTTTCGAGACAGGGTCTCCCTGTAGCCCCAGCTGGCCTAGAACTTGCTATGTAGACCAGGCTGGCCTTGAACTCACAAAGATCCGCCTGCCTCTGCCACCCAAGTGCTAGGATTAAAGGCATGCACCACCATGCCCAGCATGTTTTTGATATACTAAAGTGAAACAAATTAAAGTTATTTTGCATAGTCCCCAAGACATTTGGAAATGTTGAACAGACTATTTCCCCAAGGTATTGTTTATTCTCATTGATTCTGGAAACTTGAGAAGCTCTCCAGATTCAGTGCATTTTGGGCAGAGAAGATGGGAGCATGCAGGAGGTGGGGGCGGAGGCTACTCTGAGCTGGGCCTCTTTCTTGCCCACACCCCTTCCTCTGCATTTCATATTCCAGAAGACTCCATTGATCTTCCTTCCAAGTTCTCAAGTTTAGGGCCTTGTCCTGGCTGAGTCCCGTAGCTCCAGCCTCCTGGCTCAGTGCTCCCAGCCGAATGCCGGGGTGAGGTGAGATAGCTGCATTGTGGGCAGGGTAAGGCAGGGCAGAAAGGCACTGCTCTTTTTGCTGTTATTTTATCTCATGGGGTCCAGGAAGAAAGAGTCCAGGGAACAGAACCAACTCCACTCAGCAGAGACAGAACTAACCCCCTTCCTCAACTATGTAGCCCACTTTGAGGCTTCTTCCCTAAAAATCCCCTTCCTGGGCTCTGTGAAAGCTTTGATGGTTAATATTGACTGAGGGTCTAATCTAGGCATCTGAGTGTCTAGATTAGATTAATTAATAAGACCCATTCTAAATGTGGGTGGCACCATCCCATGGGCTGGGGGCCCACACTGAATAAAACGGAGAAAGTGAGCCGAGCACCAGCACCCTCGTCTCTCTGCCTGATGATTGCAGACCTGCTGATAAACCTTTCCTCCTCTAAGTTGATTTTCTAAGGTGTTTTGTCACAGCAAGAGAAGTAATGGTCTATTCCAGTCATTCTTACTGATGCCATTAAGGGAGATCCTTTTTCCTTCCTTTCCTTCCTTTCCTTCCTTTCCTTCCTTTCCTTCCTTTCCTTCCTTTCCTTCCTTTCCTTCCTTTCCTTCCTTTCCTTCCTTTCCTTCCTTCCTTCCTTCCTTCCTTCCTTTCTTTCTTTCTTTCTTTCTTTCTTTCTTTCTTTCTTTCTTTCTTTCTTTCTTTCTTTCTTTCTTTCTTTCTTTCAGGTCCTCTGTAAGAGCGGTCAGCACTCTTAACCGCTAGGCCATCTCTCCAGCCCATAAATTGAATTCTTAAAATTTCCATATAATATAATTTGATGATATTTTGGTCTCCTCCTTCAAAATTAAAAAAATTAAAGTATAGACTTGCAACGAACTGATTAACATCTCCCTTGATAGCATCAGTAAGAATGGCCGGGAATACCCCAAAAGATAAGCTTTTATATTAGTTACTTCTCTTGCTGTGACAAAACACCTTACAAAATCAACTTAGAGAAGGAAAGGTTTATCAAGTTCATGGTCTCACTCCAGTACTGGGTCCATTTTGATTAGTGGTGACTTTGCCTTACCAAATACAAAATATATTGAAGCTCACTCCTGTGATACTGAAATTGCTATGTGAAAAGGCTAGAATTCTATCTTGTATATTCAGACTTTTATTTTATCTTATTTTAATTTTGTAGACAGGGTCTCACTATGTAGCCCTGGCTAACTTGGAACTCACTATGTAGATTAGGCTGGCCTTGAACTTACATAGGTTCTGTCTGCCTCTGTCTCCTAAGCGCTGGAATTAAAGGCATGAACCATCACACTTGCCTTCATTTAGACACTTACATTAGTGAGATAGGGGCTGGAGAGATGGCTCAGTGGTTAAGAGTAATGGCTGCTCTTGCAGAGGACCTAGATTTGATCCCAGCTCCCACATGGCAGCTAACAACCATTCATAACTCCACTTCCAGGGGATCGATCCAATGCCCTCCTCTGACCTCCGAGGGCACTGCATGACATGGATGCACTTACCCATGTGCAGGCAATACACTCATAAACATAAAATAAAAATAATAAAAAATTTTAGTCAGTAAGTTAATCAGTTTGTTGCAAGTCCATACTTTAATTTTTTTTTTTTATTTTGAAGGAGGGGATCAAAATATCATCAAATTATATTGTATGGAAATTTCAAGAATTCAATAAAATTTTTTAAATTTAAATTTATTTCTATTTCCTGTGTATCAGTATTTTGTTGGTATGCATGCAAGTGTACCAGATGCATGCAATGCTTGAAGAGGGTAGTTGTTAGCCTGACCATGTGGATGCTGGAAACAGAATCCAGGTCCTGTGTAAAAGCAGGCTCTTTTACATCCAGCTCTTAACCACTGAACCAGCTTTCCAACTCTGTAAGTCCACACTTAAAAAAAATTTAATTTATTATTTAGTATGTGTGTATTGTGTGTATGATGTGTGTGTGTGTGTGTGTGTGTGTGTACATGTGCATATGGTGTGGTGAGTGTTGGTGTGTGCCAACACTTGTGGAGGTCAGAGGACAACTCTTGAGCTGATTCTCTTTTTTTCACTGTGGGTTCTGGGGATTAAACACCAGTCATCAGCTTTCTGTGGCAAGAACCTTTTACCTGCTGAGCCATCTCCCTGACCCAAGTCCACACAAAAAATGTACATTATTTATTGAATTTCTGTGAATTTTAGGCAATAAATCTTAATAATATTTAGACCTCTCCCCCACCTGGATCCGCCCCCCCCCAGTCTACCCCATTGCATTTCATGCAGTCTGTCATATATGTTAAGGTTTACTGAGTCGAGCTTTTGTGCCCAAATGTCCCTCAGTGCGAATTCATCCATTGGAGTCTAGTCAGCCTATCTAGAGTCACTCCATTAAAGAAAATCAGCTCTCCCTCACTCCATAGTAATCAGATAGCAGTAGTCCCTTGGCTAATGTTGGGGCCACCAGCCATTTCCCCATTTCTGTTCTGGGCTTCTGTCTGGTGGAGTCTGGGTGAGGACCAAGCTGACTCCATTTTAGCTTGGTCAGCTCCATCTTGGCCTAGAGTTCACCCCAGAGTTTTAAAAAAAGGACAAACAAAGGCATGGCATAGATAAATCAATCCTTTATTAGTAGAGCGATTTAACTTCTGCCAAAAAGCATACAGTTAAATGCTTTATGAGAACGAAAGGTCCAGACCAGGTAAAACAATAGAACAAAGAGTCCAGAGCAGGTGGATACATATAATAAAAAACTGATTGATCTGTAACCAAGATCCCATCAATCAGAGGAGGAGTCACCATGACCATGATGGAAACCCCTAACTGGGAATAAGAGCTAAGGGAAATTGGTTCTCGAGGCTGCTGCCCTCCAATCCCATGGGAGTGTGCTCGGCCGACGCGTCGTCTGCTCTATCTATTCTGTCTGAGTTGTTGGTTGTTGTGGCTTCTTTTCTGCTTGCTTGTAACTAACCCTTGATTAAACTTATATCTACAACTATTTGTAGCCCCCCGGCACTTTTCTTGCGTGAATGTGGCGGATTGAGCCTAACATCTGCATGGGTCTTGTGGATGCTGTCACCACTACTGTAAGTTCATCTGAACAAGTTCCCAGAGTCCTGGAAGACGCTGTTTCCTTACCACCCCTGGCTCTTAACATCTCTCTGCCCTATCTTCTATAATGGTTCCTGAGCCCTGGGTGGGTGAGGTTTAATATAGGAGTACTATCTGGGGCACCCACTCTGCAGACTCTTATTCTCTACACTTTGGCTAGTTGTGGTCTTCTGTTGCATGAAAACATTTCCCTGGTGAAAGTTGAGAGAGACAGTATTCTCTCTACCCCTGTTCCACTATGTTTTGTGAACTTTAGGTACAAAAGTTCCGTTGTAGAAGTGTCACTTAGGGCTGGGTATCTCACAGACACTTATTTTCTGTGTGTGATCATTTATGGACCTCTGTAATAGTATTTATCTGTTGCAAAAAAGAAGCTTCTTTGATGAATGGTGAATGCTATACTATAAGGATCCGTATTTAGGTAAGAAATTTCATTTGCCCAGTGATACGACAGAGATAACATTTTCTCTAGGGCCTATGACCTCTCTAGTGTATTTGGCTCTGTTTACAGTACTACACATGAGTTAACTCCTATTGAGAGGGCTTTAAGGCCTTGAACTGCTATAGTTTGTTGTGCTGCTCATTGTTGCGGTTATTAGGCTTTTTAAAAAAATTTTATTTATTTTTGTATGTGTATGATGTACTGTCTGCATGTAGGTCTGTGCACCTGTGTCGTGCAATGCCACAGAGGTCAGAAGAGGGTCTCGGATTCCCCGGGAACTGGAGTTCTCCTGGAATTGGAGTTACCGACGGTTCTCAGCCACCACGTGGGTGCTGGGGATTGAACCCGGGTCCTCTGCAAGAGCCGTCGGTGCTCTTAACCACTAGGCTATCTCTCCAGCCCAACGGTTATTAGGCTTTAAAGCTGGGATTGGACCATAGATTGATCTCCCCCCTTAGCAGCTTGCTCTAAACCTATGAGAGCTAGTATTCAGGCAGGAGGCTTCCAGCTCAGCTCCACCTCTGTGGCTCCAAGTCCTGTGTCTGAGGTATGTCTCATCTTCAGCAACAGGGTCTTAATCTCTAGTTTTCGCAGGTGATCAATGGCTATGGCAATAGCCTGTGCTGTCTTGGGAGTCGTACTTTTTTAGTATTAGCCATGTGTAAATCTTCTAATGGCAACCATATGCTGAGCCTGATAGTGTGCAGGCACCCCACAAAAGCCAAAAGGGGTGACTACCTCCATTTCCTTTCCTGAGATGAAGAGAAGTAGGAAGAGGGAAGACAGAAGGTAAATGTAGTCATGGTAACCAGGCCCAAACAAGCTGTCTTCCTGCTGTCAGCGCAGGGACCCCTCGAGCACACAGCAGGCCTCTTGGAGAGGGAAGCCCGTGGCAAGTGCCTGCCTGTGCCTCCCACAGGCTGCGATCAAAGGTGTGCATCACCATGCCTGCTCCCAAGTCCAATTCTTACTCGTCCGTTATCCTCTATAACATATTGACTTCTCCTCAAACATCCTTTAGGTCTTCTCTATGTTTTTCTCCTGGACCAAGATTGGAAAATGAATTACAGGCTCTTGTTCAATAGATAAGGCACCTCTGTTGGGCAGGGGATGAGGCTTGTACCTTCCAACAGTGTGACGTCAAGGGTGTGTGGGAGCCAGCTGGACATGATTGGAGGGCTGACTGACCTCAGGGGCTTGATGGGCAAGAAGCCGCTGGAAAACAGATAAAGAGACATGCCATCAAACCAGGAATGGGCAGAGCTACAAAGATTTGATAATTTGAGGTTGAAAGTTAACTTTTAGAGAATCTGAAGGTTGAAAAGGATACTGGAGCTTATCTAAGCCAGGTGTCAGCAAGCTGGGAGAAACATAGCTTGATGCTCATTTTGGGAAAAGAAAACGCTATCGGGATCTGATGTGCACTCACTTATGAATTGTCTGTGGTCATCTTTGCACTAAGTGACAGCTGAGTATTTGCAATGGAGATAGACCACATGGCCTAAAAGCTAAATGCTTTTGCATGTTTCTTTTTTTTCTTTCTTTTTTTGGCAGTAAAGAGGAAGATTACACACACACACACACACACACACACCATTCTTTGTAGATTATCTATATATTATTTGTTATTTTTATCTTATGTGTATGAGTGTATTGCTTGCATGTGTATAACTGCAATGCCTGTGGAAGTCAAAAGAAGGTATTGAATGCCCTGGAACTGGAGTTATGGACAGTCGTTAGCTGCCATGGTGGGTGCTGGAAATCAAATCCCAGTCCTCTGCAAGAGCAGTCAGTGCTCTTAACTACTGAGCTATCTTATCTCTGCAGCCCCAGATTATATATATCTTAAAAAAGGTTTATTTGTGGGATGGAGATATGGCTCAGCAGTTAAGAACACTAGCTGCTTTTGCAGATGACCTGGATTCAGTTCCCAGCACCCACATGACAACTAACAACTGTCCATTATTCCAGTTCCATGTCACCTTCTTTGTCTGACAGCCACTGATGCCCTTCTTCTTCCTATCTAGTTCCCTAGGATCTCCTTCTCCTCTCCTCCTCTTCCTCTTCTCCTCCTCTCCTCCTCCTCTTCCCTTTCTTCCCACTTCTCTTCCTCCTCCCGCCCTCCCTCTCTTACAAGATCCTGGGCGGGGATTATTTACAGAAGCAAGTCTTCTCTACTAGTGGTTACACTGAAGCAAATGTTTCTCCCACCACTGGTGACCATTAACTCTGTCTACAGATATGAAGCCAGGAGCCTCTGAGCCCTTTCCCCCTAGCTAGGGAGTTCAGTTTTGCTCAAGGCTGATGTGCTGGATAACTTTATTGTCAACTTGACACACCTGGGTTGAGGGAGCCTCAATTGGTGAATTGGCTCCATTGGATTGGCCTGTGGCCACATCTGTGGAGTATTGTTTTGATTGTCAGGCAATGTTTTGATTGTCAGGCCCACAATGAGTAGTGCCAACCTGGGCAGGTTGTTGTGTACCATATAAGAAGGCAGGCTGGGCATGAGCCAGAGGAGCAAGCCAGTGAACAGCATTCCTCCATTGCCTGTGCTTCAGCTCCTGCCTCTGGGTTCCTGCCCTGAGTTCCTGCCCTGGGCTTCCTAAGTGATGAACTGTGACCCAGGATATGTAAGCTGAATAAACCCTTTCCTCCCCAAGTTGGTGTTGGTCGGAGTGTTTTATCACAGAAATGGAAGACAAACCAGGACAGAAATTGGTACCAGAAGTGGGGAAAATAACTGTATTAGTCACTTTTCTGTTGCTGTGATAAAACACCATGACCAAGGAACTTATGAAAGGAAGAGTTTATTTGAGCTTACAATTGATGGTTCCAGGGAATTAGAGTCCATTGTGGTGGGAGGCATGGTGGCTGGATCTGGAGCAGCAAGCCAAGGGTCTCATCTCGCAAAGAGCACAGGAAGCAGAGAGAGAGCGACTGAAGACCACAAGGCTTGTTAAACTCACTAAGCCTACCCCCAGTGACATACTTCCTCCAGCACGGCCACACCTTCTAAGACCTCCAAAAACAGTGCCACCAATTGGAGACAAAATGTCTGAATACTTAAAGCCTATGGGGGATACTCATTCAAACCACCACAGCTGAGCATGGGACTAACTACATTCTGTTTTCCATCATGGTCAGCTTGTGATATCACTGTCTGTGATCCCCACACCTGGAGTGAGTTTCAGATCTCTCTTCTGGCAAATGAGAAATAATAACAGAGAAAAAATAGCTCATGCTAAAAGAGCCCGAGATTTGGTCAGTTCAGAGTATAAATGGAATATAGTTACCTTTACCATTGCTGTATGGCAAACCACACCACAGCCTAGTAGCTTAAAATAATCATTTAATATTGATCTTAATTAAATGGGCCAGGAACTTGGGAAAGGCTCAACTGACTGGTTCTGGTTTAGGGCTTCTTGTATGGATACAGACACATGTCGGCTAGGCTGGGCCTGAAGGATGGAGCACTCTGTTGCTGTCTGCTGGTGCTAGCCATCAGCTGGGGGCTCAGCTGGGATGTTGACTTGAGCCTCTACACACAGCCTTACAGCCTCTGTCACATGGTAACTTTGGACTACTATCATGGCCTCTCAGGCCTCCCTGTGCAAGGGTTCCAGAACCTGATGGAAGCATTCCCTTTTGGTAGAGGGAGTCACTAACCCAGATTCTATACAGATGGGATATGGATCCCCTTTTTTAATTTTAATTTTGTGTGCATGAGTGTTTTGCACCCATGTGGGTAATGCCCTTAGAGGCCAAAAAAGAGCATCAGATCCCCTGGAACTAGAGCCACAGTGTAAGACCCGAATTGAGCCTTACCCTTGAGAGACCCCCGAGTGAGAGATGCAGAGACAAGACTCACTGCAAAAGCAAGAGGTTTATTCCTCTGGTGCACTGGGGTTTGCCTGTACAATGGGGAGAGGCAAACCCCGAGTAATCTCTGCATACTGTGTAAGAGAGGCCCACACTGACTCCATTTTGAGCATAGCCATCATTTTAAGCAATTACTTGAACCTGCCCAATTCAGGGAAAAGGTCAATTGCTCAAGGCCAGTTGCTCAAGGCCTCAAGAACAGCTAATAAAATTTAAACCTGTCTAAAGATAACTGTTGATACTGTTGATATGTGAGGATAGGTGGACTGACTCAACATTTCCTCATTCCTGTCCCAAGACTGTGTCTAAAGATAACCTTTGGTACATGGGGGCAGGTGGGCTGACCTAACCATGAGCTGTAACTCTGCTATTATCCAATAAGGCTATAAGTTACCCAAACCCCACTAAACATCCCCTAGACCCTGTATAAAAGGCCTGCGAGCCAAGTTATCGGGGTCGGAGCCTTTTCCCTCCCACCCCCGCATGCTGGTTTACTTTTTCCCAAAATAAAGTCTTGGTTTTCCATCCTTCCGTGTGTCTGGTGTGGATTCTTGAACCCTAACAACAGTTTTTATACACAGGGCAGGAACTGAACCCTGGTCTCCTTTGTGACAGGCGGGGATACTCAGCATGCTTGGGTCTGCAGGTGGCTTGGGGCCAGGGCCCTCAGGGTGGTTCTTTCTGGAATTATCTGTTACCAGCTGACCTAGGGAGGGGTTGGTATTTGCTAACCTAGGGAGGGAAAAAGCTCTGACCCCAATAACTTGGCTCGCAGGCCTTTTATTCAGGGTCTAGGGGAATCTTGGTGGGGTTTGGGTAACTTCTAGCCTTATTGGATAATAGCAGAGTTACAGCTCATGGTTAGGTCAGCCCACCTGCCCCCACATACCAAAGGACACAGTCTTGGGACAAGAACGGAACCAGATCTAGGGGAATTTTTCTTTATGGGTTCAGACCGGACCTGTTCCCCAAGCCTGGGATGTATCTGGTGGACTTCAGCCTGGGGGAAAGAGAATACCACCGGGCCTGTTTCAAAATGCCCCAGATCTGATGGACCCCAGCCTGGGGGAAAGTGAATCCTTAACCTTTGTCCAGAGTAGAAGTCTGGGATCAACTCTTATCTCTTCAACAGAAGCTTGTGAGCCTCCATGTGGCTGCTGAAAACTAAAGTCAGGTCCTCTGCCAGAGCAGCCAGTGCCCTTGACTGCCGAGCCATCCCTCCAGCCTCAGCACCCTCCGTTTGGTTTGGTGGCGGGAATAGCAAGTTCACATTCCAGAGGAGGAGGTGGGAGTGGGCATACTTTTGTGACCATACTTCTGTGGAACATACAGTCTGCCACAGCCACTGTCTTGCAGTTTTATTTCCTGTGTCCTCAGCCGTGCTACATCAAGAATGACCCAGGTGGGAGGAAGCTTGGAAGACGTTTTCTTTGTATTCTGTTCTTTAGTTTTACTCCTTTCAGTTGCTTCCCATCCTCCCCGCAAAATGAAGGTAGAAGCGGATCATCCGCCACACCCTGAACTGCCTGGAGCATCGGTTCATTTCCAACATGGAGCCATTTGGTTTCACTGTACTTTGATCCTAAATTTATGACCTTGCACATTTTCTCTATGGCACATTGCTCAATGACTTTTCTTTTCTGGTTTTTATGTCAAGGTTAGATGACACGAGAGAGCAACTGATTGCTTTCTGGAAGGTCTTTTGGAAAGTTTCCAAAAGGGCTCAAGGACCCAGTTCCCATTCTCAAAGCAAATAAATGGTCCATAGTCCCTAGGGAGGTCGTCTGGCTTGGATAACATGGCTCGCATGCTGTAAACATACTTGCTTCCCCTCTCCCCTTTTTCTTTGGCTTAAAGAAATTCTATTCCATTGGTTCTTAGAGTTTTAGAGTAGTTGTTTTGGGAGAACAAGTTGAGGAAAACTATGTAAGTCCATGAATCCTATTTAAATCCTTTTAACCTGTACCAGAAGGTTTGGCTAGGTGTTTAGAACATGGAGATAAGAGGGCTGTGGGCTGTGGGCAGGGACAGATTATTTACTGATAAGTATCTTTTCATCACTTCCATATGACTAAGCCATTTTTTTTTAATTTTTTATTTATTTCCATATGTGTATGAATGTATTTTCTGCGTGCAAGTCTGTGCACCCGTGACGTGCAATGCCGCGGAGGTCAGAAGAGGGCGTCGAACTCCCCTGGAACTGGAGTTCTCCTGGAATTGGAGTTTCAGACAGCTCTCGGCCGCCATGTGGGTGCTGGGGATCGAACCCGGGTCCTCTGCAAGAGCGGTCGGCGCTCTTAACCGCTAGGCCATCGCTCCAGCCCGACTAAGCCATTTTGTAATATGACATAATTTAGCTCTGTATCAGAAAAAGAGAAATGTTACCAGACTGCACTTTATGAAGGCATCAGACAAAGGTATCAATGGTGGATATCCTCACGTAGGGATTGCCCCCTCCCATGATTTATGAGTCCTTCCAATTCCCTCACTGATGTGTACTTGCTATGTGCTGAGAGTCTAGCTTGCTGTCTTGCTGTGTTGAAGCACCTAGCTTGTACTTGGCTTTCATCTAAAACCTTTGCACCTCTTTCTTCTCAACCCTGTGCTGGGCCTGGCTGGTGTCAGACAAACCAGGGAGCAGGCAGAAGATGTGGTTTAGCAGTCTGTCACACACATCCGACATCTAATTTTTCCTTCCTGGCATTGAATAGCCACTTTCTTATGCTCTAAATGCACCCAAACAAAATTTACATGAAAATTGCTGCCGGTGGTGTCCTTAAAATACTTGCTAAGCTCTATCTCTGAAGTAGGGTAGGAGTCAGGAATTGTTTCCTTCAGCCACAGCTCATCACACTTTGCCAAGGGTTCTGCCACGCCCAGCTCTGTACCCTCTGTACACTGACTCACAAGCCCCCTCCACCTTCCCCTCTCTTTCTGACTTTCTCCTTTCTTTTGGGTCCTGATTGTTTCAGACTAAGAAGGGGGGGGAGGGAGGGAGGAAAATTCTGAGGGGCAAAGATAGACATAACCCTCCCTCTCTGACGCCTTCATTCTTTAGCATGGACCTGATTTCCTAGCTTGAAGATTATCTGACCACAGGTGGAATTGGACCAACATATATAGTTTGCCAATGAGCCCTTTTCTCCATCTCTTCAGTGTCATGCTTGGCAGGTTGTTTGGGAAGCTACCTGGAAATGCAAATAGCCCTTTCAGGGACATCCCCATGGAAGTGAGAGGAGAGAGCTCTCTTGTACCCCAAGCTAGAGAGCTGAGTCATTTCTTCAGTCCTGGACTTAGTAGGAGTGTTATGGAGAAATCTTGAGACAAAGTTAGGTAAGGAGAGGGGGTTTAATCACGTTCGTAGGCTCTAGCCCACTAGTGGTCTGACCAGCAGATTGTTCCATACAGGAGTCTTTGGGGTCTTTCATACCCCTGTGACAAATGCAAGCTACAGGAATGTGACATCCTTGTTTACAACCTTGTTTATGGATCACAAAGGAAGGCTACAGGAATGTTCAAGGTCTTTTAGTAACCAACCTATTTCCCTATTTCCACTATGGGAGTTAGGATTAACCTAACCAAACCTCCCAAGCTGAGCTTCTAGGACCTTATTTTATTTTTTAATTATTATTATTTTTTTTTGGTCTTTTCGAGACAGGGTCTCCCTGTAGCCCCAGCTGTCCTGGAACTCACTCTGTAGACCAGGCTGGCCTTGAACTCACAAAGATCTGCCTGTCTCTGCCTCCCCAGTGCTAGGATTAAAGGCGTGCGCCACCACGCCTGGCCATTTTTTTTTAATTTTTAATATTTTTTTATTATTAAACTTTTTCCATAGGTCATACATCATTTCTCAATTGAATCTAGAATCACTTCCCTTTCTAGGCCCCCCAACCCACCTGTGTCCCTGCACTCTGCCATACATGTCCTGTATCTTTTTCTGAGTCTTTCTAAAGTTTTTTTTTTCAGTTCTTTTGTTGTTGTTCTTTCCAACTTGTACTGCTACAGTATATATACATATATATACATAGTTATATATATACACATAAATATATATATACATACATACACATATCATTTGAATTGTAGGATTTTTTTTTCTTCCTAAAAGACGTCATGTTTTCCTTAAGGAAGTGCTCGAAAGTTCCTCCTTGGCAATCCCAAACAACTAACAATCCTGCACTTTTGCTCCACATGGGGGTCTTTCCCTCCCATGGTCCCCCAATTGAAGTCTAGTAAACACGCGTCCTATCTCGATCCCCCTGCACTGGCCTCCATGATGCAGCCCAGGTAGTCTAACAATGGCAGTCTATATTCTGATGAGGCTGACATCCCCTTAGCTATTTAGTCTACAAGCTGGGTATCTCAGTAGTCCTCATCTGGCATTGAAGGTTTGGAGGATTCTTGGAGAGACATGAGTCCTCAGTCCGTATTGGAAGGTTGAAAAGCTGTGTCTCATGTCTTTGAGGAGTGCCAAAAGCAGTGGCAGCCATAGAGCTGATGCACTTGCCAGTAAGAATTGAAGACAGGCCAAACAACAGTGCTCTCTCTTTTTTCTTTTTGTCTCTTTACTAAGATCTCAAGTTCTATGTCTGCAAGTTTCTCTGGTCTTACTGATTATTTACATCTGGTTGTACTTTCCTTTTTGATGCTTAAGGCCACACAGTTAGCCCAGATTAACCGAGGTTTTTGTTTTCTCAAGGTCAGTTGAGGATCTGGTCCTCATCTAGGACCTTATTAATGTGTCTATAAATCATATGGTATCTTGCAAAAATGAAAAGACTGATCTGATCCAGCAGGTCTCTGGTGGGACTGGAGAGCCCAAGTTTCTAACAAGCTTCTGGATTTATGCTTATGTTCCTGATCCCAGGATCAGGGCGGAATACCTTTAGAGGACACCAGCATGTTCCTCCATGCCCGGAATGAATTGTCAAACAGGGCTAGGCAAGGAAATGAACGTGGTTTGGAACTGAGGTTTTCTCAGAAAGTGGTGGATGAGTAATGTTAGAAGAAAAGAGAAGCCAAGAAGGGCAGGCTAGAGTGGAGCTGGCAAGGGCGCTTCCACTGCAGCTTCTACCAGCTCCCCTCCCAGGACTAACAATGGGCTGAGGGTGTCAATCTCCTGAGGACCTTCCTCCCGATGCAGTAATGAAAAACTTAGCAAATAAAAAATAGGATGCCCTGTTAAACCTGCATGTAAGGTCAGGGATCGGGACAAAAAGCCAAGATGGCATAGACTGGAAGGACCCTCCCCAAGATGGCATAGACCGGAAGGACCCTCCCCAAGATGGCATAGACTGGAAGGACCCTCCCCAAGATGGCATAGACTGGAAGGACCCTCCCCAAGATGGCATAGACCGGAAGGACCCTCCCTTCTTTTCTGCTCAGGAGCTTGTGTTTGCCTGTGAAAATCACCTGATGGAGTTCCGGATTCCCATGAGATCTCTGGATCTGAGACCCATCTTCAGGCCCCTGACCTGGCCTAATTGGCCAGATTCCAACACATCACCATCCCCCTTCCCCGACCTATAAAAGGCCCTTTGCCCCTCCCAGATGCATGCTTTCTCATGGAAAACTAGTGCTTTTTAGTATGAGTGTCCCCAACATGTTCCTCTGGGCCTTATGTGCATGAAACAAGACAATGATTTGGTCTTTTTCTGAAATTTACATTTAGCAGAACATCCCTTTATTTGAATTGACCAATCTGGACACCCTATTAATAACCATATCCCAGCCCCTAGTCCTGACTTGAACACCCATTGCCTGGCTTCCCAGGGTGCCATGTGCTTCCATCTATTCTAGTACCCACTGTACTGCATTGAACAAAATCACTGCTTCACATTGACCCTTACTTACTCCATTACTGGAGATTGAGCCTCTGAATGCCCCGCACATTTGGGTAGAGTCAAGTATATCATAGACCTCAATGTTTATTGTCAAGATGAATGGCCAATTCCTAGTCTGAGGCAGGCAAGCATGGGAATCTAGGACTCCACTTGGCTTGGGCAAGGCACACAGCCCTCTCCTAAGCCAGCAATCTGTTGGCAACCTGGGGTCCCCACCTGCACTGAGCTGCACACACACCCCATTTCAAACAGTGTAGTGAGCTGCTTAGTGTGACAACCTGATTTAGTGCTGTTTCCATTCAAACACATCCTGGAAGACATCCAGGAATGGGCCAATCTTGCCTGAACTGGTTTGGAGTGAATGTGTCATAAGGCAAACTATTGCCTCAAAATGAACTTTTAGGAAAATAAAGAGAATCCTATGCACCTATGTATAGTTGGGCATGCACATGAATAAAATCAGATGCATCATGGGATGGGCATGTGCAGTGAATAGAGGCTGATGCAAATTAAATCTATCAAAACAAAGAGCTTCCTATAGCATCCCCCTTTAGTAACCAAACTCTTCCTCCTCCTAGACTGGAGAGATGGCTCAGTGGTTAAAAATACTGCCTGTGCTGGGCATGGTGGTGTACAA
The DNA here is from genome assembly GCA_009823505.1 of Rhizomys pruinosus. Lineage (NCBI taxonomy): Eukaryota > Metazoa > Chordata > Mammalia > Rodentia > Spalacidae > Rhizomys > Rhizomys pruinosus. The sequence goes on from VZQC01006583.1 coordinate 1,941,131, forward strand.
CTTTAATTCCAGTACTCAGGAGGCAGAGGGAGGTGGATCTCTGTGAGTTTAAGGCCAGCCTGGCCTGGTCTACAAAGTGAGTTCCAGGCCAGCTGGGGCTACAGGGAGATCCTGCTTCAAAAAGATAAAGAAAAAAAAACCAACACTGGCTGCTCTTGCAGAAAATCTGGGTTTAAATCCCAGCAGCACCCACATGGCAGCTAACAACCATAACTCCAGTTCCAGGGGACCTGGAGCCATTTTCTAACCTCAAAGTGCATTGCCTGACACGGGTGCATTTAAATATGCAGGCATAACATTCACACACATTAAGTAAAATATTTTTTAAAAAGTAATAGATAATCAAGGTGCCAGCAGGCTGGGTGCCTGATGAAGGCCCCTTCCTCACAGACAGACATCTTTTTATCCTAATGTCACATGTCACATGGTAGGAGGGATGCCAAGTACTCTTCAGCTTCTTTTTTTTTTTTGGCTTTTCGAGACGGGGTCTCCCTGCAGCCCCAGCTGTCCTGGAACTTACTCTGTAGACCAGGCTGGCCTTGAACTCACAAAGATCTGCCTGCCTCTGCCTCCCAAGTGCTAGGATTAAAGGCATGTGCCACCATGCCCGGCTCCTCAGCTTCTTTTATAAGGGCCCAGATCCCCTTTTTTTTTTCTCCCAGATCCCATTTGTAAGGGTACTATCTTCACGGGGTCAGCAGTAGGCCCATCTCCTGATACTATTGCCTCAAATCAAGCATTGAGGGTTCAACCTATAAATTTTTGAGTAACATGAAGCTTTAAACCAAATAATCATTCATTTCGAAATGAGGAAGTAAATGGACAGAGGCATTCATCTTTCTTAGGCTGGCTGGGCAGTGAGACCTGGGACCCGTGTGCCTCATCTTCCACAGCATTGGATTATAGACAAGAGCCGATACATCCACTGCTTTTTAAATGTGTGTTCTGGTGAGTTGAACTCAGGTCCTCAAGCTTGCAAGGCAAGCACTTCACTGAACAACATATCCCAGAAGCCCTTTACTTAAACCTTTAAAAAAATTGAAATTGCAGGCTGGAGAGATGGCTCAGTAGTTAAAAGGACTAACTGCTCTTGCAGAGGACCCTGGTTTACATCCCAGCACCTGCATGGTAGCTAACAACTGTCCATAAGTCCAGTTCCAGTTCCATGGGATCTAACACCTTCTTCTGACCTCCGTGGACACTGCACAACATGGGTGCACTTATATTCACACAGACAATATGCTCATACACATAAAATAAAAATAATAAAATATTTAAAAATGAAAGTGCATCTCTGGAAAGAAATATACTGATGTCATTGGATAATGATCCACAGCAGCTGTAAAATGTACATTTGCTTTAGTCGTATAGTTTTTATCTCAGTCAGTCAGAATTAGTGATTATTCAATCTGTTTCACATCCTTTCTTCCATTATAATTTTCCTCCTTGTGAAGATTAGAGGTGAAGACCAATGAGACGTCTCAGATGATGACCTCACTCGTCACCAGGCCAGATGACCTGAGTGTGATTCCCAGAACACACATGGTGGATGGAGAGAGCCAACTCCTGCAAGTTGTCCTCTGACCTCCTTGGGCATTCGTACCTTATCTTCCACAAAATAGATAAATGTAATAAAAAGTGAATAAGTTGGGCCCGTAAGTGAGAGGTGTGATTAAAATAAGTGTTTATCCAGCTGAATTAGTATATTTAGTCAGAGCTGCTTTTTTTTTTTTTTTTGGTCTTTTTGAGACAGGGTCTTCCTTTTAGTCCCAGTGCCTGGAGTTCACTCTAGTTAGCTACTAAAACAAACAAACAAACAAAAAAACCCTTTATTATTTAAAAAATTTATTTTTAAAAAAATTCCATACTTTATTTTCATATTAAGTGGACTAAGAAGACACCAGCTATAAATTTGCAGCTCTACTCCTCAGAGAGAAAGCAAGCGTATTCGTCTCTTCATTGAGGATCTGGATGGTCTTCAGTGGTTGAGCAAGGCTGCTGGGTGCTTGGGACATGTGGGACCATGGCTGGAGGCTGCTGTGGAAATGCCAGGCGAGGACTCACGGACCAGGGCTGGCAGTGGAACGCTGGAGGACCCTGCACCATGGTGGACAGGAGTTGGGCAGCACCCAGGAAATGGTGGAGACTGAGGATGCACCGGAAATAGAACAGCACCATGGTGGAGAGGACCTGGAGAGTGGCTCATCCTCTGTGGGTAGCCCAGGATCCTGCACAGGGCCTCTGCATGTGGAGCAAACACGGGTTGGCGCTTTGGCCTCTTGTTACATAAGATCCAGACATCCATCCCAATTCCTGTTCACACCCTTCTCTTGGAGATGGTCAGAAATGACTTTAGCTTTCCATTCAGTGTTCCATGAGTGACCAACTTCACGGTCAAGTGCTTTCCATTCCTGGAAAAGTGCCCTGACTTCCCAGTCACTCCATGATGTAGGAGCAGCACTTGGGAGATGTTTTGCTTTCTGGTTTTGATTCACTTCATTCAGTGCTGGGCATATGGTGAATGTCCATCCCGGTCTGCTGCTCCCTCCATTTTCCCTCCTGAGCTGCGTTCTAGTCCACGGTGGTCTGGGAACCCGAGCTGATGCTGTCCTGATGGATCAGCAGAGTCCTCAGTGCAGAGGAGACAACTATGTGAACTCCCTGAGCTCCTGGAAGTCTCTCAAAAAATTTCAAATGAATAAAAATTAACTAGTTCACGAGCCCTCTCTAATTCCTGTAATCCCAAATCCCTGAATTAGTTAATGTCAACATGCAGGTAAAATAGTTGTACACCTAAAACAATTTTAATGTGAACTACAAATGATAAGCACTGACCACAGAAGACAGAAGAAGGTGTTAAATTCCCTGGAACTGGAGTTATGATGGCTGTTAGCTAGCATTGTGGGTGCTGGGAACTGAACCCCGGTTCTCGGCAAGAGCAGCCAGTGCTCTTAACCACTGAGCCATCTCTCTAGCTGCTGTATCTTACAGTTTTGACAACAAATATATTACTTGAACAACTTCAAAGAGAAAGGCTACTTTCTATGAGGAAGGGCTAAGAACTAACCCTTGCATGGTGTAAAGCAGGGGTGTTGGCAAACCGGAAGCATGCATTTTCACAAACGGTATCAGCAGCCTTTGCAGAAGCTGGAAGCTGCCTTTCTTTTGTCTCTGTTATGAAATTGCACTGGTTTCTATGGGTAGTTGGGCTTAAAGTCCCCAGTTCCAGTGGTCTGAAGTCCCCTCTCTCATAGTGTTGAAGGGTTCTTCAGAGACACAGTCCCTTGTTCTATTTAAATGTCACACAACTGGTGGAGAGCCCGGAAGACACAGACGCCACGTGATGCTCAGAGAGGGATGCCTGTATGCAGAAGTGAAGATGCAGGGCCGAGTTCCTCCACTTCCTTAGGCAGAGTGCCGTGTACTTTCAGGAAGTGGCTGTCACAGAGTCCCTGGTTTTCACAGCTGTGAGGATCCTAGTGTGACATGGTCAGCAAATGGTGGAAGGGGCCCTCAGGGAACTTGGCCGGCTTTGTGAGGTGCCATCTATCTGAAGCTCTTCCTAGAACTTGCAAAGACACTCTGCTCTTCCTCCACGAACTTTCCCTTGTTGCTGAACTGGCAAAGACCTCTTCATTGGCAAGGTAAGCTGTGGGTGTCTTATGTCTGGTCAGCTACTGGTACCCTCATTTTGACATCTTCTTGAAGCTAAGTCTAAGCTCTAACCAGGCTGGCTTTGAACTCATAGAGATCTGTCTGCCTCTGCCTCTGCCTCTGCCTCCTGAGTGCTGGGATTAAAGGCATGTGCCACCATGCCCTGCTCAGATCTCCATTTTCAGAGTGTAGTTTATCTGAGCAGACCCTTCTGGACTTATTCCACTGTGGCTAACTGGTATTTTAGCATCATACTGAGAGCTATACTTACCAGAAGGGTTGAAATACTCTGGGCTGAGCAGCTAAGGCACTCTCATAAATGCAGGAAAATCCACATAGAAAAGGAAATGAGGTGAAAGTTCAGGTGGGTGGACTAAAGGACCATGTTTCCTGTTAAAGTTTCCACCAGAATGCAAACTTTGCCAGAGTGAGACCTTGTCTGTCTTGCTCAGTGTTAGTCCCATAGCATCCAAAACAGTTGAAAGTATTCATCCTCACTTGAACGGATGAACGGAAGGCCAGCTAGCTGGATGGTTGAACCTTTCATATTTTTCAAGGGTTGATGTCCTATGGAAATTCTTTAAAAGTTATTTATTTATTTATTTATTTATTTATTTATTTATTTATTTATTTATTTGTGTGTATGTGTGTGTGTATGCACGCATAGAGGTCAGAAGACAGCTTACAAGAGTCAGTTCTCTCCTTCTACCACGTGGGTTCCAGGAATGAACTCTGATCATCAGGTGCCTTTACTTATGGAGCCATCTTACCAGCCCGTTTTTTATTTGTTGATTTATTTTTGGAGACAGGGTCTTATGTAGTTCTGGCCTTGAACTCATTATATAGCTCAGGATGACCTTACACTCCTGCATCTGCTGCCCCAATGCTGGGATTATGAAGACATGCATCACCATTTCCTGCTTTTTAAAAAAATGTTGTTTATTTATTTATTTGGTCTTTTTGAGACAGGGTCTCCCTGTAGCCCCAGCTATCCTGGAACTCACTCTGTAGACCAGGCTGGCTTTGAACTCACAAAGATCCATCTGCTTCTGCCTCCCAAGTGCTAGGATTAAAGGCATGTGCCACCACGCCCAGCAAAAAATGTTATTTATTTTTTATGTGTATGAATGTCTGTCTGCATGTAGGTTTGTGTATTGTGCAATGCCTCGGAGGTCAGAAGATGGTGTCGGATTCCCCTGGAACTGGAGTTAAAGACGGTTCTCGGTTCTCAGCCACCATGTGGGTGCTGGGGATCGAACCCGGGGCCTCTGCAAGAGCAGTCGACGCTCTTAACCACTGGGCCATCTCTCCAGCCCCCCCCCCCATTTCCTGCTTTTATGTGGTGTTAGGAATTGAGCCCAGGACTTGTGATGCTGGACAAGTGCTGTGCCAACCAAACCACATCCCAACCTTCCTACGAGAGTTCTTTTCTGACCCTTCTAGGAAGATTAGGCTCCCTCCTTTGAGGGAGCACTTTGAGTTGAAACACATACTCAGTTGACAGTTTTGCTTATCTGCCTGTCTTCCCTGCCTGGTCGGAAATTGTGCTTCATTTTAAAGTTTATTAAGATTCCTTGTTAGGTGCCTGGGACACAGTAGATACTAACTGAATAAAATATTATCATGATAGCAGGTTCATAAACATGCCTCAGCTTCTGGAAGGTTTGTTAAGTGGATGCAGCTGTTGCATTAACCAGGGCCTCTTTGCTTATTCAATATTGGCAACACCAGGCTGGGAGGATGGCTCATTGGATGAACAAGCTTGCTGTGTAAGCCTGGAGATCTGAGTTCAAATCCTTGGAACCTATGTAAAAAGCTGAATGTGATAACATGCGCCCGTAATCCCAGTACTCCTACTAAGAGAGGAGAAGTGTTGTCCTCTGACCTCCCCATATATGTTGTAGCACATTTGACTGCACACACATACACACGCATATACACATACATTTTATACACAGGTATATGCACTTACATATTTATACACACATACATATATAACATACGCATATTGGCAACACATTAGCAAATTCTTGCCCTTTATTTTTTATAGCTTTTTATTTATGAAATAGATTTCAAAAAATTATTGATTTAAAAAAGTAATTTAGGGCTGGTGAGATGGTAAAGGTCCTTGCTGCCAAGGCCGAGGACATGAGTTTGAGCTCCAGGATTTATGTGGTGGAAGAAGAGCACCAACTCCCATGAGTTATTCTCTTGACTACCACATGCATGCTACAACACATGTGTGCCCGGGTGCACAAACATATACACAATAAATAAAAGTTAAAAAGTAACTGAGAAGTTAAGCATTTCAGAACAATATTTGCAATAGACTGTACATAAGGGAAATGACTTAAATTCTAGTATTTTGTGGTGAGTCTGCTTTTTTCCAACAGAAAATGATGAAATAAACTATAGGACAATATTTCTTTTCTTTTTCTTTTTCTTTTCTGAGACAGTGTCTCCCTGTAGCCCCAGCCATCCTGGAACTCACTCTGTAGACCAGGCTGGCCTTGAACTCACAAAGATCCACCTGCCTCTGCCTCCCAAGTGCTAGGATTAAAGGCGTGCGCCACCAAGCCCGACAGGACAATATTTCTACAGATCATTTGTGACCAATTCCTCTGCATATCTAGTGACTCTCTGAGTGACACTCCCTGATAGCTTAAAACAGGACCTTTAAAATATAAACAGTGACTGCCAACACTGCAAGATAAATTCTATTCCCAACCTCTCTTTCAACATCTGGCTGGTCCTGTGTATCTTCATACAACATGCAAGTCAGTTCACTGACATCAATTTCCAGGCTTTAAGGACAGAAAGATTCAACTATGTGAGACTGTAGGATATTCTGGGCTCCAAATCAGATTTAGAGCTGTAACTGCGGTACTGCACAAAGCCACAGCTAAACTTTCACTTCTGTGTTTTAAATTTAGGACATGAACCACCATGCCCAGCTCATATGGGAAGCTTTGTGTCTTGTCTGTATGTGATCGTCTGGATCTTTCTCAGGGGATTACGCACTGGGAACCATGTGATGCCTGGATCAGTTGCTCCTTACTCTGCCTCCTGATGCCTTTGAGCCTTTCAGTCATGTGGGTGTAAAGTCCAAGGTTGGCTAGGATCAAGATTTAGCTAAGTATACACTCCAAGTATTTGAGTGTTCTTGAATTATTTTCCTTCTGGACCCTTTCCCTCTGTGGGTGTCACTCGGGCTTGCCTTGGTCTTGCCTGCATCACTTTGCTCTCATGTCTTGTGCACAACACCAGTCTTGGGCACAGTCTTATGTTTTCAGAGGCTCCTCAATAGCCTTTGGCCAACTTCCTGGCCTTAGCCTGTTCAGCAGCTTTTGTTAATTAATATCGTTATTTATTTGCTAGCACAGTGTCTGGGTTAACCAGGTTTCACCTCAGCATCTGCCCTGGTTTTAATGCATGAGAAGAAAGAATAGCTCCCCCAGAGCCTATTATTGACAAAACCAGAAAGGAACCTTTCCCTCCAACCGGAGTTGTGTTTTTCATATATTTTCTCTAACTCAAAAGATGTGAACTTGGCACATGTTTTTCTTTCCCCCTTCTTCCTCCTACATTGTCCCAACGCTTTCTTCTGTGATTCTTCAATGAAGTAAAACTTCTTCAGGATGAAGTTCTTGCCTTGTTCATCTCCAGAGGCCCAGCATTTAGCACAGTGCCTGACATGTGAGGTGCACAGAGCTTCCCTACTGAACGAGCGAGTGTATGACTGAGGACTGTAGGAATGCAGAATCTAGTAATGGGCATAAAATTAAAAAAATCTTCATAGGTTATAAGATACTTGCTTATTCAAAAGTGATTTAATGATTGGGCTGGAGAGATGGCTCACTGGTTAAGAGCACCGGCTGTTATTGCAGAGAACTCAGGTTTGAATCCCAGTACCCACATGACTGCTAACAACCATCTGGGAAATCTTATGCCCTCTTCTGGCTTCTGTGGGCATTGCACACATATGCTGTATTTACATACATGCAAGCAAAGACACACACACAGACACACAGATACACAGACACACACACTCACACACATATATAAGATGAATAAATCAAAATAAGTTTTAAAAAGAGATTTGATGAAATTATGACTATCTTCTGTATTCATAGTAATCTTTATCATCAATAGTTAGGAATAAGTTTTTCTATTTATTTTAGTTACATTAACTTATTTATTTTGGGTCTTTTTGAGACCTGACAAGAGAATTTATAGTAATCCCAAATGCTAAATCAGAGAAAGAAAACTAAAGAGCTCTGTGGAATCTGATGATCACAGCTTTGCCAAGAATGCACCATCAAGCACCTGGTTGGCAACTATAGAAGAGGCATGAAGTGCTGAGACAGGAGTATGTCTTGTTTTAGGGTTGGCAGTTTCTTAACTGTGGAACAAAGGAAAACTTTGGTACTTAGGTTGATAATTATCTACTGTCAAAACACAAAACTTACCATCTGGCTGCTACATGTTGTGTTATAAGCTTTAATAAGGCTAAAACTTCACAAGAAGCAAATTCACTTTTAACTAGCTTAATACTTATTTGCAACAGTGCAACATTTAGAAAGATTTTTTTTCAGAGTAAATGCCATAGCAGGAACTCAATAGAGTCAAGCCAATGGACAAAAGCAAAGTCTTCCCAGATTCTGGAAAATAGTATTGCGAATGAATTGTGAGTAGCAATATACAGGTTGTGGTCTGCTCTTTGTGATGTATTGGCTCCATGTTGATCTTTGAGATCTGGAGAGATAGGGAGGAAGAGAGAAAGGTCATAATTGACTGTCTGCTAGATTAACCTAAAAAATGCAGGATTTGATAAACTCCATGATGTCAGAGACTCAGTTACTGTGTATTGAAGTAAGCGGTCACTTCCATTGTGGGCCAGGCCATGCAGAAAGCATGCATGGGAAAACACAGCACATGGGCACATGGTGTACATCCAAATATAAAATGGCCCTTTATTCAAATGCAACAGGTCATTATATAGGCAGCACGACATCACCTCCCAGGGACCAATCCCAGACCTTTGTATCATGACATACCAATTTGTGGGCACAGCCAGAGAGGTCCTGTGACTCTCACTTATGCCTCTGGGAGGTACTGGCTGGAAATGTTAGCTCATGCATACCTAGGCTCAGATTAAATATGCCCACATCTCCCCCTTTTTGTATTAGCTTCCATAAGCTTAGATAGTATCATAGAAATGGTGGTCAACTACCTTTGTCTGACCCAAATGGCCATGACTGCTCTGTAAAAGTACTAAGACTAATTAATGCCCAAATAAGAACTTAGCACAGAGAAAACTAACTAGTAAATACAAGCAACACCCAATCAAACAAAATTAGAAAATATCTGTGTCCAATTTCACACAGATAGGGAATTTGACTGTATGCCAAAGTCTCAAGTCTTGCTGGAAAGGCCTGCACATACAATTATGCTGACCAAATGAAAGTTCAGTCCATGCTTCTTGTTACCCTGATTCACCCCCATCTCAGCCCTTGCACTCTGATGCACCCCCTCTTCTGTGAGCAGTTTCTAAGCCTTGGGGAAAGGGGTGAAAGAGGGTGAGAAGTAAAAGAGTCCATTTTTCTTTGAAATGACACATCAGACTTGGGTTTGTCCAAGCTTTGTTTCCAATGGGTTGTCAGTCCATCCAGAGGTCCCTTTCTTAATTCTACTAATAAAACACAAATAGCAAGAAGTATAGTCACTTAAACAAACATTAACTATCATGACAAGTCAGGTTATGGGCACAGGCATAAATGTTTAGATAGTATTTTAGTCTAGGCTTTTGTGCCAAGGGATGAAAACAAATTTTTATTGTGGCTTATAATGTCTTTTAGCCATTGGAGGGTACAAGTTTATGGTATCAGTCATGTGCTATCCCCCGAAGAAGTGGGCTATAGCCAATTAATTTTGAGGGGTGTACCAATATCAGGTTGCCACTAACTGCACCATCTCCAGGCAAGTGAGGTGTAGTTGATGAGTCTTGCTTGACTCAGGGGACCATTACCTTCCAGTGATCAATATACAAGGCTCTCTGGCATCATGAAGATCAGCTGTCCATTTTTTTTTGCCTGTTTGAGACAGGGTCTCCCTGTAGCCCCAGCTGGCCTGGAACTCACTTTGTAGACCAGGCTGGCCTTGAACTCACAGAGATCCACCTGCCTCTGCAGCTGTCCATTTGTAAGGAGAGGTCTCAACATAATTTTTTTCTTTTTATGCTAACACCACATCTTCTTTGGCAGTAGGGTTTAACTGTCCTTTTTTGTATGTACCTCAACATTACAGGCAAATAGCCTTTGTTTTAGGAGGCTTTTAGGGTCTGCTAGCCAATAGCTCCTTGTTAAAAGCAGTCCATAAATGGTACCATACACTTTCATTTACCCATATGTTTCACCTGATCACCAAGCAAAATTTTAGAGGTAGGGCATTAATCCAAAGGGACAGGCACAAATGTCCATGTGACCATACTTTCTGGATGTTTAGAAAAATCAACTCCCCTACTGGTACCAAAGTTCTCCTTTACTAATATGTTTTATTTAACCATTAAGCTATTTAACCATTAAGATTTCAAAGATTTTATAATTATACCTGTCCCTGATAACCCTCCTTACTGATTTTACTTCTTATCTTTGTTTCTTCAGGTGTGTTGGTTATGTCTCCAACTGGCTTCACCTCAGTAAAACACTTAGACACTGGCAGCATTAGGTATTAGATTAAACATAAACCAGTTCCAACATGGCATGGGGAAATTCTATTTGTGTCAATTGTTGCACCAAAGCATGAATGAAGGGCATTCATTTAGCTAATGCTTTAGCACCTGTAGTCATCCTCTCAAACCATCTGGTATCAGGATGTGTTTCCCCATGCCTCTGTTGTATTTGCTGAATAGCTGAGTCAGGCAAGCCCTGGGCCTGACCTTTGGCTATGGTCAAAACACCTGCTTTCTTTTCACTGTCACTATCTGGCCTCCCTGTATTTATCTAGCTTTGATAGACTCATTGGGCCTGACTAAAGCTGCCTAGCTCTGCACAGAGCCAAGGAGGGATGTGTTTCTCCATGCCTCTGCTGTATTTGCTGAGTAGCTGAGTCAGGCAAGCCCTGGGCCTGACCTTTGGCTATGGTCAAAACACCTGCTTTCTTTTCACTGTCACTATCTGGCCTCCCTGTATTTATCTAGCTTTGATAGACTCATTGGGCCTGACTAAAGCTGCCTAGCTCTGCACAGAGCCAAGGAGGGATGTGTTTCTCCATGCCTCTGCTGTATTTGCTGAGTAGCTGAGTCAGGCAAGCCCTGGGCCTGACATTTTGGCTGTGGTCTAAACACCTGCTTTCTTTTTACTGACACCATCTGGCTGCTGGGGGAGGCTCCATCCAGTTCAATTCCTCCTTCCCACAGAAAGATTTTTCTCAGCAAAGAAAGGTCCTCTGTTTAACTTGGGGGGGGGTTATTACCCACCCCCCGAGCAGTTCTTATTTTTGTACACCTCTTTTGAACTGTTTTCGGGCTACAAAGCCCTTTCAAAGCTCTTTAGCACAAAATCTGGCTTTGGTACTTTCTTTAATTATTTTTTTTTTATAAAGACTGTCATTCCAATAGCTCTCATGCCTGTTAGTCAAAGGAAGGAGTCAAGCAGGTCTCATAAGGAGTCACTGCCATAATAATTGACTCAACTCAAAGAGATGCCAGCAAGAACACCTGTCACTGTGTGTGTTGGTTCCCTGCAAAGTAATCTTTTCTTAGACCTCTCCTGTTCTTTTTTGATGTTTAGATAGGTTAGTCTTTCTCCTAGTGGCCCCTGGTCCATCTTTATAGTCAAAGGACAGAAGTTCTCACACACTCAGGGTGGTCCTGGCTCAGTCTATGGGAACATACAAACAAATTCTTTTCTCATAGTAGAGCATTGGGGTTTTTTCCTTGACCCAACATTGTACCCTGCCATAGAAACAATGGCATTAACTACGGTCTGTCAGAGGGCTCCAATGTTTATAGATTGGAGTTGTCATATTTGATTTTAAAATTAGAAAAATTGACAAAAGGGTTAGTAGAGAGTGCTGTGTAAACTGTATCCCAGAGGAAGAGAGGGAGCCATCTTCTCCTCTCCCTTTTTGTATTAGCACTATGAATAGAACAGTCTCTCTTGTTTTTAGACTCTGATGTTTTGATCTATAATCTTTTTTTTTTCTTTTGAGACAGGATCTCCAAGAAGCCATATCTGTCCCAGAACTCACTTTGTAGACCAGGCTGGCCTTGAACTCACAGAGATCTGCCTGACTCTGCCTCCCAAGTGCTGGGATTAAAGGCATGTGCTACCATGCCCGACTTGATCTATAATCATTAAAAAGCAGGAGTTGCATTACATACCCATAGATAGGAACCAAGTTGTAAAAGTCCATTAGGCCTATCTAAACTGTTTCCCATTTGGACTGTATACTGTTGGTTCAAGGAGGTAAAATCCAGTCTTTCTTGAGCCAAATTATCTTTGTAGGCAAAAGAAATGTCAAAAGAAATATTTGTACAATATAGAAAAATATGGGGAAAAACTTATGTACATGAAATTCCAAAGCTGTCACTGGAAATCTAGTGCAAATTAGGAGTAGATCAAATATTAACAACAATTTGCTTTTCCAGTTAGCTTAAGTGTATTACCATTTTTACATTAAAAATATTTAGTTAATTTTATTTAATAAAGACATTTTAATATTTTACTAAACTTTTTAATACCATATAATGTATAGATAAAAATTGGGCAAAAACTGAACATCTTTTAAATAAACCTTAACCAGATATGCATTTTGTTTTTTAAACTGACTGAAACATGACAATCTGGATTAGTCACTTTTCTGTTGCTGTGATAAAACACCATGACCAAGGAACTTATAAAAGGAAGAGTTTATTTGAGCTTATGATTGACAGTTCCAGGGAATTAGAGTCCATTGTGGCAGGAGGCATGGTGGCTGGATCTGGAGCAGCAAGCCAAGGGTCACATCTCGCAAAGAGCACAGGAAGCAGAGAGAGAGCAACTGTAGACCACGAGGCTTGTTAAACTCACTAAGCCTGCCCCCAATAACCATACTTCCTCCAGCACTGCCACACTAAGACCTCCAAAAACAGTGCCACCAACTGGAGACAAATGTCTGAATACTTACAGCCTATGGAGGACACTCATTCAAACCACCACATTCCACTCCCTGGCCCCCATAGCCTCCTGACCATATAAAATGCAAAATGCATTTAGTCCAACCTTAAAAGTCCCCATAGTCTTTACCAGTTTCAATGCCATTCAAAAGTCTACAGTCCAAAGTCTCTTCTGAGACTCAGGCCAATCTCTTAACTGTAAGCTCCTGTAAAATCAAAAGACAAATTACATACTCCCAACATACAGTGGAACCGAATACACATTCCCATCCCAAAAGGGAGGAATAGAGCAAAACAAGACCGAAAACCAGCAGGGCAAACGCCAAGTCCAGTAGCTCCACATGCAACTTCTGGGACTTGACTTCCAAAGGGCTTAGACAGCTCTTCCAGCTTTGCTTGCAACATACATCTCTTTCTTAGGCTGGTACCACTCCCTGTATGCAGCTCTCCTTGGTAAATATCTCACAAGTCTGGCATCTCAAATGTCTTCTTGGGGTCTCTGCTGCCAACCATGCTTCACATTCACAGCTTCACACAATGACCTCTCAGGGCCTTCTTTATTCAGGGACGCCCCTGCAGTACTCTGCCTGACCTTGGCAGCTCTCTGAAACCGTGGAGGAAGAACTGATGACCCCTTCACTCTTGCAAACTTCATGCTTCTAAAGCCAGCACCACGTGAATGAAATTGCCAAATCTGGCTGCAAGTTCGGGATGGAATCTCTCCTACTTTAACCACATTTGCACTTTTTCTCTGCCCTGGACTTGCTGGAGGATTAGCTGGGTGTGGTCTTGCCCTGAAGGCACTGATTCTTTTGTTTACTTGTAAATCTCCAGGCCTCTCCTTAATCACTTTAGTCTCCTCATGAAAGGGAGCCTCTCCTTCACATGCCTTGGCCCCACCTTTAATCTTCCTAGTGCAGTTATCAGATCCAAACTGTACATTTTGCATTTCCTTCTGCCCCATTTGCTCTTTTTCACTGTAGATCTGTATAATATTCACCATTAATAGCCACGCCACCATTTCTACATTAGGCTGTTTTGAAATATCCTCCACCAAAGACATTAGTCCATTGCTTTTCAACTTAGCATCAGGCAAGCATTTGGGCTGTGGGCAAACTGCTGCCAGACTCTTTATCAAAATATCCCAGTTGCTGCCTAAGTCTTTATTTTCCTCTGGAACTACATTTTTTGCAGCCATGCTTTCTTCCAGGCTTCTACTAGAATGGCCCCTTAAGCTCTGCTTACAGTAATCAACAGCTTTTCTAGCCCAAAGTTCCAAAGTCTTCCACATTTCTCCAAACATCCACATGGTCAGGTTCTTCACAGCCAACACCCCACTCTCGGTACCAAATAACTGTATTAGTCACTTTTCTGTTGCTGTGATAAAACACCATGACAAAGGAACTTATAAAAGGAAGAGTTTATTTGAGCTTATGATTGACGGTTCCAGGGAATTAGAGTCTATTGTGGCAGGAGGCATGGCGGCTGGATCTGGAGCAGCAAGCCGAGGGTCACATCTTGAAAAGAGCACAGGAAGCAGAGAGAGAACAACTGTAGACCACGAGGCTTGTTAAATTCACTAAGCCTGCCCCCAATAGCGTACTTCCTCTAGCACGGCCACACCTTCTAAGACCTCCAAAAACACTGTCACCAACTGGAGACAAATGTCTGAATACTTATAGCCTATGGGGGACACTCATTCAAACCACCTCACTATCCTTCCAACAGATCTCATGCTTGTTAGTCAAAGGAATCAGTCAAGCAGGTCCCATAAGGAGTCACTGTTGATTCCCTGCAAAGTAATCTTTTCTCAGACTTCTGTTCTTTTTTGATGTTTAGATGAGTCAGTCTTTCTGCTGGTGGCCCCTGGTCTTGGAGATGATATATAAATAAGACCAATCTTTATTTATTATAACAAACACTTTGGATCTTTATTACTTGCGTAGACTGTCTTATATCTCTATATAAATCTTTACTAAGGTACCTTTATGTATGATCATGGAACAGTTATTTTAAACAAATTATTTTAAAGTACAAACTTTAAGTTATCTTAGTAAGTTTTGGAGCAGGTTCAAAACGACAAATTTTATTTAAACATTTGGAGATGCTTTATCTAGGCTTGGCAAATAACTCTTCTTGCTCTAAAGACATTTTACCTAGTAGCCAAATGTCCTAGATATAAAAACACATTTAAATATATCTTAGAATTGCACTTGGAACAGAAGCAATTATTTTTTTTAGAAGCAATTACTTTTTAATTTTTTTTATTTTTCTTTTTATTTCATGTGTATCATGCAATGTCTGAGAAGGACAGAAGAGGGTGTTAGATCCCCTGGAAATGGAGTTACAGACAGTTGTTAGTTGCCACGTGGGTGCTGGGATTTGAACCCGGGTCTTCTGTAAGAACAACCAGTGCTCTTAACCACTGAGCCATCTCAGCAGCCCTAGAAGCAATTATTTTTAAAAATTAACTTATATCCTTAAGGACTAAAAACTTTATGTAAGAACCTGTTAGCGGTTGTCTGTAATTTTGTCTAAGGTGTTGAAGGACTGCAACTAGTAGGTGTCAGTATATACCAAGTAAAACACTCAGTTGTCACCACACATCTGTAATTCCACCAGTCACCCTCAATAAAGACTAATAAAATATAGACACTCAACGATGAATTTTCTTGAAATTAATTTATCCATCAGCTGTTTGATTATACTAAGAGACCTGAGTCTGGGATGGAAGGGCCAGTTCCAACCCAGAGTCAGCCTTTAATGAGTTTAAACAGTATGTAAATACATTTAATTATTTATATAAGAGCAGTTAAAAATGATAATACCAAAAGATATAAAGCAAATAGCTTTTTAAATTTTTATTTATTTATTTTTATATGTGTATGAATGGTCTGTCTGCATGTATGTTTGTGCACCTTTGTTGTGCAATGTCACGGAGGTCAGAAGAGGGCGTTGGATTCCCCTGAAACTGGAGTTAAAAATGGTTCTCAGCCACCATGTTGGTGCTGGGGATCAAACCCGGGTCTTCTGCAAGAGCGGTCTGTGCTCTTAACTGCTAGGCCATCTTGGATCAACCTTTGTAGTTGACTCTTTAATAGATAGAAACCTAGAAAGTAATAAGAGATTAAAATATAAATATGCATTCACACACATGCACACAGGCTTTAAGTGACCTGTAGGGAGGAAATTACATTGTTATTTGATACTCAAAGAGAAACATAAAACAGTTTTATTTTCTTTTTTATTTTTTTAGTTTTTTTAAATTTTAATTTCAACTTAAATTGACCCAAGATTTTTTGACTACGTTGTTAATGAGACATTTACTAATAGTTAGTAAGAAGCAGTTTATTGGAGTCAGTGATTTTTTGCCAGACCGGGCTGGCCTTAAACTCACATAGAAAACCCCTTGCCTCTGTCTCCAGAGTGCTGAAATTAAAAGTCTGTGTTATACCAAGTTAATTTTAAAAGACAGTTCAAAGTAAATTGAAATGCAGCCCAACAGCTAGCCCAACAGCTAGTGTGCACACCTCAGGCAGGTAGGTGGTGCCAAATTACAGGTGTAGTCAGGGAACCTGTAAGTAAAGAGCTTTTTTTTTTTCTTTTTTATAGGTGTTCCCTTTCCCCCAACAAATTTTTGAAATGCATTAAGATTAGTTCTTGAGTAAAGCCTTTAAAGTGAAACAAGTTTAAAAGACCAAAATGAGCCAGGCATAGTGGCACATGCCTTTAATCCCAGCACTTGGGAGGCAGAGACATGTGGATCTCTGTGAGTTCAAGGTCAGCCTGGTCAACATTGTGAACTGCAGGCCAGCTGTGACTAAATGAAGACCCTGTTTCAAAAAGACCAAAACAAAACAAAAAAAGAGCAAAATGAATTTTAATGCCTAGGACTTTTTTTTTTTTGTCTTTTTGAGACAGGGTCTCCCTATAGCCCCAGCTGGCTTGGAGTTCACTATGTAGACCAGGCTGACTTTGAACTCACAGAGATCCACCTGCCTCTGCCTCCCAAGTGCTAGGATTAAAGGCATGTGCCACCATGCCTGGCTTATGCCTAGCACTTTTAATTGATTGACTAATTAATTAATTGTGTGCATATTTTTACTTAAAAGATGTTTAAGTTGCCCGGGTTTATAAATACAAATATTATATTTTAATTAGGCATGCCAAGATGGAATTGGGAAACAGTGCGAGTTGAGGGTGCCATTGCTGAGGGACTACTGGTTTGCTGCTTCTCCAGGAAATTGATCACTTTCCACAACCATCAGTTACAAAATTGATTATTTTGTAGACAATCGTTCCAGTCTAATAGTTGATTACGCCTTCAAGACCTCTTGCTGCATAGCCACATCCGAACTGTGAGGCTCTTGGCCATTAGAGCGTAACACCCAGGTAGGAACTGATCACTCCCTGCAGCTGATAGGTGAGCCAAGAATCTAATTGTAAGCCTAATAGACCCACAATTTCATTGGGAAAAGGATGCACACAAATAAAACTAGATCAAGTTAGATAAAATAATTTATAGACAGTCACCCAAGAAATTCATAAAAAGCCAAAAGTGCACACAATTCCACCCAGAAACATGTTGAAACAATGATAAAACCTAAAATGAAGACCAAGACAGATTGGAAAAACGTTAGAACACATTAGAAATGTTTTAAATGCTATTTTTGACTTCCAGTTTACGAGAAATACTGTCTTTGACAAAGGCTACTGCAGATTAGTGGTGAAAATC
Organism: Rhizomys pruinosus; assembly: GCA_009823505.1. NCBI lineage: Eukaryota > Metazoa > Chordata > Mammalia > Rodentia > Spalacidae > Rhizomys > Rhizomys pruinosus. The sequence continues at coordinate 1,958,677 of VZQC01006583.1, forward strand.
CCTCAATTTGCATCAAAGGAGCACAGGCCTCCTCTGCCTTTCAGTGTTACCTAGCAACTCAATTTGCATTTGAAGAGGCTTAGGAATGTATGGCTTTAGGGCATAGTTGCCTTTAGTCAAAAATTCTGAAAGTCTCTTTACCTGGCAGTTTTAATACAAAATTTTAAGTACAGGTCTCTTTAGAAAATTTAGGAGAAACAGCAGAGAAGAAAATTGTTTCTCTTAATATTTCAAAGAGTTCCAATCCATATTTAAAACAGAGATGGGCAAGACATGTAAGGGAGCCTGAGGAGAAATTTAGCATAACAAAAGCTTAAGTTGAGCCGAGAGTGAGCCATGTTGTAAAACCAGTTCTACACAGCAGGGAACAAGACAGGCTTTTGATATTAGAACCCGTTTTATTTTAGGCCTGCAAAAATTATTAAAAATGATCTCAATGCCAAGTCTCACTGAGGCTGATAAGCCTCATGACTGTAAGATTGACTAATTTTGTAGCCAGCACAGAGCCATGAAGCTGATGGGCTTCATGGTCAAACTTAGCTGTGAAGCTGCTGGCTTCCAGCCAAGGAGACTGCTGGTTTTTCACAGACCTCCACACAAGGTGATGGCTTTATAGGCAAACTTGTGGATGGGGAGTTGATGACTCCTGGGCTCCACCAGGCCAGGAAATCACTGATTTCTATGGCTTGGATGCAAGCTGATGGCTTAATGAACAACCTTGTGGCTAGCCAGGTGAGGAAACTGCCAGCTTCTATGGCCCCCATGTAAGCTGATGGCTTTGTGAACCAGGCCAGGAAACTGCTAGTTTCCTCCATGTGTAAAACCATGTGTCCCCAGCTTGGCCTTCCAGCTGGCCAACCAATCCTGCAACCCAGCCCCATGGGACAAAGTAGAGATTAAGAAGGAGAGAGAAAGGTTAACAGCAAAGAGCCAGGATTGTGAGCTTCGCCTACCTGAATTTCTCCAGGATTTCTTCAAGCCCCACATTTGGGGACACCAGTTGAAGTAAGTGGTCATTTCCATGGTGGGCCAGGCCATGAAGAAAGCACTCGTGAGAAAGCACAGCATAGGGACACATGGCAGGGTGTAAATCCAAATATGAAAGGGTGCTTAATTCAAATGCAACAGATCATTATATAGGCAGCGTGACATCTCCTAGGTACCAATCCCAGACTTTGTGTCATCACATCCCAATTCATGGGCATAGCCAGAGAAATTCTGTGCCTCTCACTTGTGCCTCTGGGAGGCACCGGCTGGAAATGTTAGCTCATGCATACCTAAGCTCAAATGAGAATCATCCACAGTGAATTATGGCTTCATTTCTGTTGCTGTGAGAAAACATCCTGACCAAAAGCAAGTTAGGAAAAAGTTTATTTGGCTTACACTTCCATGAGACAGTTTATCACTGAGGGGAAATCGAGGCAGGAACTCAAGCAGTCAGTCACATCACATCTACAGTCAAGAACAAAGAGAGAATAAATGCCTCTTTACGTACTTGTTTTCAGCTAGCTTTCCTTGCTCTAATGCTGTTCAGGACCCTCCACCATTTGGAGTGGGGTGGGTCTTCCTACATCAATTACCAATAGCTTAATCCCCTACGAACATGCCCACAGGCCAACCTGATCAAGATAATTCTTTATTATCTCTTTCCAGGTGATTCAAGGTCATGCCACTGACAGTTTAGTCCCCCGTGATCACCCATGGTGGGAGTACTTAGGAAGCTGAAATTCACCAATTGGTTAAATAAACATCTGCAGAGTCTGCTGCTTTTATCCTTTGGCTAACCCCATGCCAAGCAAAATCCAATGACTTTTATTTTAGCTAGTGTAACATAATTTTTTCTTTAATTTAAAAGTATTTATTTATTTATTTATTTATTTATTTACTTATTTATCTTCTTGAGACAGGGTCTCCCTGTAGCTCTGGTTGTCCTGGAGCTCATTCTACAGACCAGGCTGGCCTTGAACTCACAGAGATCTGCCTGCCTCTGCCTCCCTAGTGCTAGGATTAAAGGCATGTGCCACCACACCAGCTGATTTCTTTCCATATAAGTGTTTTGCCTGCACGTATGTAAGTGCACCCATGTGTGAAATGCCCATGGAGACCAGAAAATGACATCAGATCCCCTGGAACTGGACTTATAGATGGTTGTTAGCTGATGTGTGGGTGTCATGGACTGAACATGGGTCCCCAGTAAGAGCACATGGTGCACTTAACTGCTGTGCCATCTTTCCAGCCCCAATAAAATTTTGTAAGCTCATTATTTAAGCTTTATTGCAATTTGTGCCAGGTGTGGTGGAACACTAGTAGTCCTGGCACTTGGGGAGTGAAAGCAGGAAGATCCGGACGTCAAAGCTGGACTCAGCTGCATAGAGAAGTCAATGTCAGCCTGGGCTTCTATGAGTGAGCCCCTGCCTCTAAAAATTCAAAATAAATAAATAATCAATAAAATGTGTGAAACATTGTCATATATGTACTATTAAACATTGATCTTTTCCTGAAATCCTGAATTGACCCATAACTTTCTTGTATTTGTGTATATATATTAAGTATTGTGGGTGACATCATTCTCAGTGTAGGGGAATTGTTGAGTTTCCTTTCTCAGCCAATTAAAGATTCAAATGTCGGGGCTGGAGAGATGGCTCAGAGGTTGAGTGCCAACTGCTCTTCCAGAGGACCCAGGTTTGATTCCCAGCACCACATGGTGGCTAAGAACTGTCTTAGGCTGGGTGTGATGGCACACACCTTTAATCCCAGCACTCGGGAGGCAGAGGCAGATGGATCTCTGTGAGTTCAAGGCCACCCTGGTCTACATAGCGAACTCCAGGCCAGCTGGGACTAAGGGTCTCTAAAAAAAAAAAAAAAAGATTCAAATGGCAGGAAAAATCTCAGATCAGCAGAGAACAACAGTCAAATAAACTTTCCTTGAAAGGTAAAAAGTCACATCCATACACTCAAAGAATCACCTATACATGGACGTATACATGGACATACTCATACAGAAGGAGGAAGTTTTTGCAAGTGGAGAGTGGACCTGGAAACAGAAATCCAGCGTCACCCAGGGAGGAGTTGGGTTTTAAGCCTTTCAGTGGCTTCCTCTCTTTTTTTCAATTGGTCAGCTTAAAGAAGCAGCCAGTGGTAAGCTTATGACTCCAAATGATGAGATGTTCAGGTCTACATCACTCTAAGCAGGTCAGTTGAAGGGGACCTGTAGGAATTAAAAATAAGGACTTCCTGCCAGAGACCAAGATCAAGAACAGCAGGAAGTGTACCATCTTTATTATTTCTCAGTGGCTCTATCAGGGTCCCTTTACTTAAGGACAGTGAGATGTATCACATTCTCTTGTTCATACAGAGGTCACAGTTACTGTAATATGCTTATGACCATATGCACTTATCATTAAGTTATAAGTGGAGAAGAGCTTTGTCACCAGTTGTTATCTACTCTCTTAAATTTGTATAATTGTGTATATGCATGTGTGGTGTATGTGTGAGAGTAGGTGTGTGTGTAGCATGGTGTGGGTGTAGAGGTCAGAGAACAACTTTCAGGGAATGGTTTTCTCCCTCCTGAGTGGATTCTGAGGACTGAACTCGGGCTGTCAAGCTTGCATGGCAAGGCCCTTAATCCACTGAGATGATCTCATTAGCCCTTTTTAATTAAAAAAAAATCACATTTGAGATGGGCCTCTTGTTGGCCTGGGACTCACTGATTTAGCAAGGTTGGCTGGCCCCAGGCATCCTTTGTCTGCCTCAGCAACACAGATGCCACACCTGGCATTTTTATGAGGTAAGCACTTTACCATCTGAGCCATCTCTCTAGTTCCCTAAGGTGTGTTTTCAGACATAAGTGTTTTCTAAAAGGATGGTACTGTGTTAAAGCAGTGACTTTCTAAAATAACAATAGTTAGAAAACTGACTGTGAATAAAAATTTGGGTCAGAAGAAAAATGAGGAAGGAAGCCAGAGAACTTTCCTTTCATGTGAAAAAAAGATAGGTGCCTGGGAAGCTGTGTGTTAGGAAATGTAATTTTTCTGTCTTTTGAAGTCACCAGCTATTCCTAAGAAAGCTTTGTGGCTTCACTGGGTCCTCCATGTTGGCTCTGTGAGCTGTCTCCTGATGATTAACAACCACAGCTACCATCTGGTGAGTGCTTATCTTCAGTGTTTAGGACTGGTGCTCTAACTCCCTTCCTGTTCCTTTTTAAAATAATAACAGTCCGGACTTGAGATCTCCTGAGCCCAGCGGCAGGTGCCGGGGCGCGGGCTGAAGGAGATTACGAAGAAGGATCTGAAGGAGGCAAGCAAAGCACGCCTTCAACACAGGACTCACATCAGAATACAGGGGCAGGATAATCCCATGCCAAGCTTTACCAACCCTATGGAAGACTCCTGCAGTGGTATCCCTCCGGGGATGCCCCAGGACACAGACATCAGAAACACAATTGGGAACATACTTAAAGAACTACAAGATCATAAAGAACAAATTAAAGAACTAAGAAAAGAGAATGAGGACCGAGAGAGAGAGAATGACAAGCTCCGGAAGGAAGTAGAAACACTGAAAAGATCCCATGCTGAAAAAGAAAAAGAAACCAACCAGCAAACAAAAGAGCTACAAAAAGAGATCGAGAAGCTCCAAAAAGAAATAGAAACACTAAAGAAATCAGAAGAGGAAATGAAAAAGGAAATCAAACACTCATCCATTCAAGAGGAAAGGAATGAAAAAAGCCTCAGAAGCAGAATGGAGGAAGCAGAACAAAGAATATCAGACCTGGAGGACAACACAGAACAACTAAAAACCTCAAGGAAAGATTATGAAAAATTTAAAAATACACAAAAATGGAACAACCAGGAGCTGTGGGACACTATGAAAAGATCAAACCTCCGCATCATAGGAATAGAGGAAGGAGAAGAATCCCAAGAGAAAGGTATTGATCAGATCTTCAACAGAATAATAGATGAAAACTTCCCCAAACTAAAAAAGGACAAACCAATACCAATACAAGAAGCACATAGAACTCCAAACAGACAAGATCAGAAAAGAAATTCTCCACGCCACATCATAGTTAAAATGCTGGACACCCAAAACAAAGAGAAAATTCTTAAAGCGACAAGAGAAAAACAACAAGTGACCTATAAGGGGAAACCTATCAGAATAACAACGGACTTCTCACAGCAAACGATGAAGGCAAGAAGAACCTGGAGCAAAGCATTCCCAGTGTTGAGGGACAATGGATGCCAGCCCAGGTTACTATACCCAGCAAAAATGTCAATCATAGTGGAAGGAGAGAGGAAAATCTTCCATGACATAAACAACTTGAAAGAATACATGTCCGGAAAACCAACCCTTCAGAGAATACTTGAAGCAATCCAAAGAACAGAAGAAAGGAGCAACCAACCCCAGGCAACTAGAAGGAGAAATCAATAAAAGCATAACTGCAGAAGTAGAAACCTAAATCAAAACCGCAGATGGATAATAAGGCAAAAGGAAGCAACACAAACCTATCAGTCATAACCTTAAATATTAATGGACTAAATTCCCCAATCAAAAGACATAGACTGGGAGACTGGATTAGGAAACAGAATCCATCGATATGCTGTCTGCAAGAAACACATCTTACCTTCAAGGACAGGCACCACCTTAAAGTGAAGGGATGGAAAAAAATATTCCAAGCAAATGGTACCAAAAAGAAAGCAGGTGTTGCTATTTTAATATCGGATAAAATAGACTTCAAAGTAAAAGAAATCAGAAGAGACAAAGAAGGCCATTACATTTTCATCAAAGGAACAATCCACCAAGAAGATTTCACAATTATGAATATATATGCCCCAAATTCTGGTGCACCAAACTTTATAAAGACAATTCTCCAGGACCACAAGTCACAGACTAACCCCAGCACACTCATAGTGGGAGATTTCAATACCCCACTGAGTCCTTTGGATAGGTCAACAGGACAAAAAATAAACAGAGAGACATCTGAACTGAACGATATGATACACCAAATGGACCTCATAGACCTCTACCGAACATTCCATCCTAATACCAGAGAATACACTTTCTACTCAGCACCCCACGGAACATTCTCCAAAATCGACCACATCCTGGGACACAGAAGAAACCTCTACAAATACAAAAAGATTGAAATAATTTCATGCATCCTGTCAGACCACAGTGCAATGAAGCTCAACATCAACACCAGGACAAGCCCTCCTGCCTACAAGAACACATGGAGACTAAACAACACACTCTTGAATAATGAATGGGTCAAGGAAGAGATAAAGAAAGAAATAAAAACATTCCTGGAACTGAATGACAATGACAATACAACACAACAAAACTTATGGGATACCTTAAAAGCAGTCCTAAGAGGGAAATTTATAGCCCTGGGTGCCTACATTAGAAAAACAGAAAGAGCACAAGTGAATGATCTAACACTACAGCTAAAAGCACTTGAGAGGCAACAACAGATGAACCCTAAACGCAACAGACAGGAAGAAATAACAAAAATCAGAGCAGAAATCAATGAAATAGAAACAAAGAAAACAATACAAAAAATCAATGAAGCCAAAAGTTGGTTCTTTGAAAGAATAAACAAGATAGACAGACCTCTAGCCCAGTTAACAAAAAGAAAGAAGGAACAACTCCAAATCAATACAATCTGTGATGAAAAGGGAAATATCACAACGGACAAGGAAAAGATCAAGAAAATTATATGGGAATATTACAAGAACCTATATTCTACCAAGTTTGAAAATCTAGAAGAAATGGATGAATATCTGAAATCTTGGGAATCACCAAAGCTTGGCCAAGAGGAGACCAGCAGCTTAAACAGACCCATAACATATGAAGAAATAGAGGATGTAGTAAGAAGCCTCCCAACTAAAAAAAGCCCAGGCCCAGACGGTTTCACAGCAGAATTCTATAAAACATTTCAAAAAGACCTACAACCATTATTTCTGAAACTGTTTAGAAGTATACAATCAGAGGGAATTCTCCCAAATTCCTTCTATGAAGCCAACATCACTCTATTACCAAAACCAGGCAAAGATACAACTAAAAAGGAGAATTATAGACCCATCTCCCTCATGAACACAGATGCCAAAATTCTAAACAGAATACTGGCAAATCGCATACAGACCCACATCAAGAAGATCATCCATCATGACCAAGTTGGATTCATACCAGAGATGCAGGGATGGTTCAACATACGAAAATCAATAAACATCATCAAACACATAAACGGAATCAAAGACAAAAACCACACCATCATCTCAATTGATGCTGAAAAAGCCTTTGACAAAATCCAGCATCCCTTCATGCTTAAAGTCCTAGAAGGAATTGGATTGGAGGGATCATTCCTCAATGTAATCAAAGCCATATACAGGAAACCCACAGCCAATATCATCCTAAATGGGGAAATGACGGAAACATTCCCTTTAAAGGTAGGAACTCGGCAAGGCTGCCCCCTATCACCACTCCTCTTCAATATAGTGCTTGAAACACTTGCTAGAGCAATAAGGCAAGAAAAGGATATTAAAGGAGTACTAATTGGAAAAGAGGAAGTCAAACTATCCCTATTTGCTGATGATATGATTGTTTACTTAAGAGATGCAAAAAACTCCACCAGAAAACTCCTAGAAACGATTAACAGCTTCAGCAAAGTGGCAGGATACAAAATTAACCTTAGAAAATCAATGGCCTTTCTTTACACCAAGAACAAGCAACTGGAGAAAGAATTCAAAGAGACCTTCCCACTCACAATAGCCTCAAAAACAATAAGATACCTAGGAACAAACCTAACCAAAGACACCAAAGACCTCTACAACAAAAATTTTAAACCCTTAAAGAAAGAAATTGAAGAAGACCTCAGAAGATGGAAAAACCTCCCATGCTCATGGATTGGGAAAATTAACATTGTAAAAATGTCCATTTTACCAAAACTCTTGTATAGATTTAATGCAATCCCAATCAAAATCCCCAAGAGTTTCTTCACAGGCTTGGAAACAAAAGTTCTTAAATTCATTTGGAGAAACAAAAGACCCCGAATAGCCAAATCAATCCTGAGTGAAAAGAGCTACACAGGAGGGATCTCTATACCAGATTTTAAACTATACTACAGGGCTATAGTCATAAAAACAGCCTGGTACTGGCACAAAAACAGACCTGTTGACCAATGGAACAAAACCGAAGATCCAAATCTGAGCACATACAATTTCAGCCATCTCATATTTGACAAGGGGGCCAAGAAACCACAATGGAGAAAAGACAGCATCTTCAGCAAGTGGTGTTGGCAAAACTGGATCACCACTTGTAGAAGAATGAAATTAAACCCCTACCTCTCACCCTGTACAAAAGTCAACTCCAGATGGATTAAAGACCTCAACGTGAAACCCCAAACTCTGAAGGTGATAGAAGAAAAAGTTGGCAGCAGACTACAAGACATAGGCGTAGGAAAAGACTTCCTAAATCAGACAGCAGCTGCACAAGAATTAAGGTCGACAATTGACAAATGGGACCTCATCAAACTCAAAAGCTTCTGTACATCAAAAGAAACAATCAAGGAAGTGAAGAGAAATCCCACAGAGTGGGAGGAAACCTTCACTGCAGATACATCTGACAAAGCATTGATTTCCAGAATATATAAACTACTCAAAAAACAAAGAAAAAAGAAAACAAATGACCCGCTCAATAGATGGAGCAAAGAACTGAACAGAGACTTCACAAGTGAGGAATTAGAGATGTCTGAGAAACACCTCAAGAACTGTTCAACATCACTAATCATTAAGGAAATGCAAATGAAAACCACTTTAAGATATCATCTTACTCCAATAAGACTGGCTAGGATCAAGAAAACAAATGATACCAAGTGCTGGAGAGGTTGTGGGGAAAGGGGAACACTCATCCACTGCTGGTGGGAATGTAAACTCGTACAGCCACTATGGAAAGCAGTGTGGAGAACCCTTGGAAGACTTGGAATGAACTTGCCACCCGACCCAGCCATACCACTCCTGGGCATGTACCCTCAAGACTTACGCCACCACAGAGATACATGCACGGCCATGTTTATTGCAGCTCTCTTCACAATAGCAAGGAGCTGGAACCAACCTAAATGCCCCTCAACTGACGAGTGGATAGAGAAAATGTGGTACATCTACACAATGGAATTCTATGCAGCAGTAAAGAAAGACGACATCACGAGCTTTGCAGGAAAATGGCTGGAGCTAGAGGACATCATGCTGAGTGAAGTAACACAGTCCCAGAAAAACAAACGATGCATGGTATCACTCATCTGTGGATGCTAGTGCCAATTACCCAGTTGTAAGTATTTCTTGTGTAGGGCCCCCTGAGCTTTTGTACAAAGCAGTTGGGCATAATGCATTTTGGAAACAACAACAACAACAGAAAATACTGCATCAAAGAACTGACTGAAACAGTGAACCTCTGCTCAAAACAGTCAACTTCCCCATGGAAAATATTGAGAAAGACTAAGAGATAGAAAGCATGTTTGGCAGAATGCACGAGCTCTGGTGGGCTGGGGGAATGAGCGGGAACATGGGTCTAGATTTGTTAAAAATAAATAAATTTATGTGAAAAAAAAATTAAAAAAAAAAATAACAGTCCATCGAAACTTCGTGTTTCGATGGACTGTTATTGTGTCTCACGATGTACAGTAGGGTTGCCGTGAACTCTCGATCCTCCAACCTCGGCTTCCTGAGCACTGGAATTATCATTGGAGTGATTTTCAAAGTGCCAAAGCAGAAGCCTAGTGTGGCAATATGTGCCCGAATTCCCAGCACTCTGGACAGGGAGGTGGGGTGGGAATCACTGGAATTTCAAGGTCGGCCTGGGTTACATAGTGAGACCCTGCTTCAAAAAACAAAATAGCCAAAGATGAAGTCAGCAGAACAGAATGGAAGACTTGCTTAATGAGAAGGGCTTGGGGGGTGGTGACATGTTGGCAGAGGTGCCAACTTAAGGCTCACATCTTCAAGCAGCCACAGGAAGCAGAAGGAGACTGGGGGTCTGGCAAGGCTTAAGATTTCTCAAAGTCCACCTCCATTGACAGTGATGTGCTTCCTCAGGCATGGCCACACTTCCTAAAGCCTCCTAAAGCAGTGCCAACAACTGGAGACGAACTGTCCAAGTACCTGGAGACTGGGGGGACATTCTCATTCAAACCACCACAGGAATCCATTCTCTTTCCACCATGTGGGTCTGAGGACCAGGGGATTGAACTCAGATCATCAGGCTTGGTGGCAAGCACATTTACCCATTCATAGGCCATCTTGCTGGCTTTGGGTTTTTTTCTTTAAAGAAGCCAATTTATATATGTAACTATAGCACTGCTGGGAGAGGTGGGACTAAACAAATTACAATAACCAAATGTGGCCTCAGAAACCAGAAGAGGTGAATTTAAAGCTTACTTTCCCATCAACCAGGACCTCCCTTCACCCCGGGGCCCCACAGTAGCCTCTCTCATGTCAGAGGGATGCAAGCATTTCTGGTCCTCTGTCTCTCCAGTCCCTTGGGAAAATCAAGTGACAGGACAGGTGGCAGCCCCTCACATCTGTTGTGTCATGTTGATCATCAGTGCAGTCAGGGCACCTGGCCCAGGAGTAGATTGGGTCTTGAAATAAGACTGCCTCATGCAATCTAGCGTCATTGTCATGAGCTGATTAGCCTTGACCAATTTTCTTCCTTCCTCTGTCCCTTGCTTTTCTTTCTGAAAAAACTGGCTTTATAGATTTGCTATGTGGATGAAAGGCTTCAGCCCTGTCTGAAGCTGCCTCACAGGATGCAGTGAGCAAACATGTCTGCTACAGTGTTCTGTGCTCCCACAGCCCCTCTTATACTTCCTGCAGTCTCATCTTTCCGCCCTCTGGACTTCATATGAAGTGGGTGTCTGCTCAGAGATTGGAGGAGTGGGCAACCCTCCCAGCTTAGTGCCCAGCACTCACAAGGAGACCTCCCAGCTTAGTGCCCAGCACTCACAAGGAGACCAAGGCAGCAGGTGACCTAGGAGAAAGGAATTCGTGTCATTCTTCACCAACTCCTGCCCTGACAGGCCCCTGCTGATGATCGTGCTCATTTATTGCTAAAATTCCTTCTGGGAGGGGCAAACAACATCTGGCTCCCTCCTCCCTTGGGGCCTACAAGAAACTTAGGTACAATTTCGCCAAACTTCAGTCTGGGAAACCAGTGAATTTATTTGGCGTACTTACAGAGCAATGGGTGAGAGTTTACTTACAGGAGTGTGGGTTCTTCCATCCTAAGGCCTCCTGGAAAGTCTCCATCCAGGAATGAATTGTGACTTCCACAGCTGCACAAAATGGCGAGAGACTCTCTACAGCTTCCTCTGCTTATATACGCTTTTCCCTCCCTCTCAGACAGTTAGGACTGACTGGCTGGTTGGAAGCTGTGGCTGACTCTCCGTGCCCCTTCTTTCTTGCCGAGCATTAACAATCAGCAAGTTTCTGGTGATCATGGCAAGAGGTGCAACCAAGCTTGGGAAGAAGGTGTCTGTCCATAGCTTGCTGGTGGGAGGACAGTCCCTGCAACACCATTGGCACTATATTCCACGGTTCCTTATCCAGTCTCAGTTGATGGACATCTAGGTGGAGGATGCCAGTGCCTCTGGAACAGGACAGGTGCTCTGAGTCACATCTCCAGGACACTAATTGTAGAGTCCATGCCTCCTCTTCATCTAGGCCATAACCTGGGTGCTGTATTCCTGTAGTGCACTGACTATCTATCTATCTATCTATCTATCTATCTATCTATCTATCTATCTACCTATCATCTATCTATCCATCCATCCATCTATCATCTATCCATCTATCATCTATCATCTGTCTATCTATCATCTATCTGTTTATCCTCTATTTTTCATCTATCTACCATCTATCATCTATGTATCTATCCTGTCTATCATCTAGGTATCTATCATCTGTCTATCATCTGTATACCTATCATCTACCTATCTATGTATCTATCTATCAATCATCTATGTATCATCTATATATCATCTATCATCTATCTATCATCTATGTATCTATCATCTATCATCTATCTATTATCTATCAATCATCTATCTATCCATTCATCTACTATCATCTATCTATCCATCTATCATCTATCTATCATCTGTCTATCATCTATTATCATCTATCTATTTTTCATCTATCTACCATCTATCATCTATGTATCTATCCTCTGTCTATCATCTAGGTATCTATCATCTGTCTATCATCTGTATATCTATCATCTATCACCATCTATCTATCTATCTATCTATCTATCTATCTATCTATCTATCTATCTATCATCTATGTATCTATCATCTATCTATCATCTATCTATCATCTATCATTTGTCTATCATCTATGTATCTATTATCCATCTACTATCTATCATCTGTCTATCTATCTATCTATCTATCTATCTATCTATCTATCTATCATCTATCTATCTATCTATATATCTATGACAGGATCTCCTGTAGCCCAGGCTGGCCTCTGGCTATAGTTGAGGATGACCTTGAACTGCACCACCACATCTGTTTGTATGATGTGCTGGGGATGGAACTCAGGCCTTTATTGTCTGTTCTGAGAGCAAGCGCTCGGCCAGTTGAGCTGCCTCCCTAGCCATATGTAGAGTTCTTCATGTTGTCTAGATATCCCTCCTGGGGTAAATATCCAGCGGGACTTTTGCAGAGTGGTGCTGTCCAGTTTTGATTTTGTTGGGGCATTTGTAGAAACAGCATAGCCCTTTGCTGAAGTCTCTGGGCTCCAGTGTCTTATTTCGAAATTGAAACCAAAGTAATAATTTGGGCCAGAAGGAAGCAGGTGTTCCCTATTTTAAAATTTCAGAAAAAGAAAAGGCCTCTAAGAGGTGTTAAGTGGTGTTAATAGAGATGAAACTGATTATATAGGCCTGATTGTCAGAGCGTTTGATATGCAAATATGCCTCTGAAAAGCCTGGGAGATTTCTTTCTGGATGTATGATCCTAAAGAAATTACCAGTCTTCCTGAGGACTCTTTTAAAAGGGCAGTAAAGCCTTCCATCCTTCCTTCTGCAGATTTCCAGCCCCCTTAGAGATTTCACAAGCGCAGAAAGTGTTCTGAGCCCCTTGTTGCAGAGGTGCTGTCCACACAGACAATTAATCCCCCTTTGCTGGGCTGTGTGTCTGCAGAGGGGTGCATGTCAACCCTGCAAAGGATGTGTGTGTGTGTGGGGGGGGATCTCATCTCCACCTCAGGCATGGGCGCTGGCCCTGGCACATGCTGTTTCTGGTTTTACTTACCTATCATTGCTCCTTGCTTAGGAAATAGCTTTAACTCTTGGACAGGTGCTCATTATTTCCCAAGCAACAGGTGCAGCTGCACCATGGTGCACATGCTGTTTTTGAAAGGCCTGAATCAAGTCTCCCTCTCTAGGGAAGCGTTGTGACTGCAGCAGACCAGGGTGGTCGGTGTGAGTCCTGTATAACCTTCCCACGCAGCACTTGACTTTCTTACTCAGTAAATGAATAAAGTCAGACAGGTTGTTTTTGATGCTCATTATTTGATTAAATAAGATTCTGCACCAGTCGCTGAATGGTGTTTCTGTTTTACCATTTACCCCTCCGTTTGGGTTTACACATTGTTTCACTGCTCAGTGGAGACCAGTGGAGAATAACGACAAAAACAGCCCTTCATGTTGATTCATGTACTAACTATGTTAGAGTGAAGAAACCAGTTCCCACTTGGTCTCAGCAGCAATAGCTCCCTGAAGCCATTTCAGATCCAGGAGGAGGGGGATGGGCAGCTCAGCTTTTGCAACAGCAGCAATTTGGAGAAGAAAAGAAGTTTTTGGAATTTTATTCTACAAGGAGCGCAGTGACAGGGCTTTGAGTCTGGGAACACAGCTGGCTAAAGCTGTGGGCTCTGAGCAGGGCTGGCAATGAGGCCCGTAAGGAATGGAGCCGGGGTGTAAAACATGGGGTACCCTAGGCAGGAGCAAGGAGGCCTGCTGAGTAGAGTGAGGAACCCAGAGGGACAAATGTGATTTTGGGCTAGCTGAAGGGTGGCAAGCAAGCCAAACACCAGGGGAAGGCAGACCATCAGTTGCATACACCTGGCCAGCTATGGTGAGCCCAGGTGTGTGTGTGTGTGTGTGTGTGTGTGTGTGTGTGTGTGTGTGTGTGTGTGTGTCTGGGAGGCTTTAGATAACAGAGAGGCCTGGACCACTGTGGATTCTGCCAGCAATAGCTTCTTGTGTCTGGGGCCGAGAGACTTGCTGGGAGGGAGGGCTGGGAGGTGCCTGGTAAGACGAAGTGGCTCTGTGCTTGATAGCACAGAGGTCATGGGTCAAAGGTCAAGGATGTGAAATCGTAATTGTCCAGGAGTTTCTGGGTCATGGTGGGACAGATATTGTGAGCCCTGGTTCAGAGTTGGCCCTTGAAGGTGTGAAGATAACTCTGTAGTTGGAAGAGAGAAAGCATATGGAGTTGGAGATGCTGCACCGCTGTGGTGGCGAGAAGCCAGGACCAAAGAATTGGAGAGACTTCAATATCCAAAGTCACAGTGCTGTTAGCAGCAAGTATAAGTGTAGGGTCTGGTTCATGGGATTCCCCAGTCCAGGGGTATAGCATTGTTCTAACTTACTGGGGTTCTACAGAGACTCCCTTTGGGCCTCCATTTCTATTATTATTATTATTATTATTATTATTATTACTATTTTAAATGCGTATGACTGTACTGTCTGCATGTAGGTTTGTGCACCCATGTCATGCAATGCCTCGGAGGTCAGAAGAGGGTGTCGGATTTCACTGGAACTGGAGATCTCCTGGAATCAAAGTTACAGACAGTTTTCAGCTGCCATGTGGGTGCTGGGGATCAAACCTGGGTCCTCTGCAAGAGCAGTTGGTGCTCTTAACCACTAGGCCATCTCTCCAGCCCTGGGTCTCCATTTCTAGATTGGCAACCAAAATACAATTATAAGGATCTGTGGGCAATTAAGAAAGAAGGTACTCATTTATTTACTTAAGACAGGGTTTGTCTATGTAGCTGAGGCTGGCTTTGAACTTGGGTTCCTCCTGCCTCAGCTTCGTAAGTGCTGGAATTACAGGCATGTAGTACTACACCCAATCTGTAATTAATTGATAAGAGCAGATATATACTCTCTCATTTGATGCTAAAGGATTCTTTTGTAGGATTTCAATTGAACCGTCTGTGTTAAAAGACAGTTTGAGGGTCTGGAAAGATGGCTCAGCAGTTACAAGCAGTTGCTGCTTTTATAGAGAACTCAGGCTTGGGTACCAGTACCCACATGGTGATTCATAGCAGTTTGTAACTGCAGTTCTGGCATTCTTGGGCATAGGGCACAGTTGTGGTACATATACATCCATGCAGACAAATAAATAACAATAAAATAAGGAAGCTTGAGGTCTTGGGATTTAGTTCAGTTGGTGGAGTGCGTACCTACATGCAGGAAGCCTGGGTTTCTCCCCAGCACCATATAAATTGGTGTGGTGGTGTGTGCCTGTGATCCCATCACTCAAAAGGTGGAGGTAGGAGGATCACTGTCAGCTACATAGTGAGTTCGAAGCCAGCCTGGGTTACATGAGACTCTGTTTCAAGAAGAGAGAGAGAGAGAGAGAGAGAGAGAGAGAGAGAGAGATTAATAATCAATGAATTTGACAATGACACTACAATTTCTACTTCTCCCTGTAGAACTGGAGAGCAGAAATAAGAAATGCCTAAAGTTGAAAAGCATGACAGAAAATCCACCAGAACAGGGAAATTCGCCACAAAGGGGACAACATAATCCCAGGGAAACAAAAATGCCTGCAGAGGAAGGGATCTCATAAGGAGCCCTTTCCTGACAGGTGTGGCTGAGTCACCATCCTGTGTGCCCTTTAGGAAATCAGTACACATATGGTGCCTCTTCAGGGCTCATGTTGTCTAGAGGACAGAACAAAGGAATAGAAACCCAGATAAGCTATCTCAAATAGCTCAGCAGTATGTTGTATTTTTAGAACCCAAGGACAGAAAATGTAGAGCATTTGGATGGAATCACAAATTGAGGAGCCGAGGTTGGTGGCTGTCTTGGTCTTTCGAGAGGTTTTGTGGCCTCCTGGGGGCTTTGTTTCCTCTCTTAACCCTGCTTCTTTCCTACCTCTCCTGGCTCTGTCTTTCCACTCATTCCACCACTGGACTGGCAGGCCAATTACATGACATTCTTTGTGTGCTTTGGGTCATATTTATAAAAGACTTGCTGGGCGTGGTGGCGCATGCCTTTAATCCTAGCACTTGAGAGGCAGAGGCATGCGGATCTTTGTGAGTTCAAGGCCAGCCTAGTCTACAGAGTGAGTTCCAGGACAGCTGGGGCTACAGGGAGACTCTGTCTAGAAGACCAAAAAATAAATAAATAAATAAATAAATAAATAAATAAATAAATAAATAAATAAATAAAAGACTCAGAGACCGACTCAGCATAGTCTGTAGAATGATTTTCCAGGAGGCAGATGCCAATCAAGTTTGGTAGGAGAGGCAGTGATGCCTTCACAGGTCATTGGTGGGGGGGGGGGTGGATGAGCCAGAAAGCAAGGATACCGATGGCAGTACCAATGGGCAGGCAATGGCTGCTATCTCCACTGAGGGCTTTCCTGGGGTCAATACTGTAATTTGGAGGTTCCTCAGGCTGCCATGCAGGGAACACTTCCTACATGTGCTGGAGAAAGTTTATGAGGCTACTGTTTATATCTGATCATTTCATAGTCACTTTTCCTCAGCAATTCTGAAATCTACTAGGATGCCTTTACCTGATGAGCTATTTTTCTAGCTCTCTATTCAGTTCAGGACCTCAGCCCATGAAATCACTGCCCCTCAAGTTAAGTGTGGGTCTATCAGTTAATCTAATCCGTCACAGACAGGCCCAGAGATTTGTGGATATGTCTGTGAGGATTTATGGTGGAAATAGGGAAATGGGTTGGTTACTAAAAGACCTTGAACCTGTAGCCTTTGTGATCCATATGTTGTCTGTAAATAAGGATGAAGTAGTCCTGTAACCTTTGTTTGCATGTTATCTGTAAACCATTTGTCTGTAAACCAGGTTGTTGCATTCCTGTAGCTTGCATTTGTCACAGGGGTATAAAAGACCCCAAAGACTTAGTGAAGCTGCTGACTCCATTATGGAATGATCACTGGGGTTCAGCCCATGCTGGTGGGCTGTGAAATAAACTGCTTTTCCTCACCTAACTTTGGCTTCGATCTCATGGTTTTCTGTAACATTTCAAGGGTGGAGCTGAACTTGAACTTGTACTTCCCCAATGAAGCTGGGGAAACCATTTTGAATAAATTATGGGATGTAGCCTGACAAGGGTAGGGGGTGGGGAGAGTAGGGTGGTGGGACCAAGACAGTGGGAGAAACTCGGTTTCAGGGACAGTCATACGGGTGCAGGGTAAGGACATAGAGATAGCTCCAGCTGCACAGGTTGGGGGCACAAGACAGATCCGTTGACACAGTTCTGGGAGACAGGCAGTTCTAATAGAGAGTTAGGGGAAATTAGTGTCCTCCAAGTTGGGGCCCACTCTTAATAACTTAAAGAGTCAGTTTGTTCAGATGATTATGATGTTGTATAATCCTAAACACTGCAGGAGGCAATGGCTGGTCAAAAATGACTCTGCACAAAGGAGAACTTGTAGAGTATATTAATTTGGCCTCGTGATAACATAAGCTTCCTTGTAATGGTTGAGACGGTTGGCTGTGGAGCATGGATTCCCAAATCCAAATTCTGGTACCACCACACTGTAACCATAAGCCTCGAACTTGTGGCTGATTATATCAGTCAGCTTTCTGTTACTGTAACAAATACTTGAGATAAACAGCTTATAAAGAGAAAGGATTTATTTCAGCTCAGTGTTAGAGGTTCTCATCCACTACTGTTGACCCCATTGCTTTTGGGTTGGTGGCAAAGCAGCATGTCTTGAACCAAGTATGTGGAGAGCGAAATCACTTACCTCATGCCGTGGAGCAGAAAGGAAGGAAAGGGCAGAGGATCCCACAATTCCCTACAAGGAATATCCAAGGAGACTTAAAGGCCTTCCTCTTGTTTCTCTCTCTCTCTCTCTCTCTCTCTCTCTCTCTCTCTATATATATATATATATATATATATATATCTCGGAGGCATGTCTCAAACTCACTATGTGGCCAAGGATAACCTTGGACTTTTGACTGTGAGGACTGGGACTACAGCCATTTGTCATCACACCTGGTGTGTCATGACCGGGATGGAACCCGGGTCTTCACGCATGCCACATCCCCAGCCTGAAGCCTTCTATCCCACAGGTTCTCTCTCTTCCCATTGGGGTCATCGTGGCAACTAAGCCCTTACCACATGGGCCTGTGTGGGGACATTCAAGCCCTTTCCTAAGCCTGGTTTCCTCATGTGTGAAGAGTGACAGTAAAACCACTCTGTGAGAAATGGAGCATGCGAGGCAATGTGGCAGGAAAAGTCTCTGATTCCTAGAAAGTGCCCACGCTACAATCCCTCACAGTTGATCCCCTTCATGTCTATGCACAGAAATATGTTAAACTCTGGGCTAATGATGTCCCTCATCTTCCTCACGGCTCTTACCTTTGTTCCTTATTTGGACCTTCCCAGGTACTGTCTGAATGAGTGCATACACATTAGTCATTTGAGTTTATAATGTACTTTATGTTTCTGATCAAAAAAGCTCTCCCACTGGGGTATGGTGGTACATGCCTTTAATCCCAGCACTTGGGAGGCAGAGACAGGTGGACCTCTGTGAGTTTAAGGCCAGC
Organism: Rhizomys pruinosus; assembly: GCA_009823505.1. NCBI lineage: Eukaryota > Metazoa > Chordata > Mammalia > Rodentia > Spalacidae > Rhizomys > Rhizomys pruinosus. The sequence continues at coordinate 1,977,481 of VZQC01006583.1, forward strand.
CTAGTCTACATAGTGAGTTCCAGGCCAGCTGGGGCTACAGGGATACCATGTCTCAAAAAAAGAAAAAAAAAAAAAAAAAAAAAAGAACAAAAGATCTAGATGATTTCTGCAGCATCCTTGATCCCAGTCAATATTAGCTAAAACTGTCACCCACATCCCAAAGAAGGTTGCCTCCACTCCTCCATCTGGACAAAGGTCAGAGCTGGAAGCACAAAGGAGTTCCAGCCAGAGTCACCCATTATTGACTTTCTCTTTTTTCCAGCCTGGAAGACCATGAACTTATCCACTGAGCACTGCAACATATCTGACTGGCTGAGGCTGGAGGCGACAGTGAAGACCTCTGTGTACGTGGTGACTTTCTCCTTTGCCACATCCATCACCGTTGTCATTGTTGCAATAGTGTCCCAGAATCTGAAGCTGAGGAAGGAGCTGTGGCTGGTCCTCCTGTGCCATCATCTGCTGTGTATCTCTTCCTACTGTGGCCTGGGAGTTGTCTTCCAAGGGATGTGGGCCTCCATGGCCAACAGCCCCCTGCTGTTGTGCTGGCTGGTGTTTGGGGTCCAGCTAAGTGTGGGAGAGGGGATCCTCCTCACTCTTGCCTTGATGGCTCTCAACACTTACCTGGCCATCTGCTGTCCCCTCAAAGCTCCGCCCTTTATAGATTCAGCTAAGTACAGGATTATGGCTGGGGCTTGGACCATGGTTCTACTCAAGAATGTCGGCTTATTCCTCATAGAGGGCACTAACCCCACACCTGCCGCTATTTTAGAATCAGTGCCCCTTTGTCCCGTGATTTTAAATGGCACACCCGCCCAAGTCATAGGCATGCTTTTCATTTCCCTTCTTTTGTCTGTCATTCTGGTGAGCTACTGTCTGATATACCAAGAAGGGAAGCGGGCTGGCCATTTTAATAGGTCAAACATCAAGGCGAGGAGAACAGTCCTCATTCATCTACTACAGATAAGCTTACATGTGATGCCTACCCTGATTTTCATAGGTTTGGGAAAGAGATGTGGGGTGTTTTTCTTTGCTCTAAATCTTGTGCTTTTTGCTGTCTTTGCATTTGCGCAGTGTTTTAACCCTCTGGTCTACGGGCTCTGGAACAGAGAGCTACAGAGCAAATTGTACCCTTGGCTGTGCTGCCAGCGGAGCTGCGGTCGCAGGAGGAGCAGCCTAGAGCCAGTTTAAATAAAAACTCAGCTCTTCTGAATAACGCTAGACTTAACGGGTGTGTCAGTGAGGGTTGAGGATTTGCCTGAAACTGAAATACTGCAATGTTTCTGTTACACTTCTTGAACTGGCCTCAGTAAATTCGTCCCCGTGCCTTTTACTCCAAACTCGGAAGTGTTTTGGATGACCAAACTCGGAAGTGTTTTGGATGACCTGCTCTACTGCATTTGAGTATGATAGCAGAAAGGACTTAAGGTGACTATAAAATCACTGCAAGGGTTGGAGGACCAGGGGGCCCCACAGACTGACGTCAAGGTCTGGAGGTCAAACAGCTGTAGGGTTGTGGCTCTCACAGGGAACTTGGCCTGAGGGAAGCAAAAGCATCAAAACGGCTTCTACCTCCTTCCTCTTCTTTACGTCACTTTATCACCTCTCATTGGTGGAACTCAACCTACATAGGAAGTTGTAAGTGCAAAGGAGTCTGGGAAATGTAGTTATTCACAGCTTTGGCAGAGCAGGAAGAAGCCTCAGAAGGGGAAGTGAGTGAGGCATCCCACCGGACCCTCCTCACTACGCTTGTTTTATTTAAAGATTATAAAGAGAACAGACGCAACAGGTAGTACTGGGTAACCATTATGCTTCTGACACTAAGCAAGCCATTTTACTCCATGCCAAATCCTCACAATAAGTTCATAATGTAGACATAATTGCATAATTATTCTTGATTTACAATGAGAAAGACTGAGGCTTAGAATGGTCTTACATGAGCTGAGGAATCTCTAAATCTTGTATTTCTCATAACATTTTCTCTATATTATTACGCCAATCATGTCTTCATTTAAATTTTTTTAAATTTATGCATGTGTGCGTGTGCTTGTATGTATGCACGTGTATGATGACACAGAGTGTATGTTTAGGTCAGAGAATAACTTCCAGAAATTAGTTCTTTCTTTCCACATTTATGTGGGTTCCAGAGGTGGAACTCAGGTCATTTGGTTTGCATGGCAGATGCTTTATCTGCTGAACCATCTTGTCAGCCCAACTTTTTCATTTTTGAAAGCTGGACCAACTGCTTGAGAAATCCAGGCCTTGATTCTTGGCTTTGGGTCTGGACACTTGTCTATGGAGGAGAGCCTCTTTCTCATCCATTCTTTGCATTCTCCAGTCCTCAGGCTGCCCTTACTCTCGGATTTTAGGGTCTTCTGTGTCATCTCTGTACTCCACATTAGTTTCAGTTCCTCCTCCCCCTCCCATTCCCCTCCCTCTCCCCTCCTTCTCCTTATCCCCCACCTCCCCCATACAAGAGCTAGAGCCCTTGTACATGCTAGACAGATGCTCCAACACTACATCCCTGGTCCTCAGTGCTTCTCTCCTCTCTAGGTGTTCAGAGTAAGTCTGCCCCTTTCTTCAACTCCAATTCTGAGAAGCCAAAGCTCACATGTCTTTCCAGGCAGGGTCTGCATCTTACTACCCTTACTCCTTCGTAACCAGCACATGCCTATCAGACTGAAGGGACTCAGATGATAAAGTGGAGGGAGCTATCAACCTGGAAGACACATCTTTCTACAAACCTCAGAAACCAAGCTCTATCTGTTGAAATATTAAACAATTTGAGAATAAAGAATATCATTGTTGCTCAGAAGTGAAAGAAAAATAAAAAAATGTTGACCTCACTTAACTTTAAGACCTAGATCTAATAATATATAATTAAATTTATTCTTTAACCTTTATTTTCTGATAGCAAGGTGACTTCTGATTGTAAAATTAATAGTTTTATATCTTCAATTTTTTTTGAGACAGGGTCTCCCTGTAGCCCCACCTGGAACTATGTAGACCAAGCTGGCCTTGATCTCACAGAGATACACCTGCCTCTGCCTCCTGAGTGCTGGGATTAAGGTGTGCACCAAATACTGTGATGAAAGACATGCACCATCATGCCCAACCAAAATATTTAAGAAATTTTTTGAGTTGCAAATCTCTAGTATAAAATTGAGAAAAGTCACAATGATATTTAGTAAAAAGTCTCCTCCCTATTTTCTTTCTTGATTCTCTACTATATATCAATAACTTGCAATTTTTTGGTCATTTCTTTGAGATGATCTACATAAGAAAAACTATAGGTAATTTCTCTATATAAGATAATTTTGGTCTTGATAATCTGGATTTGGAGGGGAAAATTGTTTATGTTGCTGTTTACAGTGACAGCTTGTGTTATGAACAAGTTGTTACATGAGCCAATGTAAATTTTAAGATGTGAAATACTTTGCATCCCACATCTAAGCTTGGGTGAGATGCAGAAGGAAAAGAAAGGGAGAAGGTGGTGATTAAAGTCACTTGTAATTAGTTGAGAGTTGTCATGAACTGTGTTCTTCCCTATGGGAATGGTTCAGTGATACTGGGCTTAGAGTCAGAATGTGGGGTTCATGGAAAATGGTCAGAACAAATGTTTAGGGAAACTGGACTTTGCAGACAGTCTTAAGAAATTAAGTCACTTAAGGAAAAAAATGTGAATTATCACAAAATTCCAAACCTCTTAGGCACATTTCATCTACTATAACTCCAGCTGTCACATCAGTACATGGACTTGTTTGTAGCTTCTGTGTAGTTATGCTATATGAACTCATGCATATGAATTTAAGATTAAACTTGGGCAAGAATAGAGAAAGCTCACAAAGTTTTTCAGCATAAGAGAATGTTGAATGAATTTAGGCTATTTAGAAGTTTTAGAAGTTCAGCTGGGGGGGAAGGGGCTGGAGAGATGGCCTAGCGGTTAAGAGCACCGACCGCTCTTACAGAGGACCCGGGTTCGATCCCCAGCACCCACATGGCGGCTGAGAACCGTCTGAAGCTCCAATTCCAGGAGAACTCCAGTTCCAGGGGAATCTGATGCCCTCTTCTGACCTCCGCGGCATTTCACGACATGGGTGCACAGACCTACATGCAGACAGTACACTCATACACAAAGAAAAATAAATAAAATTTAAAAAAATTAAAAAAAAAAAAGAAGTTCAGCCAGGCGTGGTGCACACACCTTTAATCCTAGTACTTGGGAGGCAGAGGCAGGCGGATCTTTGTGAGTTCAAGGCCAACCTGGTCTACAGAGTGAGTTCCAGGACAGCTGGGGCTACAGGGAGACCCTGTCTCAAAAGACCAAAAAAAAAAAAAAAAAAAAGAAGTTTTAGAAGTTCAAACCACACTTAGAAACTTCAAGAATTTTGTGAAATATTTATTTTCATGTGTGTGTATGTGTGTCTGAATGAGTGCATGTGTTCAGGAGGATAGACGAGGGTGCCAAGTCCTTGGGAACTAGGGTTAAACATAGTTGTGAGCCTCCATGTGGGTGCTGGGAACCAAACCGAGGTCTTCTGTAGGAGCCTTATATGTTCTTAACAGCCGAGCTAAATCCCCAGCCTTTTCCCCCCTCTGAGAACAAGGTTAAAGGTCATGCTAGAACTACGTGCTAAGTGGCCATGTAAAGATATAAACTTACATACTACAGTGGGAAGATGGTGCATCTCATCTTCTACTGGTGGGGCTGGAGGTCAGGAAGCCAGGACATGTTTAAGGTTCAAGAGGACTGTGGGGTGGATCTTGGCTCAGGAATGTTGGGAAAGCTTGTCCACAGTCTTCATTCTCAAAGGCAAGGAAGGGGTTCTCAGCTAACAGAGGATGGAGATTACCATGGAGGGTACCACTGGCAGTAGAAAACAAAGATGGAGTGAAAAGCACTTGCCAAAGAGAAAGGCTGCCCCAGGGTCCTGAAGAGTGAACACTGATTGAAGCTCCAAAAGGGCTATCAAAGAGTAAGTCACTGGGGCTGGAGAGATCACTTGGCAGTTAAGAGCACTGGGTGCTCATGCAGAGGACCTGGGTTTGGTTCCCAGCACCCACATGACGACTAACAACCAGCAGTAATTCCAGTTCCAGGGGATCCTATGCTGTCTTGTGAACTCCACAAATATTGCATGACATAAGTATACTTAAATACATTCAGGCAACACACACACACACACACACACATACACAAAACATAATAGATACATTAAAAAAATGGCCCACATCAAGAAGATCATCCATCATGACCAAGTTGCATTCATACCAGAGATGCAGGGATGGTTCAACATGCAAAAATCAATAAATATCAAAAAACATACAAGTGGACTGAAAGACAAAAACCACACGATCATCTCAGTTGATGCGGAAAAAGCCTTTGACAAAATCCAGCATCCCTTCATGCTTAAAGTCCTAGAGGGAATTGGATTGGAGGGATCGTTCCAAATCAAAGCCATATATAGGAACCCCACAGCCAATATCATTCTAAATGGGGAAACAAGAGAAGCATTCCCTTTAAAGGTGTAGGAACTCGGCAAGGCTGCCCCTTGTCACCACTCCTCTTCAATACAGTGCTTGAAACCCTTGCTAGGGCAATAAGGTAAGAAAAGAAAATTAAAGGAGTACTAATAGGAAAAGAGGAAGTCAAGCTATCCCTATTTGCTGATGATATGATTGTTTACTTAAGGGATGCTAAAAACTCCACCAGAAAACTAGAAACGATTAAGAGATCAGGAAAGTGGCAGGATACAAAATTAACCTAGAAAAATCAGTAGCCTTGGGCTGGAGAGATGGCCTAGTGGTTAAGAGCGCTGACTGCTCTTGTGGAGGACCTGGGTTTGATCCCCAGCACCCACATGGCGGCTCAGAAACATCTTTAACTCCAGTTCCAGGGGAAGTCGACACCCTCTTCTGACCTCTGCAGCTTTGCACGACACAGGTGCATAGACCTACATGCAGAGAGTACATTCATACACATACAAAAAATAAATAAATAAAATTAAAAAAGAAAAATCAGTAGACTTTCTTTACACCAACAAGAAGCAACTGAAGAAGGAATACAAGGAGACCCTCCCACTCATAATAGCCTCAAAAACAATAAAATACTTAGGAACGAACCTAACCAAAGACACCAAAGATCTCTACAAAAGTTTTTTTAAACCCCTGAAGAAGGAAATTGAAGAAGACATCAGAAGGTAGAAAAACTTCCCATCCTCATGGATTGGGAAAATTAATATAGTAAAAATGTCCATTCTACCCAAACTCTTGTACAAATTTAATGCAATCCCAATTAAAATCCCCATGAATTTCACAGGCTTGGAAAAAAAAGTCCTTAATTTCATTTGGAAAAACAAAAGACCCTGAATAGCCAACGCAACCCTGAGTGAAAAAAGCAATACAAGGGGGATCTCTATACCAGACTTCAAACTATACTACAGGGCTATAGTCATAAAAACAGCTTGGTGCTGGCACAAAAACAGCCCTGTTGACCAATGGAACAAAACTGAAGATCCAAACTTGGGCACATACAATTTCAGCCACCTCATATTTGACAAGGGGGTCAAGAAGACACAATGGAGAAAAGATAACATCTTCAGCAAGTGGTGGCAAAACTGGATCACCACTTGTAGAAGAATGAAATTAAACCCCTACCTCTCTCTCTGTACAAAAGCCAACTCCAGATGGATCAAAGACCTCAACCTGAAACCCCAAACTCTGAAGGTGATAGAAGAAAAAGTTGGCAGCAGACTACAAGACAGAGGTGTAGGAAAAGACTTCCTAAATCAGACAGCAGCTGTGCAAGAATTAAGGTTGACAATTGACAAATGGGACCTCATTAAACTCAAAAGCTTCTGTACATCAGAAGAAACAATCAAAAAGTGAAGAGAAAACTCACAGAGTGGGAGGAAACCTTCACCACAGATACATCTGACAAAGCACTGGTTTCCAGAATATATAAACTACTCAAAAATCAAAGAAGAAAGAAAACAAATGACCCACTCAAAAGATGGAGCAAAGAGCTGAACAGAGACTTCATAAGTGAGAAATTAGAGATTGCTGAGAAACATCTTAAAAAGTGTTCATCATTGCTAATAATTAAGGAAATGCAAATGAAAACCACTTTAAGATATCATCTCACTCCGATAAAACTGTCCAGGATCAAGAAAACAAATGATGCCAAGTGCTGGCGAGGTTTTGCGGAAAGGGGAACACTCATCCACTGCTGGTGGGAATGTAAACTCATACAGCCACTATGGAAAGCAGTGTGGAGAACACTCGGAAGACGTGGAATGAACTTGCCACCTGACCCAGCCGCCATACCACTCCTGGTTATGTACCTACAAGATTCATCTTCTGCAGAGATACATGCACAGCCATGTTTATTGCAGCTCTCTTTACTGCAGATACATCTGACAAAGCATTGATTTCCAGAGTTTATAAACTACTCAAAAAACAAAGGAGAAAGAAAACAAATGAACCACTCAAAAGATGGACCTAAGAGCTGAACAGAGACTTCACAAGCGAGGAATTAGAGATGGCTGAGAAACATCTTTTTAAAAATTTATTTAATGGGGCTGGAGAGATGGCCTAATGGTTAAGAGCACCGGCCGCTCTTACAGAGGACCAAGGTTCGATCCCCAGCACACACATGGTGGCTGAGAACCATCTGAAACTTCAATTCCAGGAGAACTCCAGTTCCAGGGGAATCTGACACCCTCTTCTGACCTCCACGGCATTGCATGACATGGGTGCACAAACATGCATGCAGACAGTACATTCATACACATACAGAAAAAAATACTTAAAATTTATTTATTTATTTATTTATTTATTTATTTATTTTCATATGTGTATGTGTTTACTGTCTGCATACAGCTTTGAGCACTGGTGTCATGTAATGCTCCAGAGGTCAGAAGAGGGTGTCCGATTCCCCTGGAACTGGAGTTAAAGACAGATCTCAGCTGCCATGTGGGTGCTGGGGATCAAACCTGGGTCCTCTGCAAGAGCAGTTGGTGCTCTTAACTGCTAGGCCATCTCTCCAGCCCTGAGAAACATCTTAAAAAGCATTCAACGTCAATAAAAATTAAGGAAATGCAAATTAAAACCACTTTAAGATATCATCTCACACACAAAAAATGATATCATCTCACTCCAATAAAACTGGCTAGGATCAGATCTGAGATCTCCCAAGACCAGCTGAAGTGCAGGAAGGTAGGTAGGAGCTGGGTGCTTCAGCAAGGCTGATTGTTGTTTGACTTAATCTAGTTAATCCAGTTGTCTTTGGCTTAATTGGCTTTTGTGGCTGTGGGGGTGGAGTTATCCTCCCAGCTGGTATAAAAGGTAGGGTTGTGTGAGTCTTGAGATCTGAGATCTCCAAAGACCAGCTGAAGCGCAGGTACTGGGGAGTGGCCTAAAGAGCCCCAGGAAGGAATCTGAAGGAGGCAAGCACAGCAAGCCTTCCACACAGTGAAGAGTCATTTGGGACTGAAGGAGGCAAGCAAAGCAAGCCTTCAACACAGTGAAGAGGCATTTGGGACCCACATTGGAATACATGCAAGGAGAAGCCCATATGCCAGGAACACGAAGAAGAGACAACATGGGAAAGGGGCAGGATAATCCCACACCAAGCTCTACCAACCCTATGGAAGATTACTACAGTGGGATCCCCATGGGGATGGCCCAGGACACAGATATCAGAAACACAATTGGGAACATACTTAAAGAACTACAAGATTATAAAGAGCAAATCAAAGATTTAAGAAATGAGAATGAAGAACTCAAGAAGGACCTAGAGAGAGAGAATGACAAATTCCGGAAGGAAGTAGAAATACTGAAAAGATCCCATGCTGAAAAAGATAAGGAAACCAACCAGCTAAGCAAAGAGCTACAGGAAGAGATTGAGAAGCTCCAAAAGGAAGTAGAAATACTAAAGAAATCAGAAGAGAAAATGAAAAAGGAAATCAAACACTCATCCAGTCAAGAGGAAAGGAATGGAAAAAGCCTCAGAAGCAGAATGGAGGAAGCAGAACAAAGAATATCAGACTGCCACACCAACTCCATTGTTGCCTGTGTGAGCAACGATGAAAGTCATATTCAAGGCAGGCGGGGGAGCAAAGTCCTACGGGGCCTGACCCCCTGGAGGTCCCTGGCAGGACGCTCGGCTAAGATCACCCCCGAGATCCTGATGTTCTCCTAGGATGTTACGCTTTTCTGGTGTTGGGCTTGGCATGATATTTTCTGAGTACAACAAAGTCCTTCCTTGAGGCTGGCTTATAGATAAAAAATAAAGTTACCTAAATGTTCCAAGTGATGGCAATTATAACCAAATACTCCTTGAAATGTCAGGCCATCTGTAAAGCAGGAACTTTCTGTAAATCTTAACTAAAAGTTAAGTTTAAAAGACCTTTTCCCTAACAAGAAGCTATTGAAGAAAAACAACATAACATAGGGTGATATCATAGACCAACTACCAGTAATACCAGAGTAATGGATTGTTAAGAGCACCAAAATAAAACATTAAATAGGAATGGTGTTTTCATTTCATGACTGGTACTGAGAAAACAAATTCAGTGGCGGTGCGTGTGATGACAAAAAAAAAAAAAAAAAACATTATTAAGGCTAAAAGTAAATTATAGATTTCCCTAAAAAAAAATAACAGAAAAAGAATCTTTTGATCCTTCTGCTCCTGTCTCAGAAAAATTAATAGACAACCTCAACTTTCACATGGGCACTGGGGGTGTCTGACCCTTCAGCACTCCTTGCTTTACACAGGGATTGCTGAGGGCTAGGATTTCTTTGTGCTTATTAACTTCACAGTAAAAGCAGAACTATAACCTGAGCAAGTATGGAATGGCTTGCAAGCCTCTGAGACCAAAAAAAAGAGCCTAAAATCTGGACTTTATCTAGACCCATCTTAAAAGAAAAACAAAAAAAAAATAGAAAAATTAGACTAAATCTTCATAGAAAAGGGCTTGCTTTTAGTGATAATAAAGAGAAAACTATGGTTTTCCAGTTTTTCTTTAAAGGGTGTTTTACTTTAGATCTAGGCTTGTGGGTTTATGATTATTATCTACTTTTAAAACAAATTGTATTGTGATTTATCAACTGTAAACTGTTATGCTGTAACCCATAACTGTAACCTATGATTATTGATTATAATGTAAAACCTGACTAATCATTCTGGGAGTTGCCAATCTCCTTCTGTTTCCTCTTGATATGTACTATAAATCACTGCCTGAGCTCAGTAAAATCGCATGCAAGATCCAAAAGCCTCCTTGGTACAATCCTGTGTTATGCCTCTCCAAGACCCTGGTTCCCCGATTAGACACAGACTCCCTGGGCTAGTCACGCTAGACCATCTGGGGAGACCCCATCAAAAAAAAAAAACCCCATCAACAAGAAAAAGAACAACTAAAAACCTAATAAAGATTGAAAAAATTTAAAAATACAAAAGTGAACAACCAGGAAGTGTGGGGACACTATGAAAAGATCAACTTCCACATCATCGGAAAGAGGCAGGACAGAATCCCAATGAGAATGGTATGATCGAATCTTCAACAGAATAATAGATGAAAACTTCCCAAAACTTAAAAAAAGACAAACCAATACAACCTACAAGAAAGCACATAGGAACTCCAAAACCTAGAACTCAGAAAAGAAATTTCCACCCCACATCATAGTTAAAATGCTAGACACCAAAACAAAGACAAATCCAATCCTAAAGCCATACGAGAAAAACCAAGGGGGACCTATGAAGGGGAAACTATCAGAATGTACAACTGACTTCTCAATGCAAACTATGAAGCCAGAAGAATTGAGCAAAGCATGTCCCAGTGGTGTAAAGGAAACAATAGATGCCAACCACAGGTTACTAGACCCAAGAAAAGATTGATTATAGTTGAAGGAGAGAGAAAAAACTTCCATGACCAAACAACTTGATGAAGAGATACATGTCCTACAAAACACACACCACCCTTCCAGAGAATACTTGAAGCAATTCCAAAGGACCAAAAGGAAGGGCACACCATGACCCCGGAACCTAGAAGAGAAATCAAATAAAAGATAAAACTAAAAGCAAAAACCTAAAACCCAAACCACAAATGGATAATAAGAGGGAAAAGAAGCACACAGACTCATCAGTATAACCTAACTAATGACTAAATTCCCAAATCAAAAGACATAGATGGGAGGTGATTAGAAACAAACCCATTATGCTGTCTACAAGAAACACTCTTCACTTCTCCTTACTAAGGAAGCACCACTCTTAAGTGAAAGGATGGAAAATACATTCATTCCAAGCCAATGGTACCAAAAAGAGCAGTGTGCTATTTTAGATATCCGGACAAAATAGATCAAAGTAATGAAATCAGAATGAGATCAAAGAAGGCCATTACATTTTTTATCAAAGGAACATTCCACCAAGAAGATTTCACAATTATGAATATATATGCACACAAACTCGGTAGCACCAAAATTATAAAGAAATTTCTCCAGGACCACAAGTCCCACACTTAACCCCAGTACACTCATGATAGGAGACTTCAATACCCCACTGAGTCTGGTACTTGGACAGGTCAAAAACAAAGAATAAACAGAGACATCTGAACTGATGATATGATACACAAATGGACCTCATAGACCTCACCAACTATTCCACCCTACGCCAGAGTACCCCACGTTCACGCACCAGCACCCCATGGAACATTCTCCAAAATCGAACACATCACGGAGACAACAGATAAACCTCACAAATACAAAAAGATTGAAATCAATTTCATGCATTCTATCAGACCACAGTTGCAATAAAGCTCAAATCAACACCAGGATAAGCCCTACTACCTACAAGAACACATGGAGACTGAAACAACACAATACTCTTAATAATGAGGGGTTCACGGAAAGAAAGAAAGAATAAAAGCATTCCTGGAACTGAAATGACAATTGACCAATACACACAACAAAACTAGGATTACCTTAACACGCAGTCCTAGAGGTGAAGTTTATAGCCCTGGGTGTCCTACAGTAAGAAAACAGAAAGAGCACCAATGAAT
>VZQC01006583.1:1990602-2084512 GCA_009823505.1 Rhizomys pruinosus
AACACTTGCTAGAGCAATAAGGCAAGAAAAGGAAATTAAAGGAGTACTAATTGGAAAAGAGGAAGTCAAACTATCCCTATTTGCTGATGATATGATTGTTTACTTAAGGGATGCTAAAAACTCCACCAGAAAACTCCTAGAAATGATTAAGAGCTTCAGCAAAGTGGCAGGATACAAAATTAACCTAAAAAAATCAATCGCCTTTCTTTACACTAACAACAAGCAACTGGAGAAAGAATCCAAGGAGACCTTCCCACTCACAATAGCCTCAAAAACAATAAAATACCTAGGAACAAACCTAACCAATGAAACCAAAGATCTCTGTATTAGTCAGGGTTCTCTAAAGAAACAGAAGCAACAGGATGAATATATAGCTATATACAATTTATTGATTTGCTCACATGACAGAGGTCAAGGAGTCCAACAGTAGTTTTGCCGCACTGCAAAGGCTGAGAATCAGGGAACTGCTCAGTCCGCAAGGCTGGATGTCTCAGTAGTCCCAATCTGGTGCTGGAGGCCCGATGGATTCCAGGAGATCTGCCGGTCTCAGTACACGCTGGGATCCGTAGGGTTGCCATAGGGTTGATCACAGCAGCAAGACAAACTCACCAGTGAGAGAGAGGTAAGCCACAGGAAAAAAGGGACCAGATCCCTCTGGTATGGCCTTTAATACTGCCTGCCAGCAGAAGGTAACACCCACATTTGGGGTGGGCCATCCGGGTTGAGGTAGTCGAATCCGAAGATCCTTTTTGTCTTATTTATTCCTTACTCCAGTCAATTTGATACCCAGGATTAACCATCACAATCTCTACAAGAAAAAATTTAAACCCTTAAAGAAAGAAATTGAAGAAGACATCAGAAGATGGAAAAACCTCCCATGCTGATGGATTGGGAAAATTAACATTGTAAAAATGTCCATTCTACCAAAAGTCTTGTATAGATTTAATGCAATTCCAATCAAAATCTCCAAGAGTTTCTTCACAGGCTTGGAAAAAAAGTCCTAAATTTGATTTGGAAAAACAAAAGAACCTGAATAGCCAAAGCAACCCTGAGTGAAAAGAGCTACACAAGGGGGATCTCTATACCAGACTTCAAACTATACTACAGGGCTATAGTCATAAAACCAGCCTGGTACTGGCACAAAAACAGACCTGTTGACCAATGGAACAAAACCAAAGATCCAAACGTGAGCACATACAATTTCAGCCACCTCATATTTGACAAGGGGGCCAAGAAGACACAATGGAGAAAAGACAGCATCTTCAGCAAGTGGTGTTGGCAAAACTGGATCACCACTTGTAGAAGAATGAAATTAAACCCCTACCTCTCACCCTGTACAAAAGTCAACTCCAGATGGATCAAAGACCTCAACGTGAAACCCCAAACTCTGAAGGCGATAGAAGAAAAAGTTGGCAGCAGACTTTAAGACATAGGCATAGGAAAAGACTTCCTAAATCAGACAGCAGCTGCGCAAGAATTAAGGTCGACAATTGACAAATGGGACCTTATTAAACTCAAAAGCTTCTGTACATCAAAAGAAACAATCAAGGAAGTGAAGAGAAAACCCACAGAGTGTGAGGAAACCTTCACCGCAGATACATCTGATAGAGCATTAACATCCAGAATATATAAACTACTCACAAAACAAAGAAAACAAATGACCCACTCAATAGATGGAGCAAAGAGCTGAACAGAGACTTCACAAGTGAGGAATTAGAGATGGTTGAGAAACATCTTAAAAAGTGTTCAACGGGGCTAGAGAGATGGCCTAGCGGTTAAGAGTGCCAACTGCTTTTGCACAGGACCTGGGTTCAATTCCCAGCACCCACATGGCGGCTAAGAACCATCTTAACTCCAGTTCCAGGGGAATCCAACACCCTCTTCTGACCTTTGCGGCATTGCATGACATGGGTGCACCAACCTACATGCAGACAGTACACTCATACACATAAAAATAAATAAATGNAAAAAAAAAAAAAAAAAAAAAAAAAAAAAAAAAACAAAATTAAAAAAAACAAATAAAAAAATGGAGCTGGCCGGGTATTCTAGTGCTTGCCTTTAATCACAGCACTCACGAGGCAGAGGCAGGTGGAGCTCTGTGAGGTCAAGGACAGCCTGGTCTACATATTGAGTTCCAGGCCAGCTGGGTCTACAGAAAGACCCTGTCTCAAAAAGACCCCCCCCAAAAAAAAATGGAGCTGGAGAGCTGGCTCAACAATTTATTACTCTGGTTACTCTTGCAGAAGACTTAGGCTCACATCCCAGCACCCACATTGTGGCTAATGACTATTTGTAACTCTGGTTCCAAGGGATGTGACACCCTCTCTGGCATCCTCAGTAACTGCATGACATGGGTGCACTTACATGCAGGCAATACACTTTTATACATAAAATAAAAATAATAAATAAAATATTAAAGAAAAAATCAACTAGGGGAATATATGTAATAAGAAAGCAGAAGGAAAGGCAAAACCAGCCAGCCAGGAGGGAGGGGCCTTCAGGAAGAGCAGTGAGGGACAGAACAAAGTACAATGACACATATGTATGAGATGCCATGATGAAACACATGAAAAATAATGCTAACCTTAAAAATTAATAAAAAAGAAGGCACTCAGCATCCTTAATATCATTGGCAATCTTAATAAGGTAACCACTCTATAATATGTTTGTGGTCTGGGAATATAGGTCATTGACAGAGTGCTTGACTCACATGAATGAGGCCCTAGGTTCAATTCCTAGCACCTCAAAAAATAAAAGTAAAAACATAATCCTCAGTTTCTGGGGCTTAGAAAGAAGATATATTTTGGAGGGTGGAAAATATTAATCTATCTCTCATGTTTACTGAACTGAGGTTATTCTTTGGAGCTGAAATGATGAAAGGACTTTGTATGATTTGAGAGTGTATTAGTCACTTTTCTGTAGCTGTGATAAAACCAACATGAGCAAGGGAACTTATAAAAGGAAGAATTTATTTGAGCTTATGATTGACGGTTCCAAGGAATTAGAGTCCATTGTGGTGGGAGGCATGGCGGCTGGGGCTGGAGCAGTAAGCCAAGGGTCACATCTTGCAATGAGCACAGGAAGCAGAGAGAGACTGGAGACCACAAAGCTTGTTAAACTCACTAAGCCTGCCCCCAATGACTTCCTCCAGGACAGTGACACCTTCTAAGACCTCCAAGAACAGTGCCACCAACTGGAGACAAAATGTCTGAATACTTAAAGCCTATGGGGGACACTCATTCAAACCACCACATTACACTCCCTGGCCCCCATAGGCCATATCAAATGCAAAATGCATTTAGTCCAACCTTAAAAGTTCCTATAGTCTTTACCAGTCTCAATTCTATTCAAAACTCTATAGTCCAAAATCTCTTCTGCGACACAGGCCAATCTCTTAACTGTAAGCTCCTGTAAAATCAAAAGGCAAATTGCATACTCCCAACATACAGTGGAACTGAATACACATTCCCATTCCAAAAGGGAGGAATAGAGGCACAGTGAGGAAATACTGGACCAAAACAAGACTGAAAACCTGCAGGGCAAACACCAAGTCCAATAGCTCCATGTGCAACTTCTGGGACTTGACTTCCAAAGAGCTTAGATGGCTCAGCTCTTACAGCTTTGCTTGCAACATACATCTCTTTCTTAGGCTGGTGTTCTAGTTTGTCTTCCATTGCTGTGACAAAACACTCTGACCAACACCAACTTGGGGAGAGAAGGGTTTATTCAGCTTACATCTCCTGGGTCACAGTTCATCACCAAGGGAGCCCTAGACAGGAACTCAGGGCAGGAACCTGGAGGCAAGAGCTGAAGCACAGGCCATGGAGGAATGCTGTTCACTGGCTTGCTTTTCACTGGCTTGCTCTCCTGGCTCATGCTCAGCCCACCTTCTTATACCGTACACAACCACCTGCCCAGGGTAGCACTAATTGTGGGCTGGGCCCTCCCACACTGCTCAACTATCAAGACAATACTCCACAGATGTGGCCACAGGCCAATCCAATGGAGCCAATTCCCCAATTGAGGCTCCCTCAACCCAGGTGTGTCAAGTTGACACTAAAGCTATCCAGGACAGCTGGTACCACTCCCTGTATGCAGCTCTACTTGGCAAATATCTCACAGGTCTGGCATCTCGAATATCTTCTTGGGGTCTCAGCTGCCAGCCAGGCTTCACCTTCACAGCTTCATGCAATGGCCTATCAGGGCCTTCTTTATTCAGGGATGCCTCTGATGCACTCTGCCTGGTCTCTGTGGCTCTCTGAAACCGAAGAGGAAGAACTGACAACCCCTTCACTCTTGCATCCTTCGTGCCTCTAAAGCCAGCATGTGAATGAAATTGCTGAGTTTGGCTGCAAGTTTGGGATGGACTCTCTCATACTTTAACCACATTTGCAAATTTTCTCTGCCCTGGACTTGTTGGAGTAGAAAACGCTTTCAGTATCTTCCTTTCAAAAACTGGAGGCCTAGCTGTGTGTGGTCTTGCCCTGAAGGTACTGTTTCTGTAGTTTACTTGTAAATCTCGAGGCATCTCCTTAACCACTTTAATCTCACTTTTTCCATTGTTTACTTGTAAATAGCCAGGCCTCTCCTAAATCACTTTAGTCTCCTTATCAAAAGGAACCTCTCCTTCACATGCCTTGGCCCCACCTTTAATCTTCCTAGTGCATTTTTCAGATCCAAACAGTACATTCTGCATTTCTTTCTGCCCCATCTGTTCTTCTTCACTGTAGATCTGCACAATATTCACCATTTAATAGCCATGCCACCATTTCTACATTAGGCTGTCTTTAAATATCCTTGCCAAAGACATTAGTCCATTCCTTTTCTTTTTTTTTTTATTAATTTTATTTATTTATGTATGTGTATGAATGTACTGTCTGCATGCAAGTTTGTGCACCCGTGTTGTGCAATGCCGCGGAGGTCAGAAGATGGTCTCGGATTCCCCTGGAACTGGAGTTCTCCTGGAATTGGAGTTTCAGACGGTTCTCGGCCGCCATGTGGGTGCTGGGGATCGAACCCAGGTCCTCTGTAAGAGCGGTCAGCACTCTTAACCGCTAGGCCATCTCTCCAGCCCCAGTCCATTCCTTTTCAACTTAGCATCAGGCAAGCATTTGGGCTGTGGGCAAACTGCTGCCAGACTCTTTATCAAAATATCCCAGTTGCTGCCTAAGTCTTTATTTTCCTCTGGAACTACATTTTTTGCAGCAATGCTTTCCTCCAGGCTTCTACTAGAATGGCCCGTTAAGCTCTGCTTATAGTAGTGAACAGCTTTTCTAGCCCAAAGTTCCAAAGTCTTCCACATTTCTCCAAACACCCACATGGTCAGGTTCTTCACAGCCAACAGCCTTCTCTCTGGTACCAAATAACTGTATTAGTCACTTTTCTGTTGCTGTGATAAAACCACCATGATCAAGGGAACTTATAAAAGGAAGAGTTTATTTGAGCTTATGATTGACGGTTCCAGGGAATCAGAGTCCATTGTGGTAGGAAGAATGGTGGCCGGGGCTGGAGCAGCAAGCCCAGGGTTACTTCTTGCAATGAACACAGGAAGCAGAGAGAGAGAGAGAGAGACTGGAGACTGCAAGGCTTGTTAAACTCACTAAGCCTGCTCCCAATGGCGTACTTCCTCCAAGAACAGTGCCACCAACTGGAGACAAAATGTCTGAATACTTAAAGCCTATGTGGGACACTCATTCAATCCACCACAGAGAGTGACTAGACAAACTGATATATCACCTTGCAAGCATTAGGGTGACTGCCATCAGTAATCAAATAAGCAAACAAGCACAAAACACTGTGTTGGCAAGGACTTGGCGACATTGGAACATTGTTAGTAACATTGTAAAATGTGGAAGAATATGGCAGAATTGGGTCATTCTAGGGGGAATACAGACGGTGGAGGACAGCCTCATCAGGTACAGAAAGGATCAAAGACTCTAATGGGAACTAGAGTAGAGGTCCTGTATGTTACATTTCTGCCCACATTCTGAAAAAAATGAGTAAGACTGAATTCAAGCATAATGGATTGTTTTGATTGGTGAAGGAAATGTCAAGTCAACATAAGATTCAGGCTATGGCATGACTGTGGTTCACTGTGTCTACTCAATTTACAGTGAGTGAGAGCAGAGAGAAGTTTGTTGAGTAGGAGTGGGAACTGGTTAAAGTTGGGAAGAGAAATGTGAAGTTTGGTGAGAAAAGGATCTTAAATCCAGTTAAATTTGAGTATAGGGCAGGTGTAGACAAAGTGGATGCAATTGGTAAAGAGATTAATAGCATTAAGGAGAAAACCTAGACTTTGCACTGGGATAAAAGGAAAGTGCCTTTAGGTCAAAACCCTGCCCATGGGAAGCTCCGGGGGTGTAACAATGTAATTTCCCATGAGTGACTGTAAAGAGCGTCTTCAGGGTGCCCTGCTGGAAAATGCGGGCTTAGGTAATTATTTTTTCAGTTCAGTCATGAAGTCACGAAGAGGCTGTGATAGGTGTTGTTCAAGGGCACCAATGTACATTTTGAGTTGGCAGGCCAACTTGGCATTGTGCACAAGGTGGTGGTTTTGCAAGAGCAGGGGGGTAATAAAAGCTTGCAAGGTTTCTGAAAGCCGCTGAGGCCAGATGCTTAGTAAGTCTGTCATGAACCTGCTGTGTCAGAGATGAACCCATCGTCTTTCCACAATGTCAATTTATTGAAGAACAAAAAATTCACAAGGTACAGGAGTTTCATTGTTGAAGTTTGCCAGATAATTCTTCCTTCATTAATAATCCTGGCTAAGGCAAACACACATTCTTTTATTCCAATCTTAATGATTAATATTTACTCTCAGATCACACATTACACATTTGCACAATAAACACGTCTCTATATGTAGGTTACAGAATAGTTACAAAGGGTTATTAAAGAGGCAGGGGTTTGTGAAGTCAGAGCTGGTAGATGCAGAAATCCAAAGGTGTCTGTGGGGTGAGATAACAAACCAACTAGAGACCTTTGGAGAGGTGCTGAGGCTGATGTTGGAGTCTGGCTGTGGGATCAGGCTGTAGACTTGAGTTCAGCTCTAGAGGTAAAAGGGCAGCACTGAGTACAGATGAATGGACTAGGAGAATGGGCAGGTCAACTGCATCAGCAGCAGGGACTAAGCTATCATAAGCCCCTGGGACACTCAGCACACATACTAGGTGGTCAGATGATGGGTTAGTGCAATCACAGCACTAGGTCTCCTCCTCATTATAGGGCCAAGATGAGAGGGTTGCACTTTTTCCTTCGTCTGATGTGTCTGACAATTTTCTTGGGCCTGGTTTTCCTGGTATAATTTTAATATGCCCATATGCTTCCACAGTCCCAGCTCTCTCTAGTAAATGTATAGGAGGCTCCCTAACTACTCCCAGGAATGGCATTTATCAGTTTGCACTGTGTGGGTGGTGGTGGATGGACAGGTCTGTTCTCATGGCCACCAAGGTACAGAGTCATCCTGCAGCTCCAAAAGGGAGTCAAAAGCTGTAAAATGGAGTCTCTCAAGGCAAGGCATAGTTTGAAAAATAAAAAAAACCAACCACTCAACCAACCAAACAAACACTCTTTGACATAATATGGAGTGGGAAGGCATAGGCTGATCTCAGCACTGGGTCAGATTCCCTTTGGGAAGGGCCTGATCCTGTTCTTTGTGAAGCTGTGGAGGTCAGATTCCTCTAGGAGAACAGAACTGAAGGAATATATATATATATAATATATAATGAATTTATTTTGATAGTACTATATGATGTTTGCATTAACCTTATGATTCATTCATCACATGTTAATTGGAAAAAAATCTATATTTATTTATTTATTTCTGGAAAATGATAATACTCTAGAGCCCAGGNTATATAATTTATTGAATCAGCTTACTTCAAAATAGTGACAATAGCTGAATCAGACCTGAGAGGCTGAAAACTCAGCAGTTTCTTGGTCCTTGAGGCTGGGTAGGGGTCTCAGCAGTTGAAATAGACCCATAGTGACTGTCTTACACTGGAGAGGCCAAGAACCTAGTGGTTGGTCCACCCATGAAGGAGGCTGAGTGTCTCAGCAGTCCCAGTCTAGTGGGATAAACCAACATGGCAGAGAGGGAAGACCAAACAAGCAAAAGGTGAATAAGCTTCCTTCTGCCACGCCCTTTGTTATCTGGGCCACTGCCAGAAGGTGCTTCCTCCATTTATGGTGGGTCTTCCTATATCATCTGAGACTGGACAGTTCTTTAAATGAGGCTTTCTACTCAGGTGATTCTAATCGTTGCAAGTTGACATTAAAACCACACATCATAATCTACCCCTTGGCAACTTGACACACAAATACTTCATTTAAAAAAATGTAACTATCTGGGGCTAGAGAGATGGCTCAGTGGTTAAGAGCACTGGCAGTTCTTTCAGAGGACCTGGGTTTGATTCCCAGCACCCACATGGTGGCTAACAACCATCCATAACTCCAGTTCTAGGGAAATCTGATGCCCTCTTCTGATGTCTGTGGGCATTGCACAACATGGGTGGACTTACACACATGCAGGCAATACAATTATACATACATAAAATAAAAATTTAAAAAGGGGAAAAATGTAATCTTCTGCCCCTTGACCCTCTCCCAAGTCTCATGTTTACTTCATAATATGAAATATTATGAATATTTAAATTATTTAATAAAAATAAATTTTATTTCTGGAAAAGCAAATGGTTTACTCATCATGTGGACTTTTTATTTATTTCTGTATGTGTATGAATGTACTGTCTGCATGCAAGTCTGTGCACCCATGTTGTGCAATGCCGCGGAGGTCAGAAGAGGGTGTCGGATTCCCCTGGAACTGGAGTTCTCCTGGATTTGGAGTTTCAGACGGTTCTTGGCCGCCATGTGAGTGCTGGGGATCGAACTCGGGTCCTCTGTAAGAGCAGTCGGCGCTCCTAACCGCTAGGCCATCTCTCCAGCCCCGTGGACTTTTTGTTTTTTAAACTTTTACACCAAAAACACATTCAGGTGTAACATATAAAGAGGAAGAATAGGGGCTGGAGAGATGGCCAAGCGGTTAAGAGCACCGACCGCTGTTACAGAGGACCAGGGTTCGATCCCCAGCACTCACATGGCAGCCAAGAACCGTCTGAAACTCCAATTCCAGGAGAACTCCAGTTCCAGGGGAATCTGACACCCTCTTCTGAACTCCTCCGCGGCATTGCACGACACAGGTGCACAAACCTGCATGCAGACAGTACATTCATACACATACAGAAATAAATAAATAAAATTTTAAAAGGAGGAAGAATAATGAGAGAAATAAATATTATATAGATTTTCCCTTTATTGTGTTAATAGAATTTTAGACTGAATTTATTATAAAATGTGACTTTTTTTTTCTTGGCACAATATGATTTCCAAAAGAAAGACATATAGGGAATTTGGATTCATGTTCAAATGTATATGTTTCTATACTGGGCAAAAGAAAGACATATAGGGAATTTGGATGCATGTTCAAATGTATATGTTTCTATACTGGGCAAAAGAAAGACACAGAGAATTTGGACGCATGTTCAAATGTATATGTTTCTATACTGGGCAAAAGAAAGACATATAGGGAATTTGGATGCATGTTCAAATGTATATGTTTCTATACTGGGCAAAAGAAAGACATATAGGGAATTTGGACGCATGTTCAAATGTATATGTTTCTATACTGGGCAAAAGAAAGACATATAGGGAATTTGGACACATGTTCAAATGTATATGTTTCTATACGGGCAGACAGAAGACTCTTCACTGGGAGAGGCAGTAATGGAGCTCTCAGCTCTGTAAAAGGAAACTCAGAGCCGGGGTAGACGCAGAGGTGAGCTGAGGAAAATCTGAGCAGAGAGGATAATTAGGGCTCTCAACAAACACTTGAACAAAAATAAAGTGGCAAGAAATCCAAAGGATTGTCTATATGGAACTCAGAAGGTATTTCCCAGCCACGGACTCAGTAACAATAAAAGGATGCAACTTAGTCAGATAATTAGAAACAAGAAAGAGAGTAGCTTCATATAGGAAAGAGAAACACCTTTGCAGTCAAATAAACAGCACTGATTCTCATGTTCTTATTTGACAATGCTAGCTTTTCCTTCTCTCTGAATTTGTTTCCTCGTTCACTTGTTTTTGCTGTATTGTTCATGCCTTTGTGTGGGCTTCATGAATAATGTAACTGCTTATGAAATTATTAAATTTTCAAGTTGGTCAGACCTGGGGCATAGCACCAAAAGAAGATAAAAATAATAAACAAACAAACAAATAAATGAATAATATAACATAGAAATTTAGGCAAGACCAATCATTTCTTAAGAAAGGTATTTTAGGGACTGGAGAGATGGCCTAGCAGTTAAGAGCACCGACTGCTCTTGCAGAGGACCCGGGTTCGATCCCCAGCACCCACATGGCGGCCGAGAACCATCTGAAACTCCAATTCCAGGAGAACTCCAGTTCCAGGGGAATCCGACCCCCTCTTCTGACCTCTGCGGCATTACACGACACGGTGCACAAATCTGCATGCAGACAGTACATTTATACACATAGAGAAATTTAAAAAAATAAAATAAAAAAAAGAAAGGTATTTTAGGGGCTGGAGAGATGGCTCAGCGGTTAAGAGCACCGACTGAGGACCCATGTTTGATTCCAAGCACCCACATGGTGGCTGAGAGCCGTCTTTAACTCCAGTTCCAGGGGAATCTGACACCCTGTTCTTACCTCCGAGGCATTGCACGACACAAGTGCACCAAACTACATGCACACAGTACACTCATACACATAAAGAAATAATAATAAAAAAAAAGAGAGGTATTTTAGTTGGGTGTGGAGCATGCCTTTAATTCCAGTACTGGGAGGCTGAGATAGGTGGATCTCTGTGAGTTCAAGGCCAGCCTAGTCTATATAGTGAGTTCCAGGACAGCTGGGGCTACAGGGAGACCCCATCTCAAAATGACAAAAAGAAAAAAACAAACAAACAAACAAAAAAATACAAAACACAAAACCCCAAACAACAACAACAACAAACAAACAAAGATAGATTAATGGCTAGAGAGATGGCTCAATTCTTTAAAGCAATTGCTGATCTTCCAGAGGACTGGGTTTAATTCCCAGCACCCACACAGTGTGGCTCACAACTTCCTGTAAATTACTTAATAAAAATTAAAAATTGGGGCTGGAGAGATGGCTCAGCAGTTAAGAGCACTGACTGCTCTTGCAGAGGACCTGGGTTCGATTCCCTGCACCCACATGGCAGCTAAGAACCGTCTTTAACCCCAGTTCCAGGGGAATCCGACACCCTCTTCTGACCTCTGCAGCACTGCACGACATGGGTGTACCTACCTACATGCAGACAGTACACTCATACACATAAAATAATAAAATGCCAGGCGTGGTGGCACACGCCTTTAATCCTAGCACTTTGGAGGCAGAGACAGGCGTATCTTTGTGAGTTCAAGGCCAGCCGGTCTACAGAGTGAGTTCCAGGACAGCTGGGACTACAGGGAGACCCTGTCTCGAAAAGACCAAAAATAAATAAATAAATAAATAAGTAAATAAATAAATAAATTAATTAAATTAAATTAAAAATTAAAAAAACCCTAAAACAATAAACTCCACTTTGAAAGGTCTCCCAAATCTTCAGAAATCTCAATGCTTTAAAAGTCTCAAATCTAGGGGCTGGAGAGATGGCCTAGTGGTTGAGAGCGCCGACCGCTCTTACAGAGGACCCGGGTTCGATCCCCAGCACCCACATGGCGGCCGAGAACCATCTGAAACTCCAGTTCCAGGAGAACTCCAGTTCCAGGGGAATCTGACACCCTCTTCTGACCTCCGCGGCATTGCACGACACGGGTGCACAAACTTGCATGCAGACAGTACATTCATACACATACAGAAATAAATAAAATTAATAAAAAAAAATTTAAAAAAAAGTCTCAAATCTAAAAAAAAAAAAGTCTCAAATCTTGGGACTAGAGAGATGTCCCAGTAGTTAAGAACAGTGGCTGCTCTTTCAGAGGACCTGGGTTCAATTCCCAGCACCCAGATGGTGGCTACCAACAATCCATAACTCAAGTTCCAGAGAATCTGACACACTCTTCTGACCTCTGTGGACATTACATGACACAGGTGCCTTTACATATATGGAAGAAATACATTCACACACACACACACACACACACACACACACACACACAGAGTCTCCAATCTCTTAACAATAAATTCCTATGAATATGAAAAACAAACTTCTAACAGAGTATGGTCCCAAGTAGGCATTCTTATTCCCAAAGAGAAAAACAAAGTGATAGCCAATAAACTGTGATACTGCAGTGAAATCAAATTTAGTGCAGAAAACACCAAACCTTGCAACTCCAATTGACCAGTGCCTGGAGCTTGGAATGTAATTTTCTGGGCTCCAAAGTGCTTGGGTCAAAATGTCCTGTGAAGAATGCTGATGGCACTCCTGTTGAGGAGGGATGCTGGCCTGTGACTTCTCCCTGGAAGCTGATAATTCCCACAGCCACCACACAGCTCCAAAACTGATGATTTCATGAATTTGCGTGTCATCCTTGCGCAGGGGCCATGCTAATCTTCTCTGTATCGTTCCAATTTTAGTATATGTGCTGCCGAAGCGAGCACCAAAACTGATGATTTCATAGCCAACCTACTGTGGAATTGATTGTCCCACAGCTAAATACCCAGGTGAAGGGTTGATCACTCCTCACAGCTAAACAGCTAGCTAGAAATCCAACTGCAGGGCTGATGGTCCTGCAGTCACACTGGCCAAAAGGAATGCATCCAGATTCATGGCCCAGGGATCAGGTTAGATGGTACAAATTGTAGAAATCCATTTATTCTTATGCAACAAGTCACCTATATAGGCAGTGTGACATCACCTCCCAGCAGCCAATCCCAGACCACCTACATCATGCATTGTTCCTGGGTGTGGGGCGGGCTCAGAACAGGACACGTAGGTGGGCAGGTTAGCTAATGGTGGCAAGCATGTGCAGCCTGCATTTGTCACAAATGGCTAGTCTTTTAATCTCTCGTAACTTAAACATGATAGTGTACAATACTTAAACACTAACATCTCAATTGGTGCTATATCACATGACAAAGAGAAAAAAAAATAGAGGAAAGAAAACACACATATCTGTTAGGTCTGGGCTTCCCAGAATCCCAAGGGGCACACAGATGTCCACTTCCTCCAGAGGCTGTCAATCTTCTGACCTCTTCCTCTGTACCTGAGGCCCTGCCCCATGACTATAAATGGGTGGGCTCCAGGCGCCATCTTGCCCCTGCCCTGCCTTTGTTTCACCATGTGTCTGTAGGCTGCAGGCACTGGCAGTCCACATGGAAGTAAACCATGATCCTGGAGTGACTAAGCCTCATGTGCCAGGAGGATCAGAATTCAGAGTCATCCTCTGCTACATAGCAAGTATGAAGCTAGCCTGGGCTATGTGAGACACTATCTCAAAAAAACCAAAACCAAAACAGAAACCAAACCCCAAGAAAACAAAAGCAAAAAAAAAAAAAATTCTAAATGTTCTGTCTTATTAATTATTGAGTCATAAAATTTCTTCAGGTATTTTGGATTCAGTTTGATTCAATTCTTTCATAAATTTTTTGCCTTGTTAATCTGGGCATGATAGTGTATGCCTTCACTGAAAGGAAGAAAAGCCTCAGATTGCCATAAACATCGAACCCTTCTGTGGATCCTACATGTAACAACTATCTATAATGAGTCCTAATGAAACTTATACCTTCTAGGTGCAACAAAGGTTTTGATATGACTTTCTTGCCTCCCCCCCCCTAGAACAAGGAGAAATATGACGATGATGATGTCATTTTCCAACTGTAAATTGGAGACAACTATTATAGAGGTAATCTCTTATAAAACCGGTAAAAATGCCTTCTTTAATTGACTAATAGACATAAGAACTGTGAAAAGGATTATACTCTGTTCAGAACCAAATATAATACTAAAGTCCTTGGGCTATGCACTTAGGCAAAGTATATTAATGCAGGAGCTCTGACATCAGCAATGGATTGTTCTACCAGGGGGATGTTGGCCAGGGGATCCAAGGCCCCACAAAAGGTAAGGGCTCCTTGCCCCTAAGTTGGGATACCTGCAGGAGGAGAGGCGATAAGACCCTGCTGCCGAAGACCTGACGTTAACATGGGAGGGATGTATTGAGACCGCACATGCAAGGGTACAGATGGCCTCTGGAATGCCAGAGAGTGTTCCCAAAGGCCACTAAACCAATAAAGCAAATACGGGTCTCCCTGAGTCAAGCAAGACTCCACCATCAGCACCAGCTACACTTCACCTGCCTGGAAATACTGTGCAGCAGAGGCAGCCATGTGCCTGTATATCCCAAATCTAATTGGCTGTTGGCTCTCTCCTTGGAGGAATAACCCATGGCTGATGCCACAAGCCTACATCCTCTACAGGTTAGGAGATGTCATAAGCCACAGTAAGACCCTGTTATATTTATCAGGGGGTAAAAATGTAATTCATGAATTAACATATCATCCAAACATATGTGTCTATGCCAAAGTAACCTACCATAACTATTAGTGCTGCTTAAATACCTATATATCTAATTGCTTGTGCTTCATTAGTAGGATCGAAAGGTTACTCCTGAACAAACTGTCAGCCCATGAAAGGAAACAGCCAGAATTGACCAGAATCCAAGTCAACAGCTCCAGAGAGAGAGGACAGTTTTACTTCTCATCCACCTGTGCCCCTTTTCTAAGCCTAGGGAACAATCTGCGGAAGAGGGGGCGTGGTAGAATGTAAAGGCTGCGATTGGGGTGAACGGTGAAACTACAGCGATGTAGTCTGGACACTCATTTGATCAACTTGATTGAACAAACAACCTGTCAACCTCCACTGAATGGTGGGACTGTGGGGGTTTGGGCACAACAGTCTATAGATTGGTTTTGCACGAAGGATGCTTATACTCATGGATTATCACTTATAGCTAAAAAATGAAAAAAAATAAACCGAAAGATGCAGGACAGTTATGGCAGAATACATGATCTGGGATGGGGTGGGGGTGGGGGGGAAGGGAAAGGGAAATATGCCTGATCTGAATTGGAAAATGATGTATAAAATGCACAAACCATCAATAAAAATTAAAAAAAAAAAAAAAATGGGGTGGGGTGGGGGGTGGGGGGGTGGGGGGGTGGGGGTGGGGGGGTGGGGGGGTGGGGGGTGGGGGGGTGGGGGGGGTGGGGGGGTGGGGGGTGGGGAGGTGGGGGGGTGGGGGGTGGGGGGTTGGGGGGGTGGGGGGGGGGCAGAATGCGGTTTCTTGAGGCTGGAGTACTGAATTCTCAGTGTTCTTGTGAAGTGTCAGGCAGGGCTGCCCTTATCTCCTCAAGGCCTCTCTCTGATCCTAGAAGGCGGGTCCTCATTCCTCTCAGCCAATGAAACACCAGGAATCCCACTCATGCCCGAGATACCCAGTTTCTACTTTCATTGCAGCTGGAGAAAGTCTGCTGCTTTTACAAGGCTATTTGCTTAGGCTGGACCTACTGGAAAACCCAGGGTATTCTATGACCTATAACCTTGGCTATGGCTGTAACTCAGCAGCAGAACGTGTATCTAGCAGTCTCCAGGCTCAATCCAAAAAGCCTGTAACTTTAATTCTACCTGTAAAGTCCCTTTTTCGGTGTAACATTGACAAGCTCTAGGGGTAGAGAGTGGACATCTTTGTGAACTCAGCCTGTATACCACCATGTCTGTGCTTCCATGTATATTTTCATTGATTCATTGAGAATTCCGTATAATGTATTTTGATCATATTCACCCCCTTAACTCTTCCCAGATCCACCCACATTTTCCTATACCTTCTCAACTTCATGCCCTACTTTGTTTTTTATTTTATTATTTTTTTAATTTTATTTATTTCTGTATGTGTATGAATGTACTGTCTGCATGCAAGCTTGTGCACCCATGTCGTTCAATGCCGCGGAAGTCAGAAGAGGGTGTTGGATTCCCCTGGAACTGAAGTTCTCCTGGAATTGGAGTTTCAGACAGTTCTCGGCCGCCATGCAGGTGCTGGGGATCGAATCCGGGTCCTCTGTAAGAGCGGTCGGCGCTCTTAACCGCTTGGCCATCTCTCCAGCCCCTTGTTTTTTATTTTTGAATAACCCATCAAATCCAGTTTGTGCTGCCATGTATTCCTGGGTGTGGGTGTGAGACAGCAATCCTGGACTCAGATGTATCTTGAGCATGTGCAGGCTACCGATCTGCTTAGCTCACTAGGTGGAGCAAAGGATGCAGGGGTCATTCTGTTTTCAGCTGGCACATGCTCAGAAGTCACAAGTTGGCTTGCTCCTCATCACATCTCTTTTCTGAATATACCTCATGAGCTGGGATGATGTGTGATGGTGTGGAGGTCTAAGATTGTCCATGGGAGGTGATGTCACATGATGTAGTGGCTGCCCACCCCAAACCTATATAAGCCGCCTGTTACATAGAATAAACGGATTTCACAGACTTGCACCACCTGATGGGGTCCCTGGGCTGTTACTGTGCGAATGCTTGACTGCAGAGCCATCCGACCCCACAGCTTGCTCTTCAGCTTGTTTGGTTCTGGGAGCCAGCAGCTCCACAGGTGCATGTTTGGCTGTGGGACTATCAGTCCTGCAGCTGCGTGTTTGGCCATGTTTGGCCACAGGCCATCAACCCCAAGTGCATGCTCTCTTCAGCTTGTCCAATGGTGGGGTCAACAGCCCCATGTGTGGGTCCAGCCCCCCAAGTGTGGTCGACTTACCAGGGGCCAAATCCTTAAAGAAAACTGATTCTCCCTCACCCAGAAGCCATCGACTATTAATAGCTCCTTAGGGCTAGGAGACTGTAAGCCCTTCCCTACCCCAATGTTAGAATTTTGACTGGCTTGTCTTCCATGTTCTTTCTAGAATACATACTTTTAGTCTTACATTTATGCCTATGATCAGTTTAAAATTTGTATGTGGTTTTGGATTCTGGAATTACCATTGTGGTTTTTTTTTTTTTTTTGGTCTTTTTGAGACAGGGTCTCCCTGTAGCCCCAGCTGTCCTGGAACTCACTCTGTAGACCAGGCTGGCCTTGAACTCACAAAGCTCCGCCTGCCTCTGCCTCTCAAGTGCCAGGAACCATTGTGGTTTTTAAAAACTTTTTATTTCCTTGCATTTGGGTATCTTAGTTGCTCTGGAGTCATTTGTTAGAGAAATTGGATTTTAATTCCTATCATAATGAAAAATTGATAACAAGTATGAATTGTCATCTTAGAACAAATAGACCCAGCTTCATGTTCCCAATCATCATACCCAGTGGCACAGGACTAATTTTAGAGAAGTTTTGTCATGAGTTGGCATTTGCAAAAATTATTTATTTCTTGGAATATTTTGGAGCCGGGGTGCTATGTATCCCAGTTTTCTCCTTATCTTCTACATACACTCAGTGTGCTGGATGGCCAAGGAATCCATGATTTGACAGTCTGGGGATGCTCTGCACTCAGAACATAGGGGGAAGCTATGAAAGGACCTCTGGATACTCCCTCCTGCTTCTTTCATTTGGGGTGAGCACTCAAAATGAAGGCCCATGGATGGGGGCAACACTGGAGTTATGGACAGTTGTTAGCCACTATGTGGGTGCTGGAAACCAATCCTGGGTCTACAAGAGCCGCAAATGGTCTTAACCTCTGAGCCCTCTCTCCAGCTATGGGACTCCCCTATTTACCTACCATCTTATGCCTATGCATAAGTAGGTATGCATGTGATTGAACTCAGATGCATCATGGGAAGGCACATGCTCAGTAAGCAAAGGCTTATATAATCCAAATTTGTCAATCAAAACATAGAATCACTCACGATAATCCCCTTAGCCACCAAACTCCTCTTGAAACCCATAAAAAATGGTGACTGCAGCCCTTGAGGCCTTTCTGGCTCAGGTGATCTGCACCTCTCTTGGAGAGTATCTGTTCTGCACTATCCCATTGCTTTTGAAGAAAGTTTCCTTGCCTGTTTACAATCTGTGTCCATCTTTGTTCTAATTCTTTGACTAAGACTCCAAGAACCTGGGAACACAGTCCAGACACTGAGTACTAGTAACACTGTCAGCAAAAATATTGTTTAGTCCATTTACCCAGAATCCCTTCTCAACCCTGAAGGTCAGTAGCTCCCCACCCACTGACCTCGGCCTGCTCCAGGGTTGTAAATACCCCCTTCCTGAGGCAGTCAGCGTCAAGCCCAGCTCTGTCTTCAGGTCTCTTTTCCCCAATGGCAGCAGTTTCTGCATAAAATCTATCTTTATCTCTTTGACTACTACTGTCTGGGTCTAGTTTTAACAATGGGGAAAACCTCCAGTCAGGAACCAGGGAAGCAATGCAGAGAAAAGTGACAAGGTGTCTCATGACTGTGGGAAAGCGAAGACTCCCAGGCTGCATCTGAGAGTCCACCAGGGTAGAGCTGGGGCCCTGGGCAGGGTAAGCATGGCCCAGGCAACAGGGGCACAGCAAGGAGAGAGCTGAAGTCTGGCGTCTTGCAACCAAGTTCTATATCTTGAGATTATTTATCACTAAGTATTCAATCTGGCTTCCTACTATAGAATCAATTTGTTTAAATTTGGTTACTCTTTAGGAAAACAATGTAAACAATTTTACTAGGCTTTGGGCTCCACACATAGTTAATTTTTACAAGCTAAGCCTAACACATGTCTTTAATTTTAGACCATGTCCTGTATTTCTCTCTCATGTCCCTCCCTTGTCTCTGACCCAGAATAGTGTGTGTGTGTGTGTGTGTGTGTGTGTGTGTGTATGTGGTAAAAATATAATTTCTGAGGGCATCAATGCTGAAGGCAACTAATTATCCAGAGTATGTTGGGAACAATATGTAGGCTTAGGTTGATAACATATTTGTGGTGGTTTTGTCTGCGGTTCTGAGTCAGTAGGAGTCCAAAAAGGCAGATTCTTCCCTGATAAAACTCTGGATAAAGACCATTTAAGATAGAATTCCTCATTCCTTCCCGACTCTCTGCTAGTGTTTGCTGTTCAATAGAGTTAACCGGGTGTGGTGGGGCACCCCTTTAATCCCAGCACTGGGGAGGCAGAGGCAGGCGGATCTCTG
Source organism: Rhizomys pruinosus (assembly GCA_009823505.1). Taxonomy (NCBI): domain Eukaryota; kingdom Metazoa; phylum Chordata; class Mammalia; order Rodentia; family Spalacidae; genus Rhizomys; species Rhizomys pruinosus. The sequence goes on from VZQC01006583.1 coordinate 2,009,720, forward strand.
TGAGTTTAAGGCCTGCCTGGTCTACACAGTGAGTTCCAGGCCAGCTGGGGCTACAGGGAGACCCTGTCTCAAAAAAGACAAAAAAATAAAAAAATAAATGAAAAATAGAGTATGCCCTTGTTCAAGGGAGAGTGTTCCGGGACAGATCAGAACACCAGATTCAGCTCCTCCGTGATCTAAATGACTGTAGGAGTTAGTCTTTCTTTAATGTGGCACTGCCACAGGGGGCTGTGGCTGTTGGCTAAATTCCTGCTGAACTACTAGAAAGTCATGGGGGCTGGGAACAGTGGACAAGGCTGGGAAAAGTTGTTAATTAGCGAAGATTATACTTTGGATAATCTCGTTGATTACAGTACTGCCACTCTGCAAAGCTTTGGGCTGGATCTCCATCTTGGATGTATGTGGGACGTGAGGCGGATGATGATTGTGAATGTCTCTCACATAAACATGTCTCTGCCTTTCTGAACAGAAGCTCAGGCTCAGGAATTACACCCTCAGGAGTTCTTTTCAGTTTACTCTGGGCTGAAGTTGGAGTGGTTGGTTACTCTTTTTGGGGTTCACCCTACCTGATTATCACCAGGGTCCTTGGTTCTGTCCAGTATAACAGCATCCAGCCACCTAGGCCACGGCAGGATGAGGCCTCAGCTCCATGTCCCCAGTATGGAGGGAGGAGCCTGGGACTGTTCAGTGAGGAACAGGAAGCCTGCCTTCCTTTCTGCCGCAGTGAGATGGGCTGAGATGCTGCTGTACACAGACACACTGCTTATATGGTTACATCATCTGGCACTTCTCCTTTCCTTTTGAGAAGTTTGGCTTTTTAATTTGGGGTCTGAGGTAGGCAGCTTCTGCTGTCAGTAGTAGAAAACTCTGCCTAACTTGGGACTGGGGCAGATCAGATACCCTTTAAGTCTAATAAAGCCCAAGCCAGCTAGGGTGATCCTTAAGAAACAATGTTTGGTGAAGGGGACTGGGTTACATGTTAAACAGAAGACAGTTAAGTAGGAAGGTTGTACCTGTTACCTAGAACTATGCTTTTTGTCCAGGGTATCAGGAGGACTGGGTGCGATTTTCATTGTCGACTTTACTGGAATTGTTAATCACCTAGGAGACACACCTCTGGGGGTGTAATGAGGGTGTTTCCAGAGGCCTGTAACTGCAGACTCAGTTGTGGGCAGTGACATCTCAAGGTCTGGACTCTTGGAAGCAATACAAAGGAATGTCAGCACTCCCTGCCATCTGCTTCCTGGTCTTCCTGGACATATGGAGTCCTAGCCACATGGTCCTGCCACTGTGAATTCAGCTATGCCCTCTCTGGTGCCCTCTTAGACTATGAGCCAAATAAATCATTTTTGCCTTAAGTTGCCTTCTGTCAGGTATTTGGTGACAGCTACCAGAAAAGTAATTAATACAGGGATTTAAAAGGAAATTCATTTTCCAAAGTCTGAGGAGAGTTGCTGGATCCTAACCAGGGTAGAAGCTCCCCACTGCCCTTAGGGGGCCCTTTCTTTTCCCTTCCCTCAGGACCAGCGTTCACTCTAATCTCTCTGCATCCCCGAGAAGCCTGGCTAGGGAGAGGAGGGAAGGGACCGTCACCTGGGGTACAGCCCCCTCTCTTCCTGTTTCCCAGACCCCTCCTCAGGGGATCCTTGGTAGAAGGTTCCCCCAATGCCTCTCTAAGGACGTCATGTCAGGGACCTCCGGTCCTCAGCCCCAACTCCCCTGACTTCATTTCCTCCCTTAGCGGCTGCCATAGGAGGGCATTTCAACTGCTGGCCTGTCAGTCATCCTGAAATCTGCCTTCTGTTTCACAACTTCCTGAAGCCCAATGTAAAGGGTCCTGGCAGGTGATGTCACGGGCAAGCATCACGGGTTCAAATTAGTGTGAGCACACTGTCTTTTGAGGTGTCTCAAAACAGGATCCTCCCAGCTGGCTACAGGGGGTCTCCACTCTACCGGGTAGGACCCTTCCCTTTCTCCTGCGCTCGCTTCTCCACACCAGATGTCACCTTTCTTCTTTTCTCTCCTACTCCTTCCTTTCTCTTTCTCTTCTGCATTTAGATATTTTTCTGTTCCAGAGACAGCATCACATTTAGTTCTTACTGATTCTGAAAGCTGGTTATATGCTAAATGTTTACAGAAGTATAGATCACTAAAGTTAACGGAACGCAACAAACAGTAAACACCAGGCTGAGTCATCAACTAAGCAGCAGGTCCCACGGAGGCAGACAAGGAAGATACCTTAGTTACATTTGTTCCTCTGTCACAAGCTGAAGTCAGGGCTGGAGAGATGGCTCTGTAGTAAAAGCACCTACTACTAGGACTGATGATATGAGTTTGGTTCCTAGGTACCACATGACGGAAGGAAAGAACGAACTCAGACATAAGTGCTGGCACAGGCACACATGGACATAGATGTATACACATGCAAACAAAAATGAATATATAAATAATTAAAAACAAAAGTTGGAGTCAGAGAGAAGATCAGTCTTAGCTTAAGGCCACAGATCTTAAACTCAGTTGTGCCAAAACAGAGTCACATAGAAAATTTGTTCAATTCCTGGGCTGGGGACATGGCTCAGTTACAGAATGCTTACCTACCTACCATCTATGAAGCCTTGTGTTTGATCCCTGGGACTTAACAAACCAGACATGGATGTACACGCCTGTCACCCCAAGAGTGAGGAGGTGGAAGCGAGAGGGTAAGAAGTTTAAGGTCATTTTTGGCTATGTAGCTAGTTTGAGGCAGGTTGGAAAAAGGAAATAGGTGTGAATCGTAGTACTTGGGAGGCAGAGGGATCTCTGTGAGTCCAAGAGCAGCCTGTCTGGTTGACACAATAAGTTATAGGCCAGCTGGGGCTACAAAGTAAGACTCTGTGTGAAAAACAAACAAATAAACAAAAAACTGAAAACCCAACAAGAAGAATTAGTTACAGAAAAATAGCAGTTCCCGTGCATGGTCTGTCAGGAGTCTCACCCAGGGCAGGAAACCTGGAAGCTGCATTCTAAGGAGGGCCAGACCTGCTCATTCTGCGGGAGCACGCCATAGACAATTTGATTGACAGGAATCCTTAAGACACCCAGCCATCTCAGAGGCCCACTCTTGAAACACTGCCTGGCAGGATTTGCTTTATTGTTTCAAGGTCGCCTGTAGAGTGTGGGTTCTCAGCCTATCCTTGTCCTTCAGCCTCCCCAGCAGCAGGTCACCTGAAGGACTTGTTCTTGCACAGGGGAGGGTATAGAGTCCAGGTCTGAGCCAGCTGTTGGCCATCTAAGCTGGACTACAGCCAGACCCCAGTCTGAGTAAACGAGAAGCTAGGTAGACTGAGAGGCCACCACCAGCCATGTCACAGCATTCACCTTATCAGTTCAATCACACCAGCTGTGATATTTTAAACTTGTGGCTGAGAGCGGAGGGGCCTTCTAACACAGTGAGGAACTCCAGAGTGTGTGCCTAAGGACGGCTGTCAACCTAGTGTTCTTTGCCAGTCTAATCTGAAGATGCCCTTGCCCAGTGTTTGTGGCTCTCCCATTCTGGATGCTTAATAACAGAGCCATTGGAAACATCTCTGCCCCCTTTAAAGGCTTCAGTCTTCATAGCTTGTTGTAGGATTTGGATACCCAGTTCCTCTAAAGAAGTCTGGAGGGCGTTGTGGGGAAAGGGAACCCTCATCCACTGCTGGTGGAAGCAACTATAAACCATAATCGAAATGCTACGGAAAGACTAGTGAGAAGATTCTAAAAACTGAAATTGACACTTCAATCACCAGACATACCACCTTAGACGCATTGTAACCCAAGTCAACCTCATCTACGGAGACGATACTTAATGCACATATGTTTACCGTGTTAGCTCTACTCACAGTGAGAAGTACCTGGAACCAACCAAAGATCCCACCAACTGAGCAGTGAGTGAGAAAATGTGATACATCTACAGAATGGAGTTCTATGCAGCAGTAAGAAAGACACTAGCCATTATTTTTTATCCCAGAAGAACTATCCCACGAGCTTGTGGAAAATGGCTGGAGCTAGAGACCATCATGCTGAGTGAAGTAACCAGTCCAGAAAAAAATGAGTGAATGGTATCCTCATCTATGTGGCTGCTACGGCCAATTATCCTAGTTGTATTTCTTGTGCCGGCTCCTTGAGCTTTTGTCTTAAGTATTTGGGAGTGATGCAATTTGGAAGGAATAACAACAAACAACAACAAACCAGAAAGGCTCTCAAAGAATGACTAACACTGGTATATCTGCTCAAAACAGTCAACTTCCACATGGAGAATTTTGAGAAAGACTGAGAAAGAGATGAAAAGCATGTTCGGCAGAATGCATGAGCTCTGGTGGGGTGGGAGGGTAGGGTGGGGACATGGGTTTAGATTTGATTAGTGACATAATCTTGTACAAAAAAATATATATATATATAATAAAAAAATTATAATAATTAAAAAAAAAAGTCTGGAGGGATCCACAGTGCCCTCTAGTGATGGGAAGGCACTGTATAGTTTTGTGTGGATGATTTGGGCTTTTCTGCTCATGCCCATGAAGATTAGAAAGTATGTTCAGTGGCTCTTGTTCACACTAGAAGGAGTTTCTACCTTCTTGTAACCATCTAAGGGACAAACAGGAGATTGTTTGAGGGACCAGTCCACCACTTAATGAGTGGTGGGCAGAAGGGAAGTTGGCAAAGTGACAGTCAACCATTCTGTGCATGGGGCATCTCTGTCCCTTCAGAAGAAGCCTGGCCCGTGGCATCATTCTCTGTGGTTTTCTATCATCTAACTGGGTACCCCTTTCCTTCCTGGGCCCTCCTCCTCCACTCTGCAAAGGACAGAATTCCTCAGCTTTCTATCCTTGGCTGTGGTCTGCACAGAAGTGCAGGGTCACGTTCCCCCTGCACTTCTGTTAGGGCCTCAGCTCCCGGGTGTCCCACCTCTCCCCTGTACGCGCACACACGCTCCTGTGCTAGGCAACGTCTCCTTTAGCTCCCTGAGTGCACCTCAGACTCATCCTGTCATGCTAGACCCTCCTTCATCACAAATCTGGGCATCTTTCCTGCTTCTATCCTCTCTCTATTTGATGGTTAGTGTTAAAAGCCAATGTGACAGGATCTATATTCACCTAGGGGACACACCTCCAGGCCCAGCTGGGATGGATTATTCAGCCTCTGGGCTGCCTGTGAGGGATTACATGGTTTAGGTTAACCCAGAAGCCCCAACCTAATAGTGAGCAGCCCCAGTCTCTTCACTTGGGTCCTGGACTGTGTAAAGAGGAGACAGCTGACTGAGCACGAGCGCTCACTGCACTCTGCTTCCTGGTCGTGGCTGGGATTTGACCGTGGCTCAAGCTCCTGCCACCTTGACTTCCCCGCCATGATGACTATGAGTTGACATCAGTTCTTTTTCCCTTAAGTTTCTTTTGTCAGGGTATTGTACCACAGCAACACACACACACACACAGAGAGAGAGAGAGAGAGAGAGAGAGAGAGAGAGAGAGAGAGAGAGAGAGAGAGAGAGAGAGAATTCCTAATCAGGTTTTCTTTGGTGTGTGTGTGTGTGTGTGTGTGTGGTGTGCATGTTTCTGGGTATGGGCTTGCATCTATGTATAAGTAAACATCTGTGGGGCTGGAGAGATGGCCTAGCGGTTAAGAGCACTGACTGCTCTTGCAGAGGACCCGGGTTCGATCCCAAGCACCCACATGGCGGCTGATAACCGTCTGTAACTCCAATTCCAGGAGAACTCCAGTTCCAGGGGAATCCGACACCCTCTTCCGACCTCCGAGGCATTGCACGACACGGGTGCACAAACCCACATGCAGACAGTACATTCATACACATAAATAAATAAATAAATTAATTAATTAATTAAAAAAAACCATCTGTGCTCATGTGTGTAGAGGTCAGAGCACAGCCTCGGCTGTTACTCCTCAGGTGCATCCACTGACCTTCCTTTTTTCTTCTTTCTTTCTTTCTTTCTTTCTTTCTTTCTTTCTTTCTTTCTTCTTTCTTTTTCTTTCTTTCTTTCTTTTCTTTCCTTCCTTTCTTTCTCCTTCCTTCCTTCCTTCCTTCCTTCCTTCTTTCCTTCCCTTCCTTCCTTCCTTCCTTCCTTCCTTCCTTCCTTCCTTCCTTCCTTCCTTCCTTCCTTCCTTTCTTTCTTTCTTTCTTTCTTTCTTTCTTTCTTTCTTGATGGGGTCTCTCATTGGCCTACACACTGGGCAGGGTGGCCATTGAGCCCCAGGGCTCTGCCCGTCTTAACTTCACAGTACCAGGATTGCAGGAATGCACCGTCTGGCATTTTTTACACGGGCTCTGGGGAGTGAGCTCACGTTCTTGCAAGTTGAGCACTTTGCCTTCCCCAGCCCGCTCAACCCTAATCTTATAAAAAGAGATTTGATTCTTTGGCTCTTTGGACCTGGGCTGCCTCCTGGAGTCATTGTTGAATTGCATATAAAATACTAACATCCTGTCCCCAACCCCAAAGAGTTGGGCATGGGTTTTGTACTCTTCTCTAAGTAAAGAACAGGTCATTCTGTAGAGCAGAGGCATCTGGGGTCTTTATAAAAAGGAATGACAGGGGCCGGGCATGGTGGCGCACACCTTTAATCCTAGCACTTGGGAGGCAGAGGCAGGCGGATCTTTGTGAGTTCAAGGCCAGCCTGGTCTACAGAGGGAGTTCCAGGCTAGCTGGGGCTACAGGGAGACCCTGTCTCAAAAATCTCTCCAGCCTATCATACTTTTTTTTTTTTTTTTTTGTTGAGACAGGGTCTCCCTGTAGCCCCAGCTAGCCGAATCCTCCTTGTAACCAGGCTGGCCTTGACTCCAAAGATCGCCTGCCTCTGCCTCCAAGTCTAGGATTAAAGGTTGTGCCACCATGCCCGGCCCCTGTCATTCCTTTTTATAAAGACCCCAGATGCCTCTGCTCTACAGAATGACCTGTTCTTTACTTAGAGAAGAGTACAAAACCCATGCCCAACTCTTTGGGGTTGGGGACAGGATGTTAGTATTTTATATGCAATTCAACAATGACTCCAGGAGGCAGCCCAGGTCCAAAGAGCCAAAGAATCAAATCTCTTTTTATAAGATTAGGGTTGAGCGGGCTGGGGAAGGCAAAGTGCTCAACTTGCAAGAACGTGAGCTCACTCCCCAGAGCCCGTGTAAAAAATGCCAGACGGTGCATTCCTGCAATCCTGGTACTGTGAAGTTAAGACGGGCAGAGCCCTGGGGCTCAATGGCCACCCTGCCCAGTGTGTAGGCCACATGAGAGCCCATCAAAAAAGAAAGAAAGAAGAAAGAAAGAAAGAAAGAAGGAGGAAGGAAGGAAGAAGAGGAGGAAGGAAGGAGGAAGGAAGGAAGGAAGGAAGGGAAGGAAAGAAGGAAGAAGGAAGGAAGGAAGGAAGGGAAAGAAAGGAAGGAAGAAAAGAAAGAAGAAAAAAGAAGAAGAAAGAAGAAGAAAGAAAAAAGAAAAGAAAGAAGAAGAAGAAAAAAGAAGGTCAGTGGATGCACCTGAGGAGTAACAGCCGAGGCTGTGTCTCTGACCTCTACACACATGAGCACAGATGGTTTTTTTATTAATTAATTAATTTATTTATTTATTTTGTGTATGAATTACTGTCTGCATGTGGGTTTGTGCACCCGTTTCTGCAATGCCTCGGAGGTCGGAAGAGGGTGTCGATTCCCCTGGAACTGGAGTTCCCTGAATTGGAGTTCAGACGGTACTCAGCCGCCCATGTGGGTGCTTGGATCGAACCCGGTCCTCTGAAGAGCAGTCAGTGCTCTTAACCGCTAAGGCTACTCTCCAGCCCCACAGATGTTTACTTCTATACATAGATCAGCCGCATAGCCAGAAATGCACACAACAACACACCACACACACCAACCAAGAAACCTGATTAGGAAATTCTCTCTCTCTCTCTCTCTCTCTCCTCCTCTCTCTCTCTCTCTCTCTCTCTCCTTCTCTCTCTCTGTGTGTGTGTTGTGTTGCTGTGTACAATACCGCTGACAAAAGAACTTAAGGGAAAAGAACTGATGTCAAACTCATATGTCATCATGTCGGGAAGTCAAGGTGGCAGGAGCTTGAGCCACGGTCAAATCCCAGCCACGGACCAGGAAGCAGAGTGCAGTGAGCGCTCGTGCTCAGTCAGCTGTCTCCTCTTTACACAGTCCAGGACCCAAGTGAAGAGACTGGGGCTGCTCACTATTAGGTTGGGGCTTCTGGGTTAACCTAAACCATGTAATCCCTCACAGGCAGCCCAGAGGCTGAATAATCCATCCCAGCTGGGCCTGGAGGTGTGTCCCCTAGGTGAATATAGATCCTGTCACATTGGCTTTTAACACTAACCATCAAATAGAGAGAGGATAGAAGCAGGAAAGATGCCCAGATTTGTGATGAAGGAGGGTCTAGCATGACAGGATGAGTCTGAGGTGCACTCAGGGAGCTAAAGGAGACGTTGCCTAGCACAGGAGCGTGTGTGCGCGTACAGGGGAGAGGTGGGACACCCGGGAGCTGAGGCCCTAACAGAAGTGCAGGGGGAACGTGACCCTGCACTTCTGTGCAGACCACAGCCAAGGATAGAAAGCTGAGGAATTCTGTCCTTGCAGAGTGGAGGAGGAGGGCCCAGGAAGGAAAGGGGTACCCAGTTAGATGATAGAAAACCACAGAGAATGATGCCCGGGCCAGCTTCTTCCGAAGGGACAGAGATGCTCCATGCACAGAATGGTTGACTGTCACTTTGCCAACTTCCCTTCTGCCCACCACTCATTAAGTGGTGGACTGGTCCCTCAAACAATCTCCTGTTTGTCCCTTAGATGGTTACAAGAAGGTAGAAACTCCTTCTAGTGTGAACAAGAGCCACTGAACATACTTTCTAATCTTCATGGGCATGAGCAGAAAAGCCCAAATCATCCACACAAAACTATACAGTGCCTTCCCATCACTAGAGGCAGCACTGTGAGTTCCTCCAGACTTTTTTTTATTATTATAATTTTTTTATTATATAAATATATAATTTTTTTGTACAAGATTATGTCAAATCAAATCTAACCCATGTCCCCATCCCTACCCTCCCACCCACCAGAGCTCATCCATTCGCCGAACATGCTTTTCCTCTCTTCCTCAGTCTTTCTCAAAATTCCATGTGGAAGTTGACTGTTTTGAGCAGATATACTCAGTGTTCAGTCAGTTCTTTGAGGCCTTTCTGTTTGTTGTTGTTTGTTGTTTTCCTTCCAAATTGCATCATCCAATACTTGACAAAAGCTTCAAGGGCCAGCACAAGAAATACAACTAGTAATTGGCCGTAGCACCACAGATGAGGATACCATTCATCATTTGTTTTTCTGGACTGTTACTTCACTCAGCATGATTCCTCTAGCTCCAGCCATTTTCCACAAAGCTCGTGGATAAGAGTTGTCATTCATCGGATGAAAAAAATAAATGGTGGCTAGTCCTCTTTCTTTACTGCTGCATAGAACTCCATTGTGTAGAGTTCACATTTTCTCTATCACTTCAGTTGGGGACATGGTTGGTTCCATCTTGCTATGTGAGAAGCCATAAACATTGGCATGTATGTCTGTATGGTCTTGGAGTCCTTCTAAGTGGTATGCTGGTGTTGGTCAATTCATTAAACCCAAGCTTTCCGTAATGTTGATATTTATATTTTCACCAGCAGTGGATGAGGTCCCTTTCCCCACAACGCCCTCCAGACTTCTTTAGAGGAACTGGGTATCCAAATCCTACAACAAGCTATGAAGACTGAAGCCTTTAAAGGGGGCAGAGATGTTTCCAATGGCTCTGTTATTAAGCATCCAGAATGGGAGAGCCACAAACACTGGGCAAGGGCATCTTCAGATTAGACTGGCAAAGAACACTAGGTTGACAGCCGTCCTTAGGCACACACTCTGGAGTTCCTCACTGTGTTAGAAGGCCCCTCCGCTCTCAGCCACAAGTTTAAAATATCACAGCTGGTGTGATTGAACTGATAAGGTGAATGCTGTGACATGGCTGGTGGTGGCCTCTCAGTCACCTAGCTTCTCGTTTACTCAGACTGGGGTCTGGCTGTAGTCCAGCTTAGATGGCCAACAGCTGGCTCAGACCTGGACTCTATACCCTCCCCTGTGCAAGAACAAGTCCTTCAGGTGACCTGCTGCTGGGGAGGCTGAAGGACAAGGATAGGCTGAGAACCCACACTCTACAGGCGACCTTGAAACAATAAAGCAAATCCTGCCAGGCAGTGTTTCAAGAGTGGGCCTCTGAGATGCTGGGTGTCTTAAGGATTCCTGTCAATCAAATTGTCTATGGCGTGCTCCCGCAGAATGAGCAGGTCTGGCCCTCCTTAGAATGCAGCTTCCAGGTTCTCCTGCCCTGGGTGAGACTCCTGACAGACCTGCACGGAACTGCTATTTTTTCTGTAACTAATTCTTCTTGTGGTTTTCCAGTTTTTTGTTTATTTGTTTGTTTTTCACACAGAGTCTTACTTTGTAGCCCCAGGCCCTATAACTTTATTGTCAACCAGACAGGCTGCTCTTGGACTCACGAAGATCCTCTGCCTCCCAAGTACTAGTATTCACACCTATTTCCTTTTTCCAACTGCTCTAAACTCGCTACATAGCCAAAAATGACCTTAAACTTCTTACCCTCTCGCTTCCACCTCCTCACTCTTGGGGTGACAGGCGTGTACATCCATGTCTGGTTTGTTAAGTCCCAGGGATCAAACACAAGGCTTCATAGATGGTAGGTAGGTAAGCATTCTGTAACTGAGCCATGTCCCAGCCCAGGAATGAACAAATTTCTATGTGACTCTGTTTTGGCACAACTGAGTTTAAGATCTGTGGCCTTAAGCTAAGACTGATCTTCTCTCTGACTCCAACTTTTGTTTTTATTTTTAATATTCATTTTTGTTTGCATGTGTATACATCTATGTCCATGTGTGCCTGTGCCAGCACTTATGTCTGAGTTCGTTCTTTCCTTCCGTCATGTGGTACCTAGGAACCAAACTCATATCATCAGTCCTAGTAGTAGGTGCTTTTAACAATAGCCATCTCTCCAGCCCTGACTTCAGCTTGTGACAGAGGAAAATGTAACTAAGGTATCTTCCTTGTCTGCCTCCGTGGGACCTGCTGCTTAGTTGATGACTCAGCCTGGTGTTTACTGTTTGTTGCGTTCCGTTAACTTTAGTGATCTATACTTCTGTAAACATTTAGCATATAACCAGCTTTCAGAATCAGTAAGAACTAAATGTGATGCTGTCTCTGGAACAGAAAAAATACTAAAATGCAGAAAGAAAGAGAAAGGAAGGAGTAGGAGAGAAAAAGAAGAAAGGTGACATCTGGTGTGGAGAAGCGAGCGCAGGAGAAAGGGAAGGGTCCTACCCGGTAGAGTGGAGACCCCCTGTAGCCAGCTGGGAGGATCCTGTTTTGAGACACCTCAAAAGACAGTGTGCTCACACTAATTTGAACCCGTGATGCTTGCCCGTGACATCACCTGCCAGGACCCTTTACATTGGGCTTCAGGAAGTTGTGAAACAGAAGGCAGATTTCAGGATGACTGACAGGCCAGCAGTTGAAATGCCCTCCTATGGCAGCCGCTAAGGGAGGAAATGAAGTCAGGGGAGTTGGGGCTGAGGACCGGAGGTCCCTGACATGACGTCCTTAGAGAGGCATTGGGGGAACCTTCTACCAAGGATCCCCTGAGGAGGGGTCTGGGAAACAGGAAGAGAGGGGGCTGTACCCCAGGTGACGGTCCCTTCCCTCCTCCCTCCTAGCCAGGCTTCTCGGGATGCAAGAGGATTAGAGTGAACGCTGGTCCTGAGGAAGGGAAAAGAAAGGGCCCCCTAAGGGCAGTGGGGAGCTTCTACCCTGGTTAGGATCCAGCAACTCTCCTCAGACTTTGGAAAATGAATTTCCTTTTAAATCCCTGTATTAATTACTTTTCTGGTAGCTGTCACCAAATACCTGACAGAGTGCAACTTAAGGCAAAAATGATTTATTTGGCTCATAGTCTAAGAGGGCACCAGAGAGGGCATAGCTGAATTCACAGTGGCAGGACCATGTGGCTGGACTCCATATTCCAGGAAGACCAGAGCAGATGGCAGGGAGTGCTGACATCCCTTTGTATTGCTTCCAAGAGTCCAGACCTTGAGATGTAACTGCCCACAACTGAGTCTGCAGTTACAGGCCTCTGGAAACACCTCATTACACCCCCAGAGGTGTGTCTCCTGTGATTAACAATTCCAGTAAAGTCGACAATGAAAATCGAACCCAGTCCTCCTGATACCCTGGACAAAAAGCATAGTTCTAGTAACAGGTACAACCTTCCTACTTAACTGTCTTCTGTTTAACATGTAACCCAGTCCCCTTCACCAAACATTGTTTCTTAAGGATCACCCTAGCTGGCTTGGGCTTTATTAGACTTAAAGGGTATCTGATCTGCCCCAGTCCCAAGTTAGGCAGAGTTTTCTACTACTGACAGCAGAAGCTGCCTACCTCAGACCCCAAATTAAAAAGCCAAACTTCTCAAAAGGAAAGGAGAAGTGCCAGATGATGTAACCATATAAGCAGTGTGTCTGTGTACAGCAGCATCTCAGCCCATCTCACTGCGGCAGAAAGGAAGGCAGGCTTCCTGTTCCTCACTGAACAGTCCCAGGCTCCTCCCTCCATACTGGGGACATGGAGCTGAGGCCTCATCCTGCCGTGGCCTAGGTGGCTGGATGCTGTTATACTGGACAGAACCAAGGACCCTGGTGATAATCAGGTAGGGTGAACCCCAAAAAGAGTAACCAACCACTCCAACTTCAGCCCAGAGTAAACTGAAAAGAACTCCTGAGGGTGTAATTCCTGAGCCTGAGCTTCTGTTCAGAAAGGCAGAGACATGTTTATGTGAGAGACATTCACAATCATCATCCGCCTCACGTCCCACATACATCCAAGATGGAGATCCAGCCCAAAGCTTTGCAGAGTGGNACTAAGCTAAAGCTCAATTAGCTGCTCACTAGAATTATCTACAGAGCTCTGAAAACTGTTGTTCTCAGGAGCCACCCTGCAGCACTATTCAAATCAGTTTGGACTATGACACAGATATCATTACTTTTTTTAAAAAAAAATTTATTATATTTTTTTATGTGTATGAATCTACTGTCTGCATTGTTAGACTTGTACACCCGTGTCGGCAGTGCCGGGTCAGAAGAGGCGTCAGATCCCCTGGAACTGGACTTAAAGACGGTTCTCAGCCGCATGTGGGTGCTGGGGATCGAACCTGGTCCTCTGCAAGAGCGTCGGCGCTCTTAACCACTAGGCCATCTCTCCGCCCTATCATACTTTTTTTTTTTTTTTTTCGGAGAGATGGCCTAGTGGTTAAGAGCGCCGACTGCTCTTGCAGAGGACCAGGGTTCGATCCCCAGCACCCACATGGCGGCTGAGAACCGTCTTTAAGTCCAGTTCCAGGGGAATCTGACGCCCTCTTCTGACCTCCGAGGCACTGCACGACACGGGTGTACAAGTCTACATGCAGACAGTAGATTCATACACATAAAAAAATAAATAATAAATTTTTTTTTAAAAAAAGTAATGATATCTGTGTCATAGTCCAAACTGATTTGAATAGTGCCAGGGTTGGCTCCTGAGAACAACAGTTTTCAGAGCTCTGTAGATAATTCTAGTGAGCAGCTAATTGAGCTTTAGCTTAGTTATTAAAGGTATTAAACCATGGCGCTATTAGAAGTCAGTGTTAGCCGGGCATGGTGGCTCACGCCTTTAATCCTAGCACCTGTGAGGCAGAGGCAGGTGGATCTTTGTGAGTTCAAGGCCAGCTTGGTCTACAGAGTGAGTTCCAGGACGGCTGGGGCTACAGGGAGACCCTCTCTCAAAAAGACCAAAAAAAAAAAAGAAGTCAGTGTTGTTATTGGTCTCAATATCTATCCCAGGAAGGAGTATTAATAGGGTAAAGGACACCTTCGCTGACAGTGTCCCTCTCCTCCATACATATTCTTGTCTGTGGGCTGAGCCCTGGCCCTGTCTACATCTGTGCTCCACGAGCTACACAAACACAGGACTTGGTATGACTCTAGTGACTACTGAAGACTCCCTCAGTAGGGCAAAGGTGAAAGACAGTGTAGTAAGATCTAAATCTTCTTGGGGGGATTGCTATGGAGTTAAGTGTATATCAAACTACTCAGCCATCATCGCTTGGGTATCGCTGATGGGTGCAACTGTGCCAGTCTAAGTGAGTGCCACCACACACACAGCTCAGTGAAAAGCTGAACTGGCCTAGAATGGCCGTTTCATAGCCATGAAAGGCATCAGGGCACAAGTTGGCTCGGAGAAGGGAGTCATCGAGGTTTTGGCAGACCCCGAAGCAGGCAGCTCCGTAGCAAGCAGAGCGTGGACAGGCCTGAGGATGGGGATGGTTCACATATGGCTGGGTGCCAGCCAAGCAGACCAAGGGAACATGCACTGTTAATTGCTCAGGTGATGCCCAATCCTTGCCAGCCCGGCCTCTGGTCGCTCCCTTGAGACTGACCCAGGAGCTCTCACCCCTTTGGTATTTCTCTGCAGTATGAACACAAGTCCACACCTACAACTTACAAACTAGGCCGGTCCTGCTCATCCTGCTGGGGTTCAACCTGGAGCTCTGCCTGCACCTGGGAGCACAGGCTGGGGCGCCTCCTTCCCATCCACTGCCATATGTTAATGCTGCTTCCTCTCAGATTCGCTCCCCGCCCTCCTCCGCAGCCAGCTTTGCCAGCTACCACTCCAAGCTCTGTGAGAGCTCTGCCTCCCACACCCACCTCTGAGGGGAAATAAGGACAAGAGAGGTTTTCCATGAAGCACAGGGAAGAACATTTCCAGTGTAGATACCCAGCCCTGGCTCGCCCTGGCTCTTCCTGTCCAACCTGGGGACACAGCTGCTATTCTTTGACCATGACCTGCAGCAGCAAACTGCATCCCAGAGTGATCCCCTTTGGGGACAGGCAGTCGTGACACAGGCAGTGCCCCAGGGAGAAGGCCTGGGCTTTTTCTGGGATTTTTTTCTGTAGCTGGGAGTCAGTACTCACACAGGGTCAGCTGAGGAATTCTAGGATTTCTGTGTTCTTGGCTGCAAGAGAGAAAACTTGAGTGAGCGACATATGATGTTAGAATTTATTATTAATTTTAGTAGCAAATGAAAGCTAGTTAAATTTCCTTTATTCTTGTTGTTGAGATAGGGTCTTATGTAGTCTAGGCTGGCTTTGAACTCGCTATGTTATAAAGGTTGGACTTGAACTTCTGATTTTTCTCCCTACCTCCCCAAAGCTGGAATTATAGACATGCATTGTCATGCTTGGCTACTTTCTTCAACTTTTAAACTTCCATTTATCTATTCATTTTGTGAGCACATGTATACGCACATGAGCAACCATGTCTCAGCACAGCTGTGGAAGGCAGAGGACAACTGTCAAGAGTTGTTTCTCTCCTTCTAACACGGAAGTTCCATGATCAAGCTTAGCGACCAGTGCTTTTACCCACTAGGTAGTAACTACCACCTTAAAATTTGTTTGTTATTGGGAAGCTGGGGCAGTGGCAGCTTTGAATTCTCACATAAACAAATTAGAATCCAATGGAAACTAGATATTTCAGTCATTTAAAGTGGAGACTAAGTAAGGTCTTTCCTTCCTGACTAATCGAATGTGTTTTCTCAGTGTGACTTTTTTTTTTCTTCACTCCAGCTTATAAAAGCCAGGGTTTGTGTCCCAGCAGTGGGCTTGCTGGAGCTGATGTCTGAGGGCACGCAACTCATGAACCCTTTGCTCAAATATCTGCTGAATTTATTCTGTCTAAAGTGTTCCCTCTTAAAATAGCTACCTCTTTTTTCACACATTTTTATGGACCTATGTATCTCCTAGGAGATAAATGTCAAAGAACTATTGTTTGGCTCACAGCAAGTTCCCCTCCCTGGCCTCAGTCCCTAGGGAGCCTTCCTGGAACCCTACAAGGAAGCTGGGCCTGGTTTCCACAGGCGGACTTGGAGAATTCTGCTTGTCCTCCAATGTCAAAGGGTCTCAGGCGTTTCCTTCAACTTGGCCACTCAGGATGTCTGAACTCCACCAGAGGAGCTGCAGTGAAAATGAGGCCAAGGGTTACACGCAACCCCTGGCACCCACAAGGCTCAGAGTCCTGGAGTCCAGGTGACCCAGGGAGGAACTCCCCACTCCAGCCCGTGACCCTGAAAAGCAAATGAATCCAAGGCCCCCAGGGCTGAAGCTCTTCCTCTGGATGGTCTCCCCTCCCATTTGCTATCCGAATCTCAAGAAGATGCTCGGCTGGGTGACTACTCAGAGGTGATACTGGACTGGACATTGCTTTTGGTCATCTAGTACAATAACCTGTCCTGTTTCCATTCTGAGACACAGGCAGCCTCAGGTCTTACCTCCAGCTCAGGGCCAGTGCACAGACAGCCGTGACCCACGGACAATCACCTGAGAGGAGGGCACCACTGCTCTCCCGCCTCACCCAGTTCGTGATTCTTCAACATTTAAAGTGATGTTGAAACAATCCTAGAGGTAAGAGATCTGTTCCCATCTTCTCTAACAGACCTCAGACATTGAGTATGTGCTTCATGATTATGTGGTCATGAATGAATAGCTTCACTTGGGAGATGAGAGAGATGACTGGAGTCCGCCATGCAGTACGCAAGGATGACTGTACTAGTGAGTATCAGACAGCTTTGCAGCACCCATGTCAGCACCAGAAAGTTTGAACAGTCTTTCCACATGCTGGGTAGCTATCATGTGGTGCTGATAGTGCAAGGAAATTTCCAGAATCCAAGTGGCTCAGAAAGGAAGAGAGGCTCTGAGAGATTTATCAAAGTAGAAATGGACCCTGGGATCTGCCACTCTGGGAATTCTGTTCGTATCACCAGAGAGATGTAAAATAAGTGGCAGCTTCTCCCTGTGGCTACAAAGGATTGCACCCATGACAAGGGCAGATTCTGTGAGTCAGACACTTCTGTCTCACTTGGGAGATCCAGGCTGAGTTACTGTTGCACCAGGGGAAAGGCAGAGGCACCTGTCTTCAAAGTCTCACTAAATGAGTCAAATAGTAGCTTCTAAGAAACCCAAGGGATGACATGTTCTAGCAGCTGAGAGTTCAAACCAGCCAGATAGCAATGCAGGTTACAAACAATATAAAGGCCTGAGTCTCAGACTCTCAGTGGACAATGAAGCCCAGTGGCCTGAGAGGAGCTGTTGTGGAAGTCTGAGAATGACGGGTCCCCTCTCTACCTCCCCTTCTGCAGGATGCTGCTCACGCTCAGTCAGACCTTGTTTTGATTCTATGCTGTACTCATCCCATCCATTTAGCACCTTCTTCCACAGAGGAAGAATCATTGTCACAGATAAAAAGCTATGTCATAGCTCTTCCAGAACCCAATGGGGGTGGCATCCAGGTCAGCACCTCCTATAAGACACAGCTCCCAAAAGTGTCCTCCCCAGAAGCACTGTCTTCATGAAGAGCAAATAACTTCCTTGAGGAAGACAGTCACGTGTCTGTGCGGACATTTATTGCAAGGTGGAAGAGGATGTGAAGCACCAGAAAAGGACTTGCCTCTGGGTGCTGAATTGCCACTTTCCTAGTTGTTATCACCAAACGCCTGACCAAAAGCAACATAAGGAAAGAAAGACTTGTAGTGTCTCCTGGTTTGAAGGCGCGGTTCATCACGGGGGGGGGGGGGCACGACAGGGAAGCAGGAGCCTGAGGGAGCTATTCACAGTGCATGCACAGCTAAGAAGCAGAGAGATCAATGCGTTTGCGATATAAGATGGATGCTGGGCTAGGGACCAAGAAAGCAATATTATGATTTAAAAATAATGTTTGGTGTCAAGTTGACAAGGTGTGGACTTGGGATGGCTCACCTTCATTGTCAGCTTGGCTGGGTTTGGATCACCTAAGAGACAGAACTCTGGGTCTGTCTATGAGAGTGTTTCCAGGTGGGTTTAACTGAGGAGAAAAGAACCCCTACATGTGGGAGGTAACATTCCATGGCCTAAGGAGCTGAAATGAGTGGGAAGAGGAAGCGAGGGCGGGTCAATATTCATTTCTCTGATTCGTCTCTGCTTTTGTCATATCAACAGTAAAGCTAACAAATAGTTATTTATCTCATAAACATACATATGACTTCATGTGTGTCCCACGTAAAATGTCTATTTTCACAGATGGTTTGAAGGTGAGGTCCTTCGGAGCATGTAAGGCTTTGTGGTGGGAGTATCAGCCTGTTGGCCACATTTCCTCAACAATCAAGAGGTTAATGAATTTTCTTTTCTGAAATGGCTCTGGGTCTACTGTTACCTGAATGCTGTGTGGAAACTTTTGTGCCATCAGATTCCATTCAAGTTAGAAAATAGTAAAATCAAGGAGAAGAAAATATTCGATTGAGTTGAAAATGAGCTTCCATTTTGTTATGGAATGCTTTTCTATATTTCATAATCACTTTTGCTTTTTTATTTTGATGCCTTAAAACTACTATATCTGAACGCCTTTAGTCCTAGCACTTGGGAGGCAGAGGCAGGTGGATCTTTGTGAGTTCAAGACCAGCCTGGTCTACATAACGAGTTCCAGGACAGCCGGAGCTACAGGGAGATGCTGTCTCAAAAAGACCAACAAAGCAAAACAAAACAAAACAACCACCTACTGTATCTACTGTTAAACCACATGTATGTGGTATCTTCTGATGGTGCTATCATCTCCATTTCAAAGGAGTCGACATTCAAAGAAGACCTAGCTTCATGTGCATGTAGCACAGTAGCATCTGTAAAGGGCCACAAACAAGTAACAGAAGAAAGAAAAAAAAAAAAAGAAAAAAATAGAAGTGGGACTGCAAAATGAAAGATTAATTTTAATTGTGTCTACCCAATTTAGATTCCATAAAATGAGATACTGAATGTGTCAAATTAGTTACATGCTGAGAACTTGCTGGAAGGTCTGTAATACTCACCTTTCTTTTCCTGCGGCGTCTTCCTGAAGGGTTATGTAGATATTTTCTCTGAAAGATAAAAGGCTATAAGTATGTGGTTGATCTGTATTTCTGTGGTGTGAGTCTCACATTTCCAATCTCCTCCCAAAGCGTTCTGCTTGAATGTGCCTAGCAGACTTTGGCCAATGACAGCTGGAAAGTGCTCGTTAGAAGTCGTTTTCTTTCTCTGGTGCTTCTTCCCTAAGTCCTGAGAGGTATTCAATCATCACCTCCTCTCTTCCCACCCGAGGTGCTTGAGCTTCACTTCCCACAGGAGGTCTAGCTAATCTGCACACACTTATCACATGCTTCTTGGACATCAGATACTCTGGTCAATTTGGAGCATCCAAAGATAGCAAACCCTATAGGGGGCTGCAAAAGAAGGTTTGCAGAAGGACTGATCTTAAACAGGGGGAGGAGGGTCCAAGTATCAGGCTTAAGTTGCCCAGGGGCTAGGACAGACAGGGAGGGGGGACATTTGAGGTAGGCATTCTGGGATAAATCATAGGTTTGCTGGACAGAGTGATGGCGAAATCATGCCAGAGACATGGTTGCTTCAAATTGCATTGTCTTGGGGCTACAGGGAGACCCTGTCTCGAAAAGACAAAAAAAAAATAATTGCATTGTCCAGGGCTGAGATAAGCTCAGTGTATTGAAGCCCTGGGTTCAAACCTCTCACACCAAATAAGAGTGATAACGAGGACGGGCTTGGTGGCACACAACTTTAATCCTAGCACTTGGGAGGCAGAGATAGGTGGATCTCTGTGAGCTCAAGGCCAGCCTGGTCTACAGAGCAAGTTCCAGGACAGCCAGGTCTCCAGGGAGACCCTGTCTCAAAAAGACCAAAAGTAAATAAAAAAAATGATAACGAGGATGATAATAGTAATAATATGTTTTAAATGCCATTCCTAACTTTAAGGACATTACTGATTCCTCGTCTAAATTCTGAATTCAAGCTCATTACTGTGGAATCAGAGTCCTCTCCACACAACTCCTGTTACTGGGTTCTGCTGTATCACAGACAACTCAGCCGCCTTGGTCCACAAAGCTGCTTTAGTAACGGCTTCGTTTCCATGTCTGTCTTTCTCTGGAACGTCTTCCGTTTGCTTGTTTCAGTACAGAACCTTCTCCACTTGCACCCTAGTTGGGATGGCAGTCTCTCCTCAGAGGTTCTCTTCGTAGCCCTTTTCAACTTCAGCACTGGTATGCTGCACAGTCCTCAGGCTAAGAACTTGGGGTGCTTCTCTTCTGGGTGACAGGAAAAGCTTACTGGCATTAGGGCTTTGGCCATAACTCAACAACTATGCGACAAGCAAACAGTGCAACAAGATGCCCCCCCCCCACGGAATACCTCAATCAGCCTTTTCAGGGGTGCCTCATAGCAGCGAACACTCAATTTCCAGTTCTTTGATCTTTCATAGCCTCCTTTGATTTCAAATTCAGGAAGAGTGCACCAGTCGCCATCCTCACTCAGCACACACTTGTTTGAGATCCCTGTAAGACCAGAGTAAGCTGATTGTAAGGGCTCACTGTCACTGAAGCTCAGATTTGTGGCCTCCCACCATATTGACTGAAATCCCAAAGTCAATAGCAGAAGAGTTAGGCTGCCTCTCTGAGATTTCATGAGCCCCATCCCAGTCTGGAGTGCACACCTGAGGGTGTGCATATTATTTTGATTTTTGTGCATAAAGAAAATGACAACTACCATCAAAATTAACCTGAGCTTTGAAAAATAGTTCAGGATCATCTACAAAAAGATAAGTGAGTGGCTCCACAGGATGAGGGGATTCCAACTTGCTGTTGAATTTGGGACTAGATCAACCAGAGTCTCCAGACAGCTCTGGAGAAAGGTTCAGGCAGAACCCTCAAGTTGGGACTGAGACCTCAAGGGTGTTCTGCTACTCAGGAGTTCTATGACAATATTTTTCATCTGATTTAATGAACAAAAGTTTTTTCCTCCTTGCAGTCCTAAATAGGCACCATTAAAAATAAATGAAGTATTATCTGACGGAAATATAAAAATATGTAAAAATGATGGCCACATCTTCATTATCAGGGACATGCAAAGCAAAATCACAATGAGATACCATTTCCCACTGACCAGCTTGACTATTAAAGAGAAGATAGGCTGGAGAGAGATGGTTCAGCAGTTAAGCGCACTGAGTGCTCTTGCAGAAGACCTGGGTTTGGTTCCCAGCACCCACATGGTGGGTAATAACCACCTGTAACTCCAGTTCCAGGGATCTCACTCCTTCTTCTGACCTCTGCAGGCATTGCATGACATGGGTGCACTTACATACATGCAGGCAAAACATTCATACACATAAAATAAAAATAATAAATAAAATTTAAAAAAGAGAAGATAGAATATCTATTGACATAGGAAAATTAGCTTCTCCCCAATTTTAGGTAGGAATTATTATTATTATTATTACTATTATTATTTTATTATTATTGAGACAGGATCTTCCTGGAGCTCAGGCTGAAATCACTATGTAGACCAGGCTGACCTCAGTCTTACAGAGATCTGCCTGCCTCTGCCTCCCAAGTGCTGGGATAAGGGAGCATACCACTATGTCTAGACAGGTGTAAATATAAATTGATGCGGTCACTATTAAAACATTTTGGTGGGGCTGGAGAGATGGCCTAGCGGTTAAGAGCGCCGACCGCTCTTACAGAGGACTCGGGTTCAATCCCCAGCACCCACATGGCGGCTGAGAACCGTCTGAAGCTCCAATTCCAGGAGAACTCCAGTTCCAGGGGAATCCAACACCCTCTTCTGACATCCGCGGCATTGCACGACACGGGTGCACAAACTTGCATGCAGACAGTACATTCATACACATATGGAAATAAATAAAATTAATTTAAAAAATTAAAAAAAAACATTTTGGTAATTGATTACTAAATTAAATGTAGAATTACCATATGTCCCAGCAATTCCACTTCTGTGAATGTGCCTCAAAGAACTGAAAATATATTTTCATACAAATGTTGTAGACAAATGCTCAAGACACCATTATTCATATAGCAAAAATATAGAAACAACGCAAACTTATGAATAAAGAGAGGAATGATATGTATTCATATAATAAAGTATTGTGCTATTTGGCATTAAAATGTGTATTACATGGAACTATATGGATGAGTGTTAAGTGAGCACAACATGCTGAGAGAAGCCAGTCACAGTTGGCACATGCTATAGGATTGCATTTATATGACGTGTGTAGAATAGGGAAATTTATAGATAGAAGTTAGCTCAGTGATTGTTTAGGGATGGGGGTGAAGTGGGAATGGCTGCTGACTGCTAGTAGACATGTTCTAACAGGAAAATTTTCCTATGGCTGTTACGACCCTGTATATTTACCAAAAATAGAAAGCTGCATTCATTTATACACTCTGTGTGGTGAATTCTGCCATTTGTGAATTATAACTCAGGAAAGCGATTCAAAATAATCACAATGTAATAAGTTATATTAATTGGCACCCACAGGCTCATAGTAAGAGAGGTCTGAGATAAAACTTATCATCGTAGACTTTTTTTGTTGCAAAGCTCAGAATATGTTCTGTAAATTAGTTCTCACAGATATACTGTTATTGTCATTTCTTTTGGCAATTTTTACTGAAGCTTTGTGCATTTCATACAAACTTTCCAACCAAGTCTAGACCCCATTCCCCATTTCTTGCCTCTTACCCCACCAGAGCTCATACATTCTGCAAAACGTGATTTTCATCTTTTTCTCAGTTTCTTTTAAAATTTTTGATGCACAAATTTACAATTTTGAGCAGAAGTTCATCATTTCAGTCAGTTGACCCAGTCTTTATTTATTTATTTTTTTGGTTGTTGTTGTTGTTGTTGTTCCTTCCAACCTGCATCACCTCCAAAATATGCATATATGCATACCACATATATCTTTTAGCATCTTCAGCTTATGATTTCTCTCTTTCTTTCTTTTTAATTAAGCTAAAAGATGTCATGTTTGAAGGCTCCTCTTTGGCAAGCCCAAACAACCATCAGTCCTGCCCTTGTGCTCCACACTGGGGTTTTCCCTTAGTTATTGTCATTTTTATAAATGAGAAATTTGAGGCTTCTAAAGTCCCCCTTCTCTATGGATAATGAAACTGCCACATTTGGTGGATCTGACGTGGGAACTTGGGTTTTCTGATTCCAAATCCTGTGACTGTCTCACCATGCCAAGTACCCTGCCCTGGAGATAATGGCCCAGGGGTTGGGGGATGTAAAGGGAGAGGCTGGGGGGCTCTTCCCTTTTACGAATACCCAACATCCGTCTGTGGACAGAAGTTCCTTTGCTTCTCTCAGCATCCACACGAATGTATCTATTCTGTGTGATTCCTTAAAGTGTGAAAATAGCATGTCAGGAATCCTTCCTCTCAAGCCAAACCTCCCCCTTTGCCCCCATTCCTTTAGTGATGAAAAATTCACGAGTAATTTACTTCTTTGGATTCTTGGGGGGGGGGGAGCTGCAAATTGAAAACCGTAAAACCCACCTTGTTCCAATTTCGCCTTATATAAAACTCCCTTCATGTTACCACATGTCACAGGAAGTAGCTCAGCATGAAGTTTTTTAGCTGGAAGTCTCCTTCTTCTTATTCCTGAAAGAGATGATTTCTCCCGTGTCTCACTTCGCCATTGCACATGCCCCGTCCTCCCTTCTGAGATCATTCCTCTAAGGCAGAAAGACACATTGGAAGCTCTGCTCCACAAATCTCTAGCTTCTAGTGGATACATCATTTCAGAATGTCCATTCCAGTTTCTACGCTCGAACTTATAAAAATAAGATTGCTTCAGCAGAGAAATTTGACTTAAAACAACTATCCTGTCTCCCAGTCTAGTGAGCCCCACAGATCGCTACATCACTGTGAAGCATACAGCTGCAGACAGTAGCCAGAGAGAAGCCCAAGGAAGGTTTTCTGCCTTACCATTTGAGCACTGACTGGGAGACAGGGAGAAGAAATGACCCGCAAACCAGCACACCTGGGTGGGGATCATATCTACTTCCTGTTAGTGTCTGCTGGGCCTCATTTTTCTCTTACATCAACATTCTTTCTCAGTCGTTGAGTAAGGAGCTCAGAAAATTCAAGAACAAATGAAAACTATAGAGGAAGTGTGTAGCATGGACAGACTTTCTTCCGATCCAACTGGCCCTGGCCATCAGGCATCAGACACGTCCCAGAGATGGTTCTTGTGAAAGAAGGCCAGCCACCTTCCCCAACCAGCCGGACAACCTTGACTGCATGAGGGGGAGGGGCCATGGGTGTATAAAAGGATGCCACAAGTGTCGGTGGCTCTCTCCCACTGCGCAGTGCAGAGCTCCCTTCCAGAGGTCCCAGCCTGGCATAAACGTGAAGGGATGCCAAAAGGCCCTTGTAAGTGACCCCCTCATCCATTCACTCTGCAGGAAAACCCATTAAACTCACTAATCTCTTCTGAACTGAAGTTTGGAGCGTCTGTTCCTAGGTGGGTCTCTGGGCCTGGAGGGCAGGGGAGGAGGCCAGGTGCCAAGCCTAGCCTAGCTGAGCCCATGCTGCTCTAACAGGAATGAAAATTTTCTGAGACAAAGTGGGAACTGGTGATACAACTGTACAAAAGTAAAGGTGCAAATGGGACCCCATTAAACTCAGAAGCTTCTGTACACCAGAAGAAACAATCAAGGAAGTGAAGAGAAATCCCACAGAGTGGGGGGAAACCTTCACCGCAGATACCTCTGACAAAGCATTCATTTACAGAATATATAAACTACTCAAAAAACAAAGAAGAAAGAAAACAAGTGACCCACTCAAAAGATGGAGCAGAGACCTGAACAGAGACTTCACAAGTGAGGAAACTAGAGATGGCTGAGAAACATCTTAAAAAGCGTTCAACATTGCTAATAATTAAGGAAAGGCAAATGAAAACCACTTTAAGATATCATTTCACTCTGACAAGACTGGCTAGGATCAAGAAAACAAATAATATCAAGTGCTGGAGAGGTTGTGGGGAAAGGGGAACACTCATCCACTGCTGGTGGGAATGTAAACTTGTACAACCACTATGGAAAGCAGTGTGGAGAACCCTTGGAAGACTTGGAATGAACTTGCCACCCGACCCATCCATACCACTCCTGGGCATGTACCCACAAGACTCATCTTACTGCAGAGATACATGCACAGCCATGTTTATTGCAGCTCTCTTCACAATAGCAAATAGCTGGAACCAACCCAAGTGCCCCTCAACTGATGAGTGGATAGAGAAAATGTGGTACATCTACACAATGGAGTTCTATGCAGTGGTAAAGAAAGATGACATCATGAACTTTGCAGGTAAATGGACAGAGCTAGAAGATATCATGCTGAGTGAAGTAACACAGTCCCAGTAAAACAAACGAAGAATGGTATCTCTCATCTGTGGATGCTAGTGCCAATTACCTAATTGTATGGCAAACTGAGCAATGTCAATGTGATCTGAAAACAACTGTGCTCTTATATTGTAGAATCCCTTAAAAAACAAACAAATAAAATAAAATAAAAAGACTAGGAAAAAAATATAGTACTATAGTGGTTGGGGGAAAAAAAAGTAAAGGTGAAGGGTCACAAACAAACTCCTGGAAGATGAGAAACTAAGCTTGTCCTTCCAGCCATTGTGCAGAGGCCACGATGGGGAGGGCTGTCCATGGCGCTAAGACTAGATCTGACAATCAAGACTCTAAGGGACTGAGGAGGTTGACCTAACTCACTCTCTTTACAGCAGAGACAAGCCTATGCAGTCAACGTAAAAGGAAGCTGAGACATAGCCTCTGCCTGTATACTGGGCCACCTTGGCGTGTAATTATTGACAGGTGATAGCTTGTGTATGGCAGAAACTGTTTCCTGCCTTGAAAGTCATCATATCTACTGCTTCAGTCAGTTCCCTATCCCAGTTCTTTTGTTGTTGTTCCCTCCAATCTGTATTGTTTCAACATATGCATTTATGTATGTCACACATGTGCTAAAATCATGTCATCTGAAAAAAAAAAAGAAAGTCATCACATCAATGGAGGTGGCACTGAAGTGGCCCTGGGCCACTTAGTCTGGTCTTAGATGCATCATTAAATTGTGTAGATCACTTCCTCTTTAGGAACCTTCACTCAAGTAAAACTGGGTACTTAACTACGATGCAGAAAAGGATTTCAAGATAATCTAGAATGAAGCGCAGCTTAGGAGTTTATTAAGTAATTAGACAGGGAGTCATATAGGAAAAGGACATACACGCCCAGACATGCCAAAGGTAATAAAGCTAATCATGGAGAGCTATAAAAGTAATTCCCCAGGTCTTATGTGTCAGTAGTATTCAAATGTCAGTTTGAAACTTCAGTCCTAGAAATGAGGTAAATTTCTTAACAGTCGATGTAGTCAGGCAAAGGCCTACAGAGTTAAATTTCAGTTCTGCCTGGATCTTGGGGTTATGGCCTTGGGAGGCTATAGCAGAAGACCTTTGTTTGAACACTTTTGGGACGTGGAAAATTAATTCCTGCTGAAGCCTTAGACCGAATGACAACTGTTCTGACACAGTCTCCCCTTTCAAGTGTCTGCCATGTGAATTCAACCCTGAAGTGAGAAGACACAGCCTCAAGACTGATATGCAAAGGAGTCTACACAGCCCTGGAAGTTGGAGGACACTCAGTTTCAATGTAGAGTTTTCATTAAATAATCCTTACTGTGGGATAAAATATATCTTCTTTGAAATGGATTTATCACCAGATGAGCTGTGAACTATGGAGTCTAGTTTACTTAGAGGGAGGGGCTAAGGGCAAAGCCAAGCCCACAGCGAGGGTCCTGCAACGCTGGCAGGACCAATGCTGACATTCCTGTGACACTGCGGGGACATGCATGGAACTATGGGACTCTAGGATGCTGCTGGGGTATAGAAAAACCCACCACACAGGGCTGGGGCTCCCTCAACATTTTACCATCATGGGCGGACGGCACAGAATTCATGCCAGGACTCTGGGTGGCCATGTTGGGAAGGGAGGACCGCTGGAGGCTCATGTGAGTGTACGCTTTATGCCATCATCTTGTAGGCAAGCCTAATAAATTCTCTAATCTAAGACTGGAGAGTCTGCTTCTTGCCTATTAACAGGGGAACCAAAAGTGGCAGAGGCTAGGTGGCCGCTACACTACGTGTGTGGGTTCACGTGTGGGTACCCCCAGGAGAAAAATTCTCTACAACACATAGGCTCTGAAAGTTGTAACTTAAATCCTTTCCTGGTTTAAGTAGAAGCTCTGAAGCACCGGGGGGAGTTTAAGGGATCCAGTGAGGTTTTTGCATAGTTGTGCTTTTGCCTGCCTTTGAATTATCCAAGTATGTGTGACCATTACTCTAGGGGACTGGAGAGCATATATGATGATAAAAATAATTTATTAATCTTTGTATATTGGTGTGTTTGATATGTGTATGGACATGTGCATGTTTGTGTGCATTTATAGGTATAGGCACACGTGTGCCATAGTCCCCATGTAGAGGTCAGAGGTGGCAATGACATGTCTATTATTAAAAATAGTGTTTAGCAAAGTACAGATTGCCTGACTCCATGTCCTTTATGTCCTGTACACACACGCTGGCTAGACAGTTTGCTCACTGAAGGAAGCAATCCCCAGAAAGGGACCATCGCCTTCCCACATAATGTTCAGGTCCAAGATACAGAAGAGGAAAGGCTACAGCTATTCCTGTGTTTTGAAAGTGCAGGCTCTGTTCTGGCCATTCCCAGGGAGAATACCCAACTCTTGCCCTTCATAACCCAGTAGGCACAGCCTCCTCAGTGCCCGGGATTGTTCAGTTCTGGTTCCATTCCCTGCAAATGCTTTGCCCTACTTCTTTCTGACCCATGGATGGAAGGTCTGAGTGAGAAAAAGGAGCTGGTTTAAACCAGGGCGAGGGGACAGTCACTGGAACGGCATGCACAGACTTTGTGGCTATGAAGTAAGAGCAAGAATTCAAGCACCTGGGGGGGAACCCCTCAAACTAGGGCATCTCAGGGAAAGAGGAGTTGGATGCTTTGTCTGAAGGAAGGGCTGTGTGGTGTGCTCCCCCACTGAGAATGGGAGATGATTGACACGGGTCAATGCTATGGACACAGGGCAGATTGGAGGCACTGCCCACAGCCATTAACCATCCCCCAAATCGAGAACTGGACTACGGTGCATGGAGCTGGAACCCGGACTCACAGGTGTCCCAGGGCCATGTTGGAGGGGCTTTCCACCTCCTCTCTGACTAATGCATGTCCTGCTCAGGGAGCCCAGATGTTGTGAACAGGTCTAGGGACCAAGAGTTTGCTTAGGACTGTGCCTCTGTGTAAAAGTCAGGCATTAACATTCCTCCCTCACGCAACACGGTGAGCTGCACACTAGCGGTGGTTGTCAGAGACTGGCAAGAGTTTATAAAATTTGTTAAACATCACTTCAGATTTGCCATCAAGACCTCCTAAGACTGGGACCGCCCTGTGCACAGTGCTTGTTGTTCAGCTCCTACACACATCTGCATGTGCAGCATCGACCTTGCTTTTTTCAGGTCACAGCCTTGTGGACCTTGGGGGAGGGACAAGATGAAATCTACCCTGTATACCAGCATGTCACCTAGAACTTTATATAAGAATACAAAAGCACAGGGCCACAGGGAGACTTCTAAAAGATGCTAACAGCTTCTCCCCATAAGCTAGAAACACTGAGGTGTCCAGCATTTGGAGAACATGCAAACAAATTCAGGAGATGCAGACAATGTACTGTACCTAGCAATAAAAAGAAGCACACCACTATATTCAGGAATGTGAGTGTTCTAGTTTGCGTCTCCATGGCTTTTCCTGTCCAAAGTTCCAAAGGCTTCCACAATCCTCCCCAAAACACCAAGGTCGGTTCTGTTGCAGCAATACCCAACTCCCGGTACCAATTTCCATTCTAGTTTGCTTCTTCATTGCTGCAACAAAACACTCTGACCAAAACTAACTTGGGGAGGAAAGGGTTTATTTGGCTCTCATCTCCCAGGTCACAATTCATCACTGAAGGAGCCCAAGGTAGGAACTCAGGGCAGGAACCTGGAGGCAGGAGCTGGAGCACAGGCCATGGAGGAATGCTGCTTACTGGCTTGCTCCCCTGGCCCATGCTCAGCCTGCTTTCTTATACAGTACACAACCTGCCCAGGAGTGGCACCACCCATAGTGGGCTGGGCCCTCCCACATCACTCAACAATCAAGAAAATACAACACAGACATGGCTGCAGGTGAGTCCAATGGAGCCAATTCCCCAATTGAGGCTCACTCAACCCGGATGTCAAGATGACACTAAAATTATCCAGCACAGTGAGTGAACGTCAAAATCATTCTGCTGAAGGAAGGAAACCTTGTAGTAAATTAGTCTTACTTATAGAATGGTAAAAACACCCCATTAAATTAAATTGTCATTGGGAAATTAGAGTGGTTGCCCTGATGGGGAGGAACAGAGTGGCCAGAGAAAAAACTTTCTCAAGACACACTCATGTTGTGTCAGTAGGATTTTTATTGTACAGGAGAATGCAATTACCAGAATTCATCAAGGAGTTTCTTGAGATTCATTCACTTCATCATAAATTTTATCTTGAATAAGAACTTTAGTTAATGATCATGTGTTCAAATACTGGGGGGTTTACTGAGAGAACAGAGAAACGGGTATATGGGTAGAAATGTGGTAATGGGGGATAGCATAATGCTCACTGGGAATCTTTTTCTATTCCAAAATTATTTCCACTGTGTTAGTCCTGTGCAGTCCGAGGCTCCTATCTGTTAGCTCAGTTACTCTCAAGGAGCCCACTGAGCACCAGCCATAATGTCCATGGTCTACACTACAAGAAAGAGTGAGAAGCAAAAGCTCTCATACCCAGTAGCCTAGTCCTTTTCAAGAAGTGTCCCTATGATAACAGTTTGCTATCATCTTGCTAGTGGGACCTTAAGTTGGCACCTAGGTCAGCTGTAAGGGAGGGTAGGAACCATGGAGTTATTTCTGGACACACCAATGTTCTCAGTAAGGAAGCTATCCTGTTAGTGTAGGGTGGAAATGGATCTATATGAAGATTTGGATCTATACGAAATAGCCAATATGAAGATTTGACGTCACCAATTCTTTGAAGTTCATTGAACAATCCTCTGTGTTTTAATGTGTAATCAACTGTTTATAAAGTTCTAACCCATTTGAAAATAATGTATTACATTTGGGTTATTTGATGACCTCTGGCCTCTCTCCCTCTATGTCTTCTCTATGAAGAGCAATTTTCTTGTCTAAATCTTTATTTGTAGTAGGTTAAGTTCCATTAGAGTCATATAGAAACCTGTTAAGGACTCCCATATGGCTGTGTATATGCCAATGCCTCTTTTTTTTCAGTTTTTCTTTTTTTAAATTTTTAAAAAATATTTTCTTTATTCTTTTTATTTTTTTTAATTTATATATATATAGTTATTATATATGATTAAAATATAATATAATATATAATTAGATCAAAAGATACATTTTAGATATATTCTCACAGACCGTGTCCTCCCCCGACCCGCCCACCAAGGCTCATGCATTCTGACAAATATGCCTTTCATCTCTTTCTCAGTCTTTCTCATATTCTCCATGGAAGTTGACTGTTTTGAGCAGAAGTTACTTTTTCCAGTCGTTCTTTTGATGCAGTCCTTTCTGTTTGTTGTTTTTCCAATATGCACATACTCCAACTGCTTTGGACAGAAGCTCAAGGGGCCCATGCACAGGAAATTTACAACTAGGTAATGGTAGCATCCACATAGAGGATACCATTCACGTTTGTTTTTCTGGGACTGTGATCTTCACTAGCATGGTGTCTTTCTTACTGCTCCAGCCATTTTCCTGCAAAGCTCATGATGTCTCTTTATGCTGCACTAGGACTCCATTGTGTGTAGTATCCACATTTTTCTTATCACTCATCAGTTGAGGGCATTTAGGTTGGTTTTCCAGCTCCTTGCTTATTGTGAAGAGAGCTGAAATAAACATGGCTGTGAATGTATCTCTGGGTGGTGAGTCTTGAGGGGGTACATCCCAGGAGTGGTATGGCTGGGTTGGGTGGCAATTTCATTCCAGTCTTCCAAGGGTTCTCCAACACTGCTTTCCATAGTGGCTGTCAGTTTACATCCCACAGACAGTGGATGAGTGTTCCCTTTCCCACAACCTCTCAGCACTTGGGTATCATTTGTTTTTCTTGATCTAGCCAGTCTATTGGAGTAAGATGATATCTTAAAGTGTTTTCGATTTGCATTTCTTAATGATTAGTGATGGTTGAACACTTTCTTAAGGTGTTTCTCAGACATCTCTAATTCCTCACTTGTGAAAGTCTCTATTCAGCTCTTTGCTTCATCTATGAGTGGGTCATTTTGTGTTTCTCTTCTTTGTTTTTTTGAGTCGTTTATATATTTTCTGAAATCAATGCTTTGTCAGACGTTTTCCATGCAGTTGAGAGGTTTCCTCCCACTCTGTGGGATTTCTCTTCACTTCCTTAATGTTCTCTTTGATGTATGCAGCAGCTTTTGAGCTTTAATGACGTTCCAATCCTGTCAATTTGGACTCTAATTTTCTTGGCACAGCTGCTTGGTCCTGATTTAGGGAAGTCTTTTCGCTTAACAACCTCTGTCTAATGATAGTCTGGTGCGCTAGAACTTTTTTTCTTATTCAACCGATTAGAAGGTTTGGAGTTTCAAGGTTGGGATGTCTTGATTTTGGAGTTTGACTTTTTTGTAAGGGTGAAGTAGGTAAAGTGGTAATCGGTTTTAATTTCTTACTATCGCTATGTTAGATCATGTGTTATTGCCAACACCACTTTGCTGAAGATGCTGCTTTTCCTCATTGTGTCGTTTCTTGGCCCCCAGTTGTAAATATGAATGAATGCTGAAATTGGTAAGGTGTGCTCCAAGTTTAGTGAGTCTTTTGGTTTTTTGTTCATTGGTCAACAGGGTTGATTTTTGTGCCGTACATAGGCTGTTTTGTTATGACTATAGCTGTCTGTAGTGTTAAGGCTTGACGTTCTGGTATTAGAGATTCCCCGTGTATTGCTGTTTCACTCAGGGTTGTTTTGGCTTTCGGGTCTTTTGTTTTCCAATGAATTTAAAAGACTTCTGTTTCCAAGGCTGTGAAGAAAGCTCTTGGGGATTTTGATTGGAATTGCATAAATTATACAAGAGTTTCTAGGTAGCATGGAACATTAATATTACAAGTTAATTTTCACCAAATCACAGTGAACACTTGGGGGGTTTTGTCCAGATCTTCTGAGGTTTCTTCCAATTTCTTTCCTTTGTCAGGTTAAAATTTTTGTGATGAGATCTTTGGATGTCTTTGGTTGGTTAGTTCCAAGAGATATATATTACTTGTTTCTTTTGGGAAAGGTATTTGAGGGGAAGGGTCTCCCTTTTGATTCTTTTCCCAGTTGCTTGTTTGTTGGTGTATAAGGTAAAAGGACAATGCCTTGATTTTTTTAGGTTATTTTTGTACCTGCCACTTTCACTGAAAGCTGTTAATCCTGTTATCATTCTAGGAAGTTTTTCTGGCGGTAGGCTTTTCAGCATTCCTTTAAGTAAACTCGAACTTTTATTTGGAGTATTTTCGGGGACATTTACGGTGATTATGCTTGAGTTGCTTCTTTTTCCTCCATATAATTGTTGTTGAAAATCTGAGGATTTGTTTTTTCTCTACATTTCTTCTTATGTGTTGTCCTTTAGTGTATGACTGCATAAAACTTACTCACACTTGTTTCGCAGCGGACTTATTCTAGTTGAAGAGGATGTGGGTGACTAGGGGGGAATCGCTTGCCGCCGTTTCCTACCTGTTCACAATATAAGGGAATATGTTGTAACATCTGGTCATATAGTTCTTGGGTACCAATGATTAGGATGGATAACATTTGGTGTTTTGGTTTACGCTGATATTATTCTCTCTGTATTATTATAATGCGCACTTTGATTCACTATTGAGGGCAAATTGATTCCGGGAGGTTTGTCCATCTCCTACGCTCTCAGATTGTCCTCTTCTACGTCGATTAAATTATGTTCATCCAATTGTGTGTATGCTCGGGGTGTGATTTTTAATGTCAATATTTGGTTTGTTTTGTACGAGACGATATCTATGGTGTTGCCGATTTGTTGGGGTTATGGGTTTTTGTGGTCTTCTCCATTCTTGTAGGTTATATTGTGTTATTGTATGTAATGTTTTGGAATTTGGGTCTACCAATGAGGTGTGAGGTTGAGAGGCCAGCAGTTCCCTTCCCATGTACGTCTGCTGTATGAATCCCAATATCAATTTGCTGTGTCTGTTGTGTATGGGTAATGATCTTGTGTTTAGATCGATGGTAGGTCGTAAATTGCGATTGATGTCCAGTATTCTCTAGGCTTGTTTTTTTATTGTAATAGATTTTATTGGCTGGATCTTCTGACTTTTATTTGTGGTGATAGCCGGTTATAAAAGTCTCTCTTGCTATATTCGAGTTTTGTCTTAAGGTAGTGTCTTCTTGGGTTGTGTGCGCTAAGATTTCTTAAGCGAACATGGATGCCTGGCTTCTTCATGTAGGACAAATTACGGAAATTTTGGAGTAGTATTCCAGTCACATAGAATTGTAATCACGTTTGGCTACTGTCATAATCGCAAGTGTCCTCTTTTTCTCAGCTCAATTGTAAAACTCTCTTGGTTGATAAGGTTTTTTCTTGTTATTGCTCTTTATGACGCATTTATTTCTTGGCATGAAAAACTGTTCTTAGAGTTAGGGTGTGTCTTTTTTTAATAGTCTAGGCGAAGGGATATTGAAGAGGGAGTGGTTTTTTTATGATCAGAGATGCTTCGAGAATTCTGCCTTTCGCAAGTTTTTTGGGTCTGTTTAGAGCGTGTGTTTCGATGTTTCTTCTTGGTCACAGCTTTGTTGATATTACGCGGCAAGAATTTGCTCCTCTAGAATCATTGTGCTAATCATTCCCCATTTTTAGGATGCAATATTGGGCTGGTGGGGTTTTCTGTTAATGGGCTTTGATCTAATCATTGCTTCTAAGGTTTTACGAAAAAGCTATGATAATGGAAGTCACTCATGGGCTCAGATTTTGCAGTAATTTCCTTCGCCTATCCATGGGATTATTTCCTTTGGGAATCTTTAATACACCTGAGTATGGTTGTGATATTTCCCTTTTCATCAACAGATTGTATCTGATTTGCAGTTGTTCATTGTGTTTGGTTCTTTTTTGGTGGTAATCTTGTGGCTATATAGGGTGACTTTTGTCAACTGAAGGTCTCTTTCTGGTCTCTATCTGGCTTTAAACAAGCACTGCAAACTTTTCGAATGAATGTGCGATGGTTGTGTTTGTTTTGTTTTTTGCTCTCTCTTGTTCTTTCTCATGATGTGTTTTTCTGCTTGTACATTTTTGTTGGGATATTATTACGTTTATGTTCGGATTTTGCGAAGTGTAGTTGGTTCATTGGGCACTTATTTGTTCCTGGCTTATGTTGAATCAAATGTGAGTTTTAGCTGTACGCTTTGGTTACGATACTTATTTCTCGAGTTGTTGCGGACTTTTCTAAGCTTTTTGGGTGCTCATAATGTGTTGGGACGATGATTTTCTTTACGGTTAGGACTTGGTTCGGTTTATAATTGGCTATCGGGTATTTACTCAGCTAGGTGATTTTGTTTGCCATATAGTAATTAATTGGTCTGCTATTTTGCCTATTCAAGTTCCAAAAAATTGCTTTTGGTGACTATTTCTTGCTTGTTTCTTTATTCTATTTCTCTTGGACCCTGGTCACATGATTTGGCGAGAGGGAGTGTGCCTGTCTTAAGTCTCTATGAGTGTTTCCTCCCTAGGGTCTCTATGTTGTGTATTCCCACTGGTTTTGGGTTAGTTTTTTGACTGTTATAATGAGCTGGTCCTCATATCGCACTGGAAGGGGAGATTGATGTTGAAGGGAAAGTCCTTCTTCTATTTGCGCTCATGTTGTCTCTGCTAATAGAATGAAACTCAATGTAAATAAGGTTTAAGTTTCAAATGTGGTCTGATATGTTGTTATTTGTTGACGTGGAGATTATCTTTATCTTTCTTGTATGGACATCTTAGTCTAGGTGGTCAGCCTTTTTGGAGAATGTTCTGTGGGCGGTAAGACTTGTTGTCTCAGTTACCAAGGGTGTATTCTCTGGCATTAGGGTGGCATATTTGGTATAGTTGGGTTAGAGATGTGTATGTGTGTTCGAGTGATTGGTAGTACTACTTATTAACATATTCTTCGGAATTTTCAGTATAGCGTCTCTTCGCTTGTTATTATTCCTATTGTCTGTTGACATTGGTCTCTGTATGGGACTTGTTGCAGGTACAGTGGGCGTATTCTTGCAATGATTCCTTATCGTATGAAGTCGCTCTTGGGGGGTTTTAGTTTTGTCGACCTTGGGTGATGCCCTAGTCGGATTTAGTCTTTAATATAAGTTTGGTGTTCCCATTCTAGAGTTTTCGCTTCGTGGATATAAGGGTATTTTTTCATATATTGATACGTAAATCTCTATTGGAGTGGATTATGGTTATCCCTTTGTATTTATAGGATGTAAACTAGGCAGGTCAGGTGTCGCGTGGGTGCATCAGTCGCTCCTGTTAATCTGCACGCTTGTCGGTTAGGTCAATTTAGAGTCTCGGTGTGGCAGTATTTCCCTCTTTTTTGGGTCGTCAGCTTAGGGCCTACTAGTCTCGTTGGATACTACTAGAGTCGAATTTGGCGGACAAGCTAGGGTTGTTCTAGTAGCACGGAGACCTCTTGATTTTCGTTAAAGTATCGGTTCTAAAAACTTAAGAGAAGACAAATGTAATAGAGAGTTCTTGCTTTATGTCTCTCTGATGGTTCTTTTAATTTCTGGCCAGATCCTGAAATTCTTGTCTGATATATCATAATTAGAT
Organism: Rhizomys pruinosus; assembly: GCA_009823505.1. NCBI lineage: Eukaryota > Metazoa > Chordata > Mammalia > Rodentia > Spalacidae > Rhizomys > Rhizomys pruinosus. Next base: position 2,045,607 of record VZQC01006583.1, read on the forward strand.
ACAATGGATGTCTTTTTTCTTTTTTGGTTAGCCTAGAGTTTTTTCTTTGTGGGTTTTTGCTTGTTCTGATTATTTTTTTATTTTCGGATACTTCTCACTTTTGCAGGTGCTCTTGGATTTTCTTTTTCTGTTACGGATAGTTTGTCTTTCTTGGTCCTTGGTGTTCCTCCGGTTATTAGGATAGAGATTTCAGTTGTTTCTTGTAGAGTATGGCTAGATTTCTTACATCAAGTATGCTGGTTCTCCATATATGTTGCAGATTCTTCGTAGTATCTACTGTCTTGGTTTGATGGGTTGGGCGACTCACGCTCGCTCATTAATTTGTTTTAAGTGTTATAATGACTGATAGGGTTGGTGTTGGCTTCTTATTCGTACGGGTATTATAAATTATTCTTCTTTGTGTTTCGCTGGTTCTATAGGTTTTGGCTTCTTTACTTACCAGGGTGGTGTTGTCTCTCATTATTGATTTCTGCATTGTCTGTCATGGTTGGCTTCGGTTTGGTATTTGTTAGAGTTTGGCTTCTTTTCTACTCTGTCTATATGGATTGACATGATTTCTAATTGATTTCTTCCTCCTTGTAGGGTTTATGGTTCTTCTGCACTCTAGAGTTTAATAATCCTCATTTATGTGAATGGTTTTTTTTTTAATATAGGCTGATAATTCTCTTCTATTTTGTAGTTTTTTAAGGGTTACTGTCAAGTGTTAATGACAGTTTGATTCTTGCGGGAGTATCTTGAGATGTTACTACCGTATGCCATACAATTAGATAATTGGTGCATTATGCAAGTTGGGACTCTAATATCCCATTAGGTGGTTTGAACATTACGGCAAGTGTATGGTAACCGGCATAGTTCGAAGTTGAGAAGAGATTGTATTGACACTTGGCTTCAATAGTTGATACCCAGTATGGATATGTTTCTTAGAACGTTATATTTCTTTCGCTCTAGTCCTACGATTCAGAGACGTACCTATTCGTTCTCCTGCAGCCCTTAGAAACTACCGATTATGTACTGCCGTTGGCTGGAGTAGACAAAGTGTATTCTTGCCTCTCGCGTCTTCGCAGGGTTTTCGTTCTCGGTGGGTCGATTTGGAAAGGGTGCGGACAAGTGGTGAGAAGAAAATTAACAATTAGGTTCTAATTGTTGGGATTTTGGAGTTGTTCACTTATTTGTGGACTCTGGTCTGTTGAGCTGTGTGCTTTGTTTTCCTCTTCATAGATGGTCAGTGAAGTTTCTTTCTTCGCCTGCTCTAGTGTCTATGCCCTTTGCTTTGTTGTCCCTCAGTTATTGACTCGTTAACAATGAGAGAGCTTAAAAGAAATCGTAGGTTGGATGTCATGAGAGTCCCGCCATATAGGTTATTTTAAGCAGTACCAGTTGTTGAGGCTGGTGTTAAAGTTGCTGCTACCAATCTTATAGGCCTATGTGAGCCATGAAAGAGATCAGCGGGTTGCTGGTTATGGTATTTAGTTACATAATTGGGCACTTTGGTTGTTGTTTTCTTATTATGGAATGGGGCGTAGACTATTAGTTATTTTTTTTTTGATTTTTTTTTTAGAGGTCTGGCTAAGATTTTGTTCTTTACTTGTGTGCTTATAATACATCATCCTAGAAGGCACTAGAGAAGACATGAGCCGCCTCTTGTGTTGGGTTCCTCACTGTGAGTTAATTTTTGCCTATCCAAGGCTGATGTAGCTAGGATCGCGGAACATGTTATAGTTGATATTTCTTATATTTAAGGAACATCTGTCGGCCAGCCAACTCCGTGCTTTTGCCTTAACTTTTCCTTATTATGGGAGTTACCTTGACTTGTCTCAGGGAGACAATAATTTATGTCTGTTTAGCTTGGAATTACGTCTTTTACGCTCAGACGCTCTTTCTATCGCCGTATAAAAGCTTCTTGTGTGGCGCATTTTCTAGCAGGCTATGTCGGGGAAAACACTGTATTGAATGTTGGGGTGTTCCATATGGTAGTTAGGTATGTCTAAGCAATATTAGAGTCGAGGGTTTTGTTGTGCCAGTAAACGGTTTCTCTCCATTCTCTTATTCCAAATCTATATATTGTGGGACATATTTGGTGTGTTGCTGAGTTTGGGTATGCCCATTTAATATTGTTTTAAAACTGACTGACGGTATTGAAGCATATCGAGTATTTGGGGATTGGGTTTGGCCTCTTTGACTATCCTTACTCTTTATTATACTGGAATCTATTGACTTTCTTAAGCTTGATTCTTCTTGTTTATGTTTTGTTGAGTTTTTTTCCTAGGTGGTTGAGGATTGTGGCTCTCTCTTCTTCCCTTTGAATTGCTTAAGTACTGTTTGCTTTGAAGAGTTGGTTGTTTCCCAGACATGTATTCCATCATCTTGTTTCATCGTCAAGTGGGAAGTCATTTTTTCTCTCTCCCCTCGGTCTTTAGTTCGATCATTTTTAGTTTTGGGTTGTTGGAGAGTTAGTAAAGGTATTTCTCTTGGGGTTTGGCATCACATATAGTCTTCCGCTTAAACAGTAACAGGTGTGTGACCAGCGTTTGCCTCCTGTCTTCTATTGTCTTCATGGGGAGGCAGGAAGTCAGTTTAATTTTGAATGGGGTTTCTTCCGCTTTTGGGTTTAAGTGGATTTTTGTTTCGTTTTTCTCTTGGTGTTGGGGCCTCTTAGGAATTTTTGAGTCTTTGCGTTTTTTTGGGCTATCCTTAGTATTTTGATCCTATGTATTTGCGTTGGGGGTTGTGTCTTCTTTTGTTCCGTGATCTTGTCTATTTTGTGGGGGTCCTATGTGTTCCTTACCTGTATTTTAATGTATTATGGGGGCTTGTCTATTTTTTGTAGGTTGTGGGAGAAATTTGTTCATGCATATGTTAATTGTCTTGCTTTGAAGTATCTCTTGAATCATTACTATTCTCTGTGGGAGATTTCTTCTTCTCTTCACCTCTTAGTTCTTTTGGATGAGGTCGGTCTCAAGGTTTGGTTTTGTCGCTAGATAATCATCGGTGTCTCCAATAATCTGTTGTTCCACTTTTTATGGTTGTATTTTGTTAAATTTTTGTCATTAAGTTTTTGTATTCTTGGATTCTTTTTTTAAATTGGCTTTCTGGTGTTATCTAGTCAGGTTGGTGCTGGATTTCTTTTGTTCTGCTTCCTCCATCCATTCTGCTTCTGACACTTATTCCATTCCTTTCCTCTTCTTCTTTTTTTCTTTCTTGCTCTTAGGGATTGATTGGTGGTCTTATTCCTCTGTTTTGTTTGCTCCTGTTGTTAATCTTTAGTAACTCCCCATTTCCTTTTGATCTCAAATCCTGTTCTTTGTGCTTCTCATCTTCTTGGTGGCCTCTTTCTTGGTTGGCTTTTTTCAGTGTTTCTATTTCCATTCGGAGTTTGTTTTTTCCCCTTAGTTCTTTCTGGAGTTAATTTGTCTATGATCTGATATACTCTCAGTTAATTTCAGTTGCTTTCGTTTGTATCCCTAGTTTTTGAGTGTTTCTCTTTCTCTCTCTCTTTAGCTCTCATGACTTCTCTGTTTTCTCTTTTAATTTCTGGGCTATGCGTAATTTTTCTGTCATGAAGTCTCTGTTCCTTGGGTCGTCCCCAAGGGAGAGTCCTTGTTGGATTTAGACTCTCCAAGTTTCTTTTGTCAGTTTAAAGGGTGTTCGGTTGCGAGAGTATCCCGTTTGTTGCCTTTCCGGTCCATGGTCGTCTTGCAATTTCGGGTCGTGTACGTTGGCATTTTTTTGGGTGTTATTTGTGTCAACGCACAGAAAACAACCACGCCCACTATAGTAGATATGATTGTCGTGGCAAGGCTCTTGAGCTTGATGTGTTAGTTGTTCGCTGATGTTGTTATGGATCTGTACGGTAGTGCTAATGGATTGTCAAATTGTGAGTTAATCTGGCTGCGGGAAGTCCTCACAGTTTCTTCATGCTCGTTGAAGGGAGGCGGTTTTCTCCACAAAAGGACAGTATCCCAAAATTGTGTGAACGTCGCTTGTGATTGGGACTGAGTGGTTGTGTCTGTGTTTGTCAGTTGTCCGTCATTGGTGCAGCAGGCGCAGGGCGGCCCTAGGTGAGGATCTGAATTTCTTCCGTCAGTCACTTAGACTCTCCGACTAATGCTGAGGAGGGTACTGCCTTTTGGTGTGCGGAGGGCTTCTGCGGATACTCTGGCCGGCATCTCTACTAGTCGAGTCAGCTGCTTGGCTGCCTTCGCCATAGAGCGGTAGGGGATATATCCGCTGACTTACCGTTTGTCTTCTATCAGCCGAGCGATCGGTACCTCTCTGGGCCGGGTATCTCTCAGGCTTTAGATCTCGTTCTTACAGCGGGGAAGATCCCGCTACTCGCTTGCCATCCAGATTTAAGGAGCATCAAGTGAGTCTCAGAGATACATGACAAATGACGATAGAGAGAGAAATGACAACTGGTCAATGATAAGAGAGGAGATGAGAGAGAGAGAAGAGAAGATGTACTGTAGAGAGAGAAACGAATTTGATGAGTACTATAAGAAAGAACGAGAATAATTAAACGTAGATTATAGAAGAGAAAGTATAAGTTAGAATTATGGCAAAGAGATCTTAGTAGTGAAAATGCTGTAGGAGTAGAGTATTACTGTAAGGAAATAATAGGTGAAGCTGGAAAGCAGAAGGAAGGAAGGAAGGAGCGAAAGAGGAAGGCTGAAGGTGGTTAATATACGTGGAAATGTTTTCTATTCCTTGTAGTTTCCTGAATGGTGCTTGGTGGCTGGCCGTCAACGAAAGAAATTTGGCTACTCCCAGTGCCAAGCGTGGATAATCGACGGTGGCATTCATTGCTCTTTTCCTAGTCTTGAAAACGGAGTTGGTCTAAAGCCATTTTAAAAGCTTTTTGGGTTGGCGCCAGGACTGGGCGTAACTTTCAGCGTCGTAGCGTACATCTCTGCTCTCCACTCTGTTTGTCCTTTTTCGAATAATTCCTGCATCACAGGAGATGATCACTCCAGGTTGGTTTGCTTCCTCTCAGTAACTCTTATGGCAGAAGGAGGCGGTTTTGGGGAGGTTTGGGGCCTAATGCTGGTTTGTAGGAGTGGTTATCAAATGCCCATGCTTGCAGTTTTGTTGGTTCGTTGACAGGTATTAACGCCTTTGTCTGTGCCTCTGATTCTGCCCTTTCTGGCCACAAAAATGCCTCCATTCTCGCTCCTAAATGCTACCCAGACTGTCTACCTATTATACCTAAGCAGTGAGCCTATGACGAGCAAAACGCCTTGCCGGAGACGAAACTAGTTGGCTGTGCGGAGTGTCGGACTGTGTGGGCTGATTGCCCGTCCTATGAAAACGGAGGTCCTTGTTCTATTTTGTCCATACTACTTGTGCATACTTGCAACTGATGCTGCCGCCTTCGTCCGGAAAGGTAGACGGAAAGACGATAACTCTAGAATATGGCATCTACGTGGACGTCCCAGCCCTCGCACCCTTGACAGTCGGTGGGAGGGAGGATTACAATGTTCCTGTCCCCAATCTATCCTGTTTCTCTCTAGTTCCCGACTGAAGCAAAGTAATATTAGATCTTACCAAAAGCATCGGAGAGGCCAATAGGGGATTGGAAGCCGATATATGCTTTAAGGTTCTATTTGGGTCCAATTCACAACACTAGTGGAGGTCCCTGATTCCTCTACGTCTTCAAGCTTGACTGAGAGCGCCCAGTCCTATCCATAGCACCACATTAGGCACTCGATCGAGCTTAGTTTATTGGACCCTGTCCTTGCCCAGGCTTTTACGGTAATTCGAGCTTTGAAAGCAGGAGCATTTGACTTGAATTAGCTCCAAAAAACTATTTTCCTTGAAGTTATGTCTTTATTTACATACTCTGTTAATAGTGTAAGTGTAGTCTGTGTGTGTAATGTAAGGTTATTGTCGATGATCGCATCAAACTCTCTATCATGTGTGTTGGCGTGCCACACTTATATGCCTCCTGTTACATAGGGGGGTTGAAGACTACTGGGTTCAGTGCGAGTCTATTACAGAAGCTGTTCAGCCCATGACCTGGAGAAGAGATCAGGGAGTAGAGCGTTGTCGCCGGCAGATTGTGGCGGTGCGCTGGGATCTGTACCAGTCTCGTGTGCGAGCAGTTGGTGCCTCCATCTAGGGCATTCTCCCAACCCACCAATGCTCTTTAGCCGCTGGTTTTAATCCCTTTCACATGACAGCATGGATGCGTTGGTTCACAGTAACTCGATCTAAGTACGCAGATGATGACTTAAGTTGATTTTTAGTAGACGAATTTAACGCTTACTCCCTTCTTAAATATATCCAGTTGTGTTATCTGCATCAAGATCTTATAGTTGTTTTAATTTGCATAGTTTCATTTCTTAAATGTAGGTGTAATTGGTATAGGTATATAAATATGCTATTACTTGGCTGAAATTAGTATTAGAAACTCACAGAATGTGTCTGTAGGTAACCTCAAATAGGGGACTAACAGATGCCCGCAAAAACGTGAAGGAGGAAATCCACCCCGGGCAGCTAAAGGGAAAAGTGGAGAGGAGCCGGTGGCTCCGGGAGGGATTTGATGGAATAATTTTACTAGGGAGAATGGGAAAAAGACTGAGAATCCGTGGTATTCCAATCCCCTATTTTTATCCAATCTAGCACTCAGTCCTCCAACCTTCCAGCGACTAACCTTTCTATTATAGAGAAAAGACTTTGGTAACTAGCTCAAAGAAACAACTTCTGTTTCATCTTACTCTTTTCAGTGGCCTATATTGTGCCATAGCTCGCGCAATAATTCAGCTTGGTCAGTGTCTCCTCAATTACTCTTTCTCAGTCTTTTCAATAATTTACTCCATGTGGGTTGCTGGGAGTGGTAACATGTGTAGGAGTTGGTATGTGGGGGTCGGGTGTTAAAGTTCATTCCAAGACTTCCAAGGGTTCTCCACACTGCTTTCCATAGTGGCTGTATGAGTTTACATTCCCACCAGCAGTGGATGAGTGTTCCCCTTTCCCCACAACCTCTCCAGCACTTGGTATCATTTGTTTTCTTGATCCTAGCCAGTCTTATTAGAGTAAGATGATATCTTAATGTGGTTTTGATTTGCATTTCCTTAATGATTAGTGATGTTGAACACTTCTTAAGGTGTTTCTCAGACATCTCTAATTCCTCACTTGTGAAGTCTCTGTCCAGCTCTTTGCTCCATCTATTGAGTGGGTCATTTGTTTACTTTCTTCTTTGTTTTTTGAGTAGTTTATATATTCTGGAAATCAATGCTTTGTCAGATGCTTCTGCGGTGAAGGTTTCCTCCCACTCTGTGAGATTTCTCTAAATATTTTGAAGCTATATATGTCTGTAATAACTTTGAGATGGACTTTTGTTTCATTGGTAACAGCATTCCACCTTACACTTATTAATGTTTCTTACAGATTAAAAAAAGGATGCAATGAAACCATTTAGAGTTAAATTAGCAAAATATTAAATGTTATAATATCTAGCACATGACATATGAACTTAAAGTAAGAGAAAATAAGTGAATTTATTTGACATATGATGTATTCTTAAATGTGTTAATACAAACAGAAAAAATCTGGGGAGATATACCAAAGTTTTCAAAGACTATACAACATAATTAAAAAAAAAAACTATAAGGTTGTGAGCAACTGAAAATATGGAATTATTTAAAGGTATAATATTGGGGTTGGAGAGATGGCTCAGCAGTTAAGAGAACTGGTTGTTCTTGCAGAAGAACGAGTTTCAAATCCCAGCACCCACATTGTGGCTAACACTCATCTGTGACTCCAGTTCCAGGGATCCAACACCCTCTTCTGATCTCCATGGGCACTGAACGAAATGGGTGCACTTACACACATGCAGGCATAACACTCATACACACAAAATAAAATAAATTTTAAAAATAAAAAATAGAAGTAATATAGGCATCTGTAAGATGAAATGTTATTTTTTTTTGTATTTTTGAGACAGGGTCTCTCTTTAGTCCCAGCTGGCCTGGAGCTCACTCTGTAGATCAGGCTGGCCTTGAACTCACAGAGATCCACCTGACTCTGCCTCCCGAGTACCACCATGCCCAGCTGAAATGTTATTTTTTAATCTCATGAAAAGTTCTATTTCTCTATATAATAAGTTCCCATAAACTTCATGGCTTCAACAATAGGCATGTTTTATCTTACAGTCCTATGTCAGAAATTGTTTATGGGTTTAACATGGGCTAAAATCAAAATTTCCACTGGGATTTTCTTCCTTTCTTGAGGCTACAGGGGAGAGTTCATTTCTCTGCCCTTTCTAGCTTGTGACACCTGCCTGTGTCCTGGGATCTGGGCTCCTGATTCCACCTTCAATGGCAGCCACACTCTGTCACTCTGATCTTTCCCAAGTCTCATATCCTATCACATCCCGGTCTCTATGGAGAAAAAGGTCCACTGATTTTAAAGTTCCATGTGACTTGATTGGGGCCCCTTGAATAATCCAGATCACTCTACTGAGACCTTTATCCTAATCCTATCTTCAAATTCCATTCTGCCCTGTGAGGTAAGTGGTCTCAGCTTCTATGGGACATGGACATTGTGTTCTTCCTGTTAGAACATTGTTGAGAATCTTATGGATTGCCTACAGGTATTGTAGCATTTATTCCTTGAGAGAAGATCTTTTCTAGATAGTGACACATCTGTTTTTAACTTCTGCTGGGATGGTTGAAAAGATCCATGGATTACATGCTTGATATCTTTATAGAACCCTTCACTGAGTAAAGACTTTGACCAAAGTCCCACAGTCAGACTGTCAATCACCTCTATGACACACTTTCCTGACAGCCAATCTCCTAATTTTAGTATCTTTTTCAACCTGGATAACATAAGAATTTTGCAAATCATTATTCTTGATTCTTATTCATATGATGATTCTTCCATTAATTTATCTCTTTCTTTTGTATTTTGCTTTTGTAAAATACAAAAAAATTCTTTTGTATTTTGTATTTATAATCAGTAAAAAGACCAGGATATTCCCCCATCACTGTAATTCAAGACCTAATTAGCCCAGCTTTCCACACACATAACCACAGGAGAGACTTGTACTGAACACTCTACCACCATATAACGAGGGTCTCCCTTTCCATGGCTCCCCCATTTCCATGGCTCTATATTTCCTTCTGAACCCTCAGAAGTGACATCATTAACCTCTGTATCATTAAGAGTCTGCTCATGGGGATTTGGGTATCCATAAGATACTACGAGTTTTCTCTACCATGTTCTCCACTAACAGAGTCCTTCACGTCTAGTTTCAGCTAAACATACAGCTCAGGGCATTCTAAGCCTTATCTAGCATGCTGTTTGACATTCCTCCAGCCTCTACTTATTGTCCAATTTCAGACCCTCTTCCACATTCTTAGGAATGTGCTGTACTGCAACCCATCTCCCAGCAGCCTCATGCATTACTTAACAGTGGGGATGCAGTCTGAGAAACGTGCTATTAGGTGCTTTTGTCTCAGTGTAAACATCATAATGTGCTTACACAAACCAAGCCAACAACTTGGCTTGGTAAAAAGTCTTACTGAGCCACCATCTCATATGTGGTCTCTCACTGGATTGACCACCATTATGCAACCGCTGTTCTGAACTATCACTCTTGACTGCTCTCAGAACAAATGACCAAAAATTGAGTGGGTTAAAAGAAACATGAATCTATCTCTCAGTTATGCTGGTTAGAAGTCTGATGAGGGTCTCACCAGGCTGAAACCAGGATGAAACAACCCTCCCTGAAGGCTCTAGGGGGAATCTGTTTCCTTGCCTCCTCTAGCTTCTCATAGTCACCTGCATTCCTTGGTCCTCTGTTCTCAGATCCAGCACTCTGGGGTCCTCCTGACTATCCTTCTAGAGTCACTTTTCTTTTTCTCTACAGCGGAGAAAGGTTCTCCACTTCTTAAGTCCTATAAAATTAGATTAGTTCCCCCTACTGATAATGCAAAACAATTTCCTTGTCTCAAGGTATAGAGTTTCTTTAGTCATGTTAGACAATGGGCTTCAAGTATTTGGATGGGAATACACTGGGAGGTCCTCAGTCTATTGCAGTATCATCACAACAATATAATCGCAACTGTAATTAAAAACCTTATAAGTAGGGCCAAAAGCAAGTACATTCTCTTTTTTTCTTACTTTTCCTCTTGGGTTTTCTTAAAGTGCTGCTGTTTCCAGCATCTACAGTATCTAGAAAACAATAAATGGAAATAAGGAAATAAATTAATAAAGGGAAGTTACAAAGCCCAGGACCACTCACTCAGTAAAAGTCTTGTTTAAAACAGTGTTCGGATAGTCACCCCTCTCCTCCTTCTGATTGAAGCCTCCTGATTTGAGAAACAGGAACCCAGGATGAGGCCTAGCTCTTTTTTTTTTTTTTTTTTTTCCCTACTCAGAGGGACTTTAAAAGTTACCTTTCAACTGCTAAGTACTTTGGCTTCTTCAGGGATAAAACTAGTTCTCTTAGCCTATTTGTATATTAAGACATTTTTATATAGATTAAATGTTTATGTGTGAAATTTTATGGGCAATCCCTAGTGAGGTCATTGACACAGTAGCAGACTTCAAGCGAAAATATACACTACATTGAGAACAGTTGATATTTTTATAAAAAGTAAAGACTTATGTGTGAAATTTTATGGGTAAGCCATCCGTAAACCGTGACCCTTGGGCAGCCTTGTCTGTTAGATACCTGCTTGACTATTTTTCATCCTTCTTTCTGGGTCTTCTGCCTTACGCATGACACAGGAACACTTCTTATTTCCATGTGCAGATTGTTTTGCTTCTGGGGTATATAATGAGAGTGGAGGAAATGAGAAAAGACCAATAAGGCTGTGAGAAAGAGGGTCCCTGGAGCAGAACAAAGTCTTCATAAACCACACTCTTATGAGTTCAAGACCAGCTTGCCAAATTAGCTGACACTCTGTCTCAAAATAAAAAGTAAGAAATCTGGAGTTGTAGCTAGGTGATAGAATGCTTGCCTAGCATGCATGAGGCCCTGGGTTCAGTCCCAAGACTTGCTGACTCCATGTCCTTAAAATACAACATGTCACCCAGGTAGTTCTGAAAGTCTACCCTTCCTTTCACTCTCCCAGTTGACAAATGCTGTCCCATAATGCCTGGGCCCATGATGGCTTCCCCTGTGATTTCTCCAGCCTTCTTTGAGAGACACAAATTGACATAGGAATTCACTGAATGATAAATTTTCTGATACAAAAATATATTTTTTATCATTGGACATACCTGCATGTATCGGGGGGGGGAGGGAGAGAGAGAGAGAGAGAGAGAGAGAGAGAGAGATTTCTTCTTTCTTTTTTTTTTTTTTTTGACTTTTTGACTTTTTGAGACAGGGTCTCCCTATATTCCCAGCTGGCCTGGAACTCATTCTGTAGACCAGGCTGGCCTTGAACTCACAGAGAGCCACCTGCCTCTGCCTCCTGAGTGCTAGGATTAAAGGCATGTGCCACCATGCCCAGCTTTAAAAGGGTTCTTGCTGAGAATCGAACCCAGGTCCTCTGCAAGAGCAGTCAGCGCTTTTAACCGCTGAGCCATCTCTCTGCCCCAGAGCTTTCTTCTTTCTAAGGAAAGTGATCGTTCAGATCTTTTCTCACCCCATCCCCCAAAATGTAGAGTATAAACCTTATGTGATAATCAAGTCCTGGCAAAACAATTATGAACTGCTCCATGAGCACACGGATCATGTGTATGTCCTCCCCCATTTATTCCCTCTGTGTTTGTCACGTCACAATCTCTCAGTAAAATATGTACTGATGAAAAATAAATGAGTGAATGAATGAGTATATGAATTAATAATGAAATGGTCTTAGACCACCACTCCCTCAAACAGGCAAGAGCTATAGTTACCAACTTTGAAGCTTCTGGATATCGTCTTTAAGTTGGGATAGGCCTTCATATTGCTTTCGCTGAATATCACATCCAGAAGTGATTGGCAAAACATCTCCTCCAGGTCACTGAGGACATCATGTATCATTTTCTTCACTGAAACCTCCGGGTTCTCACACTTTTCAAAAAGAAGCTTAAAATATTGAATGGAGAATTATGGCACCATGGATTTATGGGTTATAAGAGACTCTTAGATTAGTACAAAGACCATTTGTTCTCTTGTGAAATGTTGAGGTAACTTCTTAAATGTCATCTGCCCATAATAATAGATTCTTGCTTATCTGAAACTAGCTCTCAGACATTGACAGACAATTTAAAGGAAATAGCTGTTTTGCAGAGTAGAGGTGTATTCAAATCAAATGATGTATCTTTAAGAACCAGACCAAGATATTCCAGGGAATGTTCAATGAGAGTCTGTTCTGGTGACCAAACAAGAACCACTGTTCTCCCCATAGGACTGACCTGGCCTGAAGGGTAGACAAGTGACCATCCAGGTTCTCACAACTTTCTTGAAAAAGCTTAGAAAAATGGAATGGAGAATTAGGTCACCATGGACTTATGCATTATAAGAGACTCTTAGATTGGTACAAAGACCATTTATTCTCTTGTGAAATGCTGAGGCAACTTCTTAAATGTCATAATAACAGACTCTTGCTTATCTGAAACTAGCTCTCAGACACTGACAAACAATTCAAAGGAAAGAACAGTTGTATAGAGTAAAGGTGTATTCAAAATTGAATGATGTCTTTAAGACCTAGACCAAGATGTACCGGGTGGCCCTGACAGGCAATTAGAGGCTGGTCTCACCATGGCACTGACCTTGCCTGAAGGGCTCAAGGTAGACAAGTAACCATCCTGACCAAAGGACAAAGAAAATTCCTAAAGGGAAGGCTGGTCCTTGTTATCCAAGGAGACCCCGTCACTAGCCTTTACTGCACTCTAGAGCTTCAGAACTCTTTAAAGAACGAGAAACAAATTGGAGAGAGAGGAGCAAGCATGGCTTCCAGGTCTATCCTGATGGGAAGCAGATTCCCATGGCTTTCAAAACTCTCAGCTCCATGTTTAAAAATATTTTATTTATTACTTTTACTTTTTGTGCACGAGTGTTGCCTGCATTATGTAATTGCACCTGTGTCATGTAATGCCCACAGAGGTCAGAAGGAAGCATCAGATCTCCTGGAACTTGAGTTATGGATAGTTGTTAGCTACCATATGGGTCCTGGAAACCGAACCCAGGTCCTCTGCAAGAGGAGCCAATGCTCTTAACTTCTGAGTCATCAGTCCAGCCCCTCAGCTCCATGTTTGAAAGAAGGAGGCTTTGTATGAAGTACTGCTTGGCAGTGTCTAGTTATTTCACTTTCTGTTAATACATGGTGAAAGTGAACCGGGGTGCCCTGCAGGGCTGGGGCATCCCTGCTCCCCACCGCCCTGCCTCTCCTTCTCCACCATGATTTGGCAAGTTACTGTAGGAATGGATGTTTCCCGTGATGCCTGTTTCTCCTGTCACCTCCTAACTTACAAGAAGTGAAGGTTGCCACTCACAGGAGGCCATTGAGCCTGTTGGTTGCACCCGTTATGGTCACAGAGGGATTCTCACTTACCTTACACTCGGTCTTAGAGATGAAGCCTCCGTTTTCGAGGTTCACAAGGAAAGGAAATGGGTGTGTGACGGCATTCGCAATCTCTACTTTATTTTCTTCGAATTTCCTGGAAAGGAGCTTATAGTGAGCCTGTGCCTTGCTGTTCTGGTCCTCAGTGATCACCCTAAGAAACAGAAGTAATGTGGAAGTAGATGGTGATTTACAAGAGGCTCCCAGTAGCTGGATAGATCTTGATACGGAGGATGGACAGTACAGAGCCAGAACATGCAGAAGTGACTGTGTCTGTGAGGAGACAGGAATAAACCGGGTTTTTCATTTGGGGAATATTTGGAGGTGCTACAGAACACACCAGAGATCTTGGAAAGTTCTGCATAGAGTGAATGGATGCACCATGTTCTAATCACTATGACACCCCAACCTCTAAAAAAAATTTACCTACTGGGGGGTGGAGAGATGGCTCAGCAGTTAAGAGCACCGACTGCTCTTGCAGAGGACCCAGGTTCGATTCCCAGCACCCACATGGCGGCAGAGAACCATCTTTAACTCCAGTTCCAGGGGAATCCAACACCCTCTTCTGACCTTTGCAGCATTGCACGACAAGGGTGCACAAACCTACATGCAGACAGTACATTCATACACATAAAAAATAAAAAATAAAAAAACAGTAATAATTGGGGCTGGAGAGATTGCTCAGTGGCTAAGAGCACGGACTGCTCTTGCAGAGGACCTGGGTTCGATTCCCACCATCCACATGGCAGCTAAGAACCATCTTTGTTTTTTAAAAAAATGTACCCACTGAATTAAAAATGTGTAATCTTCACAGGTGTTGATACAGTTCTGTGGTGGGTAATTTTATGTGTCAGTGTAGAGGGCATGTTTGAATGACATAAACATTTAATTCGAAGAACTCTGAGACAGTTTATCTACCTTTATGAATCTGTGGGCCCCATCCAATCAGCAAAACCTAAATAGAACACAAAGGACAGTCTCCCCCAGTAAGAATTCTCCAGCTATCCACCTTCACACTGCCTCTGGACCTATCTAGCCTGGGGCCCACTCTACAGATTTCTCTTTCTCTCTCTCTCTCTCTCTCTCTCTCTCTCTCTCTCTCTCTCTCTCTCTCCTTTTCTCTCTAATATAGATTGTACAAAATAAAAAGTTACACACAAAGGAATTTTTTTTTTGACAGTGTCTCCCGTAGCCTCAGCCTGCCTATAAATCACTATATATAACAGGCTGGCCTTAGTCTCTCAGAGATCTGCCTGCCTCTGTCTCCAAAGTGCTGGGATTAAATGAATACACCACCGTGCCTGGAATTTTTTGAAAATGAGGTGTTAGATGTCCTAACACAGAAGCAAAATCTCGTCAGCTAACAACAAAGTCTCAGGAAGACTTAAGGAAATGCACTTCCCCTTCTGTAACTTCCCTGAAGCATTGACATTCTGTGTCACAAAACTGATGATTTGATTTCAAGCCCCAGGACCCGCATCTTGAAAAGACCAGAACTCACTCTTGCACATTATGTTCCAACCTCCACATGCCTGCTGCAGTACATGTCTATACACATCCACAGACACAAATAAGTATGATAAAGAATTAAAAAGCAAATGAAACCAAAAAAGCCTAACACCAGGTGTGGAATACCACTCTTTGAATTCTTGGGGGGCTGAAGAATTCCATACATCCCTAAGCAAAACAGGCTATTGTTATTACTCTTGGTAACCCACCATAGCTCAGGCAAGACCTTATTGCTTAAGGCACTGTATCATCAGGTCAAGAACATAGAGGATCAAGCTGGTGCTGACTTGGAAGCATTCTTCCTACTGGCTAGCTTTCATAGTGTCAGAAGGAGCTACAGGATGCTGAGGGAGAAAGTCATCAAAAGTCTTACCTACTTTGTGAGTTACAATAACAACCAGCATGGCAAGATATGCCTATTGGTGAAACAGTGGGTGTAGTTCAGTAGCACACTGGTTACTTAACATGTGAGGCCATAGGTCTGATCTCCAGTACATATTAATAAGTAAGTAGATAGATAGATAGATAGATAGATAGATAGATAGATAGATAGATAGAGTAAAAAATTATAGGCCAGGAGAAGTAGACAAGGTACTTCTGGTACTTCTGCTGGACTCTTCAACATTCTCTTTGGTAATTGGTATACACAGCAAGAAAGCTGGTGAGGGTGTGTGCTGTGCAGTGATTTCCCCTGAATAGAAAGCTGGAACTTACAGCTACACAAGAACCCTCCCCAAGGTTCAGAAGCAGTAGACGACTGTTGGAGGCTCTCTGAGCTGTCCTCTGAGCTGTCTGCAGGCCATGCAGAGAGCACTAGGGATGGGGCCCTTATGAGTCATCGCCGGGTGGGGTGGGCTTTTCAGTGATACGCTGACTTCCAGTCATCCTGCTCCTGTAAGTACCCCTCAGCCCTGCCCCTGTAAGTACCCCTCAGCCCTGTGTCTGTAAGTACCCCCTCAGCCCTGCCCCTGTAAGTACCCCTCAGTCCTGCACCTGTAAGTACCCCTCAGCCCTGCTCCTGTAAGTACCCCTCAGCCCTGCCCCTGTAAGTACCCCTCAGCCCTGCCCCTGTAAGTACCCCTCAGCCCTGCCTCTGTAAGTACCCCTCAGCCCTGCCCCTGTAAGTACCCCTCAGCCCTGCCCCTGTAAGTACCCCTCAGCCCTGCCCCTGTAAGTACCCCTCAGCCCTGCCCCTGTAAGTACCCCTCAGCCCTGCCCCTGTAAGTACCCCTCAGCCCTGCCCCTGTAAGTACCCCTCAGCCCTGCCCCTGTAAGTACCCCTCAGCCCTGCCCCTGTAAGTACCCCTCAGCCCTGCCCCTGTAAGTACCCCTCAGCCCTGCCCCTGTAAGTACCCCTCAGCCCTGCCCCTGTAAGTACCCCTCAGCCCTGCCCCTGTAAGTACCCCTCAGCCCTGCCCCTGTAAGTACCCCTCAGCCCTGCCCCTGTAAGTACCCCTCAGCCCTGCCCCTGTAAGTACCCCTCAGCCCTGCCCCTGTAAGTACCCCTCAGCCCTGCCCCTGTAAGTACCCCTCAGCCCTGCCCCTGTAAGTACCCCTCAGCCCTGCCCCTGTAAGTACCCCTCAGCCCTGCCCCTGTAAGTACCCCTCAGCCCTGCCCCTGTAAGTACCCCTCAGCCCTGCCCCTGTAAGTACCCCTCAGCCCTGCCCCTGTAAGTACCCCTCAGCCCTGCCCCTGTAAGTACCCCTCAGCCCTGCCCCTGTAAGTACCCCTCAGCCCTGCCCCTGTAAGTACCCCTCAGCCCTGCCCCTGTAAGTACCCCTCAGCCCTGCCCCTGTAAGTACCCCTCAGCCCTGCCCCTGTAAGTACCCCTCAGCCCTGCCCCTGTAAGTACCCCTCAGCCCTGCCCCTGTAAGTACCCCTCAGCCCTGCCCCTGTAAGTACCCCTCAGCCCTGCCCCTGTAAGTACCCCTCAGCCCTGCCCCTGTAAGTACCCCTCAGCCCTGCCCCTGTAAGTACCCCTCAGCCCTGCCCCTGTAAGT
The DNA here is from genome assembly GCA_009823505.1 of Rhizomys pruinosus. Classification (NCBI taxonomy): domain Eukaryota; kingdom Metazoa; phylum Chordata; class Mammalia; order Rodentia; family Spalacidae; genus Rhizomys; species Rhizomys pruinosus. Next base: position 2,062,616 of record VZQC01006583.1, read on the forward strand.
ACCCCTCAGCCCTGCCCCTGTAAGTACCCCTCAGCCCTGCCCCTGTAAGTACCCCTCAGCCCTGCCCCTGTAAGTACCCCTCAGCCCTGCCCCTGTAAGTACCCCTCAGCCCTGCCCCTGTAAGTACCCCTCAGCCCTGCCCCTGTAAGTACCCCTCAGCCCTGCCCCTGTAAGTACCCCTCAGCCCTGCCCCTGTAAGTACCCCTCAGCCCTGCCCCTGTAAGTACCCCTCAGCCCTGCCCCTGTAAGTACCCCTCAGCCCTGCTCCTGTAAGTACCCCTCAGCCCTGCGTCTGTAAGTACCCCTCAGTCCTGCTCCTGTAAGTACCCCTCAGTCCTGCCCCTGTAAGTACCCCTCAGCCATGCTCCTGTAAGTACCCCTCAGGCCTGTGTCTGTAAGTACCCCTCAGCCCTGCACCTGTACGTACCCCTCAGCCCTGCACCTGTAAGTAACCCTCAGCCCTGCGTCTGTAAGTACCCCTCAGCCCTGCCCCTGTAAGTACCCCTCAGCCTGGCTCCTGAAAGTACCCCCTCAGCCCTGCGCCTGTAAGTACCCCCTCAGCCCTGCGCCTGTAAGTACCCCCTCAGCCCTGCACCTGTAAGTACCCCCTCAGCCCCTACTCTGTAAATAATAATCCTAATGAACTCATTGGTTCACCAAGCTGGACTTGGGAAATATTTTTACTTCAGCCTGTTGTCAGTCTGGGTTGAGAAGATATTTGTTTACATCTCCCAGGGAAAAGTCTCACACAACAGTACTTTTGACCTGAACAGCAATAGCAGTCAACTTGATCTAACATTTGTCTAATCCTTCATTCAATAAAGCAAAACACATATTTCCTAATATCCCATGTAATTATAATAGCTACTAAAGTATACCATGTTTCCAGCCATGAAACACAACCAACAAATTTAAAAGGATGGAAATCATAACAAGTGTGCTGCCCGAGCCCAGGGAATTGAATGCAGATCAATAACGGAAGGCTAACTGGAGGGTTCCAAGATATTCAAAGAAATAAAAGGTTCTAGGATCAAAAAAGGTCTGGGCTGGGCTTGATGGTGCTTACCTTTAATCCCAGACTCGGGAGGCAAAGGCAGGCAGATCACTGTGAGACTGAGGTCAGCTTGTCTGCATAGTGATTTCCAGAACAGCTAGGGCTAACAGGGAGACCTTGCTGAAAATGGCTTGAGAAAATGGCTTGAGAAAAATTTAATTATATTGAAGTAAATGAAAATGAAAACATAACTTTTAAATATCTGAGATGCTGCAAAGGCAGAGCATAGTGGGAAACATTAAATATGTATTAAATATATACATTACAGCTCTCCACTAAGCCCCGCCCCTTTTAGCCTTGGACACAGGCATGCTTTGCTTTCAGCCCCAGATCTCTGGATACAGATCCACCCATCGTGTCCTGATGCTCTGTACTCGGACCAGCTCAATTTTCCGGCCTAGTTGTTAAACCCTCCATAGGCTGTCCCTACCCCCACCTTGCCCTTGGACTCCTGAGACCAGCCTTCTGCCCTGGTAAGTCAGTGATCCCACCCACTGTGCCTCAATTCCCCTGAAGCTTGAGTGGCTCCACACTGTCCCCACACTCTATCCCCCCTTCTAGCCTTGGGCACAGGCCTGATTTGCTCTTTGTGCCCCAGATTTCTGTACTACCCTCTTAGTCCAGACCTACCCACTGGGACCTGATCCCTTGCATCCAGACTCTCAATCCTCCAGCTTCGTCCATTAGATCCTCTACAGGCTGTCACCACCCCTGTCTGGCCTGTGGTTCCCCTTCTGATCTGCCTGCCACAGATCTACCTACTATCCAGACCAGTCTACTATCCTTTGAGAACCTGAAGCACAAACCAACTAACCTTTCATACCTGAACATAAGCACTCAAGCTACATCAATAATATAAACAGAGCTAAATTTCAACTAAACACAGTCAGAATAGAATTTCCTACTGGACACATGACCAACAAAAGGCATCCAACTGCCCAAATGTCAATGCAAAAACACAAACAATATGAAAAAAATAGATTATATTTCTAACAAAACTACAGAAGTGTCCTACAATGAGAATCACTCCAAGGAACTCCCTGACACAGAATTTATTTATTTTTATTTTATTTTATTATTTTTTTTATGTGTATGAGTATACTGTCTGCATGTAGGTTGGTGTACCCATGTTGCGCAATGCTGCAGTGGTCAGAAGAGGGCATCAGATTTCCCTGGAATTGGAGTTAAAGATGGTTCTTAGCTGCCATGTGGGTACTGGGAATCGAACCCAGGTCCTCCTGCAAGAGCAGTTGGTGCTCTTAACTGCTGAGCCATCTCTCTAGCCCTAACACAGAATTTAAAAGAACAATCACAAACATGATCAAAGAACTTAAAGAACACACAAACAACTCAAAGAGAAACAGGATAAGCATAAACTTGTGATGGAAGCTTAAATACAAATATGTGACTGAATGAAATAACAAAAAGTCAGGACTTAAAATGTGAATTTACAAAAGAGACAGAAATACTGCAGAAAGCCCAAGTTGAAATGAAGATGGAACTGAAAAACTCATTAAGTCAATTTGAAAAATGACAGGAGAAAACTTCATGAGAAGAATGAATAAAGTGGAAAAACAGGATATCAAGACTGGATGACAAAGCTGAAAAACTGGACTTGTAAAGAAAATACTATGAGAATTAAAAAAAAACACACACAAGAATGAAATATGCAGGAAATATGGGACATCATGAAAAGATCAAATGTACACATTATAGGCATACAGGAAGGAGAAGAATCTGAGACCAATAGCATTGACTGGATCTACAACGGGATTACAGAAGAAAACTTCCCCAAATTAAGAAAGGACATACCTATACAGACACAAAAAGCATACAAAATACCTATTAGGCAGGAACAGAATAGAAACTCCCCATGGCATATCACAATAAAAACATTAAATGTACAGAACAAAGAGAGGGTACCAAAAGCTGCTAGAGAAAAGCAAGTCACATATAAAGGAGAACCCCATCAGAATTACAGCTGACTTTTCAATGCAAACTATGAAAGCAGAAGAGCCTAGATCAAAGTATTCCCAGTTCTAAATGACCATGGATGCCAACACAGAATACTTTACCCAGCAAAACTATCTACCATAGTTGAAGGAGAATGGGAATTTTTCCATTTCACAAATAGGCTGAAAGAATTCATGTCTATCAAACCAGAGAGAATATTCAAAGTAATACAAAGTACCAAAAGTAAAAATGACTATACCCAAGAGGTTACAGAAAGAAAACAAAAGAAGGTATAATTATAGAAACAAAATACGACGAAGAACACAAACAAATTAAAATAACACTAACCAATATATATCTTTCAATAATAACTATAAATATCAGTGGCCTCAATTCCCCAGTCAAAAATCACAAGCTAGTGGGATGGATTAAGAAACATAATCCAGCCAGGCGTGGTGGTGCACGCCTTTAATCCTAGCACTTGGGAGGCAGAGGCAGGCGGATCTTTGTGAGTTCAAGGCCAGCCTGGTCTACAGAGTGAGTTCCAGGGCAGCTGGGGCCTCAGGGAGACCCTGTCTCGAAAAAGACCAAAAAAAAAGAAAGAAAAGAAACAAAATCCAGGCTGGGTGTGGTAGAGGCACACACTTTTAATCACAGCACTTGGGAGGCAGAGACAGACAGATCTCTGTGAGTCCAAGGCTATCCTGGTCTACATAGTGAGTTCTAGGCCAGCTGGGGTTATAGTGAGGCCATAGGGAGACCTGGTCTCAAAAAGACCAAGAAAATATTAACAAAAGGAAAGAAAGAAAGAAGGAATGAGAAACACAATCCATCTTTTTGTTTTTGTTGTCTTCAAGAAATGCACCTCACCTCCAAGGATATGTACTACCTTAGAGTGAAAGGATGGAAAAAAATATTCCAAGCAAACATCACTAAGAAGGAAGCAAGCAAGCAAGTGTTGCAGTTCTAATGTCCAACAAAATAGACTAAACAGAAGACATAAAGAGGGTCATCAACCAAGAAGATAGTACAATCATAAACATATATGCACTGAAATCTGGTGTATCCAATGTTATAAAAACAGTACTGTAACAGGACTATAAAACACCAGTTAACCTCAACTCAGTATTAGTAGGTGACTTCAATATCCCACTATCTCAAGTAGACAGGTCAACTGGACAAAGAATAAACAGAGAGACATCTGAATTAAATGACATCTTAAATTAAATGGAACTAACACATATCTAAAAATATTAAGCCAAAGCACCAAAGAATATAGCTTCTTTTTTTTTTCTTTTTCTTTTTGAGACAGGGTCTTCCTGCAGTCCCAGCTGGCCTGAACTCACTTTTTGTAGACCAGGCTGGCCTTGAACTCATGGAGATCCTCCTGCCTCTGCCTCCCAAGTGCTGGGATTAAAGGCATGTACCACCACACTCGGCTAGAGGGCACTTTCTACTCAGAAGCTCATAGAAGTTTCTCTAAAACTAACCACAGTCTGGGGCAAAAACCAAACATCAACAGATACAAAAAATTGAAACAAGTCTATGCATTCTTAGACCACAGTGCAATAAAGCTTATAACTAACAGTAAAAGAAGCTCTAGTAACTACAAGAAGTCAATGGAGATTAAATAACATATTCCTGAATGATGAATGGTTCAAAGAAGAAATTAAAAAAGAAATAAAAGTATCCCTGGAACTAAATGAAAATAAAAATGCAACACAACAAAACCTCTGGGACACTTTAAAAGCAGTCCCAAGAGGGATGTTTATAGTCCTAAGTGACTACATTAAAAAAAAAAAAAATCCAACAGGAGTGGTGGTGCACACCTTTGATCCTAGCACTTGGGAGACAGAGGCATGTAGATCTCTGTGAGTTCAAGGCCAGCCTGGTCTACAGAGTGAGTTCCAGGACAGCTGGGACTACAGGGAGACCCTGTCTCAAAAAGACCAAAAAAAAAAAAAANTGAGACAGCATCTCATGATGCTGGGCAGAGCAGTGGTGGGTGATGTATACAAGGGATGTGGTGCAGGGGTCTGAAATTGGCTGCAGAATATGACATCATTTTGGTTATATAAGGGATGGGACTGGCTGCCTAAAATACTGTGGATTCTCCATTACCATCAGACCGATTCCCCAGATACATTACTTTGCATGTGCAGGCCAGAGCAGGCCTGAGTTTCAAGTGTCATGTACTAAGGTGCTAGAAGGGGGTACTTCAGACCACTAGCCTGGTATGCTAGCGTGGGGCTGGACGAAGACCAAGCAGGTCACCAGCTGTGGAGAGTTGATTGAACGCAGTATAGCCTAGGGAGAGCCAGTCAGGTGCTAGGCTGAAATTCCTGTCTAGGGGTCATCAGCCCCTGAGCAGGTGGGTGGACATGGCCAGACAGGGTGGCGGTCCACAGCTCCAGACTAAGGACCTGAGAAATGCAGTAGCCACTTAGGTAGGGCTCTGAAAGTACCTGGCTGGCAATTGTGCCGGGGTAGCTCCTGGTTAGCCACAGGTGGCTAACCCCCCTTCCCAGCAGAAGAGAATTACATCAGACTGTAGGAGTGTATACTACACACTACTTCCACTCTTTTTTAATATAGCCCTTGAAACTCCTACTAGAGCAATAAGACATGAGAAGGAAGTTAAAGGGTGTGCTAATTGGAAATGGTCAAATTATGCTTTTTGCAGATGATATGATATACCTAAGAGGTATGACAATGCCATCAGAAAAATCTAAGAAATGATTAACATTTTCATTTGAGTGGTAGGTCACAAAATTAATGTAAAGAATCAGTAGTCTTCCTATACATCAATAAGAAACAATCAAAGAAAGAGTGCATGGAAACTCTCCATTTTCAATAGCCTGAAAACAAATTCCAGGACTAAACTTGACCAAAGATATTAAAAATGTCTACAGTGAAAAGTTTGAATCTTTGAAGAAAAAAAGAGGAAGACACCAGGAGATGGAAGGATCTACCATGCTCATAGATTTGTAGAATAAAGTAAAAATGATGATCCTACCAAAAGCAATCTATAGATTCAATGGAATGCCAATCAAAATCCCCATGACATTCCTCATAGAGCTAGAAAGAACCATCCTAAAATTCATATGAAATCACAAAAGACCCCAGATAGCTAAATAATGTTGGACAAAAGAGCAATGCTGGGAGATTACCATACCATGTCTCAAACTATATTATGGAGCTATAGTCATAAAAACAGAATGGCACTGGCACAAAAGTAGACACATGGATCAATGGAACACAATAGAAGACCCAAACATGAATGCATGCAATTTCAGTCACCTGATATTTGACAGAGGCACCAAGACAGCATTTTCAACAAATGGTGCTGGCAAAACTGGATCTCTACCTGAAAATGGACCTTTAATCTTCCACCCTTGCCAAAAGTCAGTTCAAACCAAAAGCTGATTCTTTGGAGGCTAGCGAGAAAGAAAACAACAAAACACATTACTAATATCAGAAAAGAAAGGTTAGCACCATGAATTCCATAGACATTGAAAAGATGTCTGTTTGTAAGGAACTGTTGTAGCCGAGCCTGTGGCTGCAGATTCTATGACAGAAGAATGACCATATTTCTAAAAAGACACAAACTACTGAAACTCAATTCTGAGAGAGAGATCACCTAAACAGACTTGTATTGGTTGAAGAAATTGAACCAGAGATTAAGAGTCACTGAAAGAGGTGGCGCCAAGCTGTTGGTGTCCTGAGTGGATTCCACCAAATTTCAGAGGAGAAATGGTGTCTTTCTGGGCAGGAGCAGGACCCGACACAGGCTTGACCAGATTCCAGCTTAGAACATGATTAGCTCCAGACACTTTTGTCTTGTTTACTCATTTATTAGTTTTTATTTTGTGTGTATGAATGTATTGCCAGCATGTATGTAAGTGCACCCATGTCATGCAGTGCCCATGGAGGATAGAAGAGGGTGTTGTATCCCCTGAAACTGGAGCTATGGATGGTTGTTAGCTGCTAGGTTGGTGCTGGAAACCAAATCCAGGTCCTCTTTGAGAGCCATCTCTCTATTTCCTTCTTACTTTTTAAAAAATATAATTTCCATCCTTCACTAACCAGATACGTAACTCAAACACAGAATAAGAAAGGTTAACAGTGGGACTGGAGAGATGGTTCAGCACTGAAGAGCACTGACTGCTCTTGTCGAGGACCTGGGACTTATTTCCAACACCCACATGGCAGCTAACAACTGTCCATAACTCCAGTTCTAGGGAAATCTGATGCCTTCTTCTGACCTCCTTGGGCACTGCACAACACAGGTGCACTTACATATATGCAGACAATACACTCATACACATAAAAGAAAAGTAATAAAATATTTTTTAAAAAGAAATGTTAAGAGTAGTGTTCAAGTTTGCTTTCAATTGCTATGACAAAACACTCTGACCAGGACCAACTTGGGGAGGAAAGGGTTTATTCTAAAAATATCTTTTTTGGAGTTGGGATTAGGGAGACTCCAGAGAACAATGAATTGACTACTCCCACCAGAGTTCCAGGGTCCAAGAAGACCACACCCTGCCAGTTCTGCTACATGACAGATATCTCACATGAGGAGGTGAACTGAGTCTGGGTTAGCCTAAGCTTCCCCAACAGTTAATCTGCCACAGTAAAAACTGCTTGGGACCTTTTTAATTTCCTGATCATCTCCATCTCGGCTGGCAGCTGTAGTTAACATATGGAAACATTGACCTCACTAGTGAAAAGGGATGAGAGGAGAAACTGGCTTACCTGCTGCTGACTCCACTGCCTGCCATCTCCTGTGTAGTCTCAGGGGCTCTGAAGGGGGTTTAAATTAGATTTTTCACCACCTCTGAGCCTTCCAAAAGCTCCAAGAGAAACTGCCAACTGACCCGGCTCTCAGTTCCTCCAGAGCTCTCCAGAAAAATAGGAGAAAAGGAAAGTGAAACTGTGACTTCCTCTCTCCACTCAGTCTTGACCAGGGGAGGGGCAAAGAGCCTCAGTCCCCAGAGTCCTGGGACCACTTGTTCAAGCCCAGGAAAGAAAGGGGGAGATTCTGTCTCTGAAAGGCTCAGAGCTGCTTTGAGGTGAGAGGTGGCTGGTTAGGACTGGACCAGGAAGGGAGCTCTTGCCCTTTTCCCTCCTAGGGTAGTGATCGGAAGGACAAGGAAGAGTGGATATCGGGAATCTCTCAGACCTGTGGCTGGGCTCCCCAGTGAGCCAGAACTGGAGGAACTGGGCCTGACTTTTGAAAAAAAATTTTTTTATTAATTTTATTTATTTCTGTATGTGTATGAATGTACTGTCTGCATGCAAGTTTGTGCACCCATGTCGTGCAATGCCGTGGAGGTCAGAAGAGGGTCTCAGATTCCCCTGGAACTGGAGTTCTCCTGGAATTGGAGTTTCAGATGGTTCTTGGCCACCATGTGGGTGCTGGGGATTGAACCCGGGTCCTCTGCAAGAGCGGTCGGCGCTCTTAACCGCTAGGCCATCTCTCCAGCCCTGGGCCTGACTTTTGGAGAGGTGACTGGTTGTGTGTGGCCACATAAAGTTTTAGTACTTGTGGCAGGCAGCCAGAAGTTAGAAGAATACTCTCCCAACTCCTCCAGCTAAAGGCAAATACAGAAGATTTGGGTAGAGGAGGCTGAAGCCAAGGCTGTTTTGTGAGTGGGCCCTTGACACCTAAGGGAAAAATGGGCTTCAGCAAGTTCACTGAAATCTGAGAACAGCAGACTTCCTGGGTAATAGGGAAAAGGTTTGGAACTGAGATTATCTGAACCTTTAAGGATAATGCCGTTCCAGAGGATATGTGCGGGACATCTGTCTTGCAGGTGCTCACTTAGATGTTATCCTCATTAGAAATCAGAGAACTAGCATGAAATTGAAAGAATGAATGGGATCCAGGGTGTGTGTGGGGTTCAAGGCTCAAAAGAGCAGTGGGCTGACACAGGTGAGGCCTGGTAAGCAGAAGGAGGCAGTGTTTTCCTGCAGGATGAACCCTGAATCTTCAGGCTGAGTTGTGACCCCAGTCCTCAATATTACATGTCTACATTGTGTACTTGGTTACATTATTAAAGGCCCCTGGTCCCAACAGTTTATTAACTACATTTTGCTAGGCCCCCTGCTTATCCTTTTATTGATACTCACCCTAGGTTCTTACATCCTGAACCGACTGGTGGTTTTTTTGGGGTCTCCATGATCTGGGCATAACAGGCCTGTGGCTCATTACAGATGGGTAGTGAGTTTGCAGGTGCAGACAGAAGAGACTTTTGTTCCTGCTGACTTCCCTCTCTGCAAGGAGCAAACCCCAGTGCAACTGGATAGATCCCAGGACCAGATGAGGACAGGGGACATGTCCAGTGCCTGGGGTCACTGCGCTGCAAGGTACTGCATGCATTAAGGACCTCTCTTTTGCTCTCTCAACTCCTCCTCCTCCTCCTCTTTCTCCTGTTCCTCCTCTTCTTCCTCCTCCCCTTTCTCCTCTTCCTCTTTTTTCTCCCCTCTTCCTTTTTTCTTCCTCCCCTTCCCCATATCTCCTCCTCTTCCTCTTCTTTCTCTGCCTCCCTTCCTCTTCCTCCTCCCCTCCTCCTCCTCCTCCCTCCTCCCTCCTCCTCTTCCTCCCTCCTCCCTCCTCCTCCTCCTCCTCCTCCTCCTCCTCCTCCTCCCCCTCCTCCTCCTCCTCCTCCCTTGTCTTTCTTCCCTTCTGATTTGAGGAATGGCTCCTCTGTCAGCACAGTTCTCCTCTGCTCCTGGCCACTATGGGGCATGGTGGCCCACACAGGCCTGACACAGACAACACTCAGACTGCTCGGTGTCCTCTTTCTTTCCTCTGTCCCTGGGCAGCAGGCAGGCCAGATCCACTGCTGAGGTGGGCCTTCCTATGAGGTACCAGTATGTTTAGCTTATAAGTGTTAGGCAGGGCCTGGGCTTGGAGATCTAAAGATGGTGTCTGCCACCCTTCTCCTCTGGTCAAAAACCTACCTCATCTCAGGCAGCTGATGCAACTTCCCTTCCTGATGTCACCGCCCACAATGAGAGCACAGCCTAAGACCATATATGGTTACATTCCAGCTTCATGACTAACACTAAAGACCCATGCTGGGTCCTCCAGCAGGTAGGGCAGAGAAGAGAGCTAGGCCAGCCTGTCTGTCCTCTGGGGCTGAGTGGGATGGCCAGTGTCCACGACCAGAAAAGAACTGGGGGTGGAGGGTGAGGGGGTGTCGGGAGTCTCGTCAAAGCAAGAACTCACTTTATTGCCAGGCAGCGGATTATAAAGGCAAAGACCACAAGGGAACAGCTGATCATCTTAAAGGTCAAATAGCTAGAGCCAATGGGAAAAGTTTCAAAACAACCCTGGCTGCGCCTACGTTACTTCCTTTAGCCCCGTCTTGTTTACTTAGTTTAGTCACCTCTTGTTTACTTAGGACCAGCTGGCCCGCCTTCCTTACTTCCTTGAGCGAAGGTCTTGTTTCCTTAAGGCCAGCTGTTAAGGGCCCCTCAGTTGTAAACAAGCCTGGCCTGGCTGCCTTACTTCCTTTAAGGTGTAGCAGGCTCAAGAAGTTGCTGAGGGCTTCATGGGCCAAGACAAAGCAGGCCCAACAGACCCACTTTGTCCCCTCCCACTGCACAGGTTTTGCCCTTACAAGTACATGCATTACCTCATCTTCCTCTCCCCAGAACTTATAAAATCCCTCAGCCTCAGCCTGAGCACGTGACTCCCCTGGCCTCCCTCTCTGACACTGGTGGACCTGCCTGGGAGCATGTCCTACCTAATAAAGCTCCTTTTATACTTTGTTAATCTGGTTTGATCTGGCCTGTTTTGTGGTGGGAAAAAGCCTTTCAATAAGCACAAGGCCTTCCATGCTCTTCAGCTGACCCAGAGTAAGAATGGGATGTCTGGGGTGTTCCTGTCCAGTTTGCAGGAAAGCCCTGCCTTGCTGCGCCTCAGCATGCTCTTGCCGTCCCTCTCAGCTCAGAGGTTGCCGGGCACTGTCTCTGTTTCCCATGAGTCTTTCAGGCAGACTTTGCTCTGTGCACAACTAGGGGATGCTTGTGGACCAGAATGTCTACCTTCAGACGCCCGTTTCGTGCAGACAGCAGCTGCCCACACTCCAGAGGATCTGTGCCTCTGTCCCCTCAGCCTGCCTCTTCCCATAGGATGCCCACTGTGACCAAGGCCTTGGAAGAGGCTCTTCTGCAGCACTTCATATACCAGAAGCTGGACATCGCCTATGCCATCAACAAGCCGTTCCCTTTCTTCGAAGCCCTCAGAGACAACTCCTTCATCAGTTGTCCATGAGGGCTTCGAAGGAGGTGTCCATGAGGCTTGTGGACTCCTCCCTAGGCAGCCCTGTCCTCAGCAAGGATGCTCCACTGCTGAGTTCTCAGCCCACAGCCCACCAGGCCTTCCAGGAAATAGAAGGCTCAGCTTGGCTGTGTTCATTGTGGACGGGGTGGCTGGGCGAGAGGGTGTCATGGGCTGTCTGAGGTATCACAGGGGCTGCCACGGCAAATGACCACAAACCAGAAGACACAAATCCACTCTCTCCAAGTTCTGGAGGCCAGAAGACACAAATGCGGTGTTGACAAGGCTGATTCTTTCTAGAAGCTCTGAGGGGAATCCATTCCTTGCCTGTTTACTTCTGGTGGCTGCCGGCAGCCGGCTCCTTGGCCAATAGCTCACTGCAGTCTGACTCAGTCTCTCCGTCAACCTCTCCCTTGTGTTTCCTTTTTCCTCCTCTGACCGGACACTTGCATTTAGCGCATCCTAATCCAGGATGATCTCAAGACCCTCAGTCACATCTGCAAAGCCCCTTTGTCCAAGTGAGCACACATTTGGCTTCTGAATGATGGATCTTGTTTGCTGTGAGGATGGCATTCAACCCATCAAATGCATCACCTGAAGCATGTTCTTCCCAGTTCATCCTGACGTGGTCCTGGGGATGTGGCTGTGTGGACTAATGTTCACACTGTTTTAGTTACTCTTCTGTTGCTGATAAAATGCTCTGACCAAGGGAACTTATAAAAGGAAGAGTTTATTTGAGCTTACAGTTCCAGGGGAATTACTCTGTCATGGAGGGAAGGCATGGTGGTAGGAGGTGCTGCAGCAGGAGCGGAAGGCAGAGTGCTCACAGCTTCAAGCAGAAGGCAGAGCGCTCACAGCTTCAAGCAGAAGGCAGAGCGCTCACACCTTCGAGCAGAAGGCAGAGCGCTCACAGCTTCGAGCAGAAGGCAGAGCACTCACAGATTCAAGCAGAAGGCAGAGTGCTCACAGCTTCAAGCAGGCACACAGGGTGACTGGAGATCTTGCAAGACCCAAGAATACCCTAGGTCCACCCCAGTGATGTGCCTCCTCCTCATCTGATTAAGCCCCCCTTGTTTTCTCTCTCACAACAATCCATGCCTTCCTCTCACTGCACCGTCCTCAGCTGCAGTTGGTGTTAACGGAATTTCTTCTCATTGCTGGATGTCCACCTTCTCCTTTACATGTTAAAGAAAAAAAAACAAAAACGCAGAGGATCCGGGTTCAATTCCCAGCACCCACATGGCTGCTAAGAACCATCTTTAACTCCAGTTCCAGGGGAACCCGAGGCCGTCTTCTGACCTCCACTGCATTGCATGACATGGGTGCACCAACCTACATGCAGACAGTACACTCATACACATAAAAAATAATTAGCCAGGCATGGTGGCACATGCCTTTAATCCTAGCACTCGGGAGGCAGAGGCAGGCAGATCTTTGTGAGTTCAAGGCCAGCCTGGTCTACAGAGCAAGTTCCAGGACAAGGACAAGCTGGGGTGGCTACAAGGAGACCCTGTCTTGAAAAGACCAAAAAAAAAAAAAAAAAAAAAAGAAAAAAGAAAACAAAGTGTCCAGTTACAAAATACCAAACATTATGTATGAACCCACTTTTGCTAATATATATCAGCAATTAAATGCAGTGACTGTAGCACTGATAACCAAATCAAACAAAGACCAAAGCGGGCTGCAATGGACATTATGATAAGGAACTGGCTCTCTGCACCTAGAGACAATCACTCACCCTGCCTCCTGTCCTAATGGAAAGCACATACTAAGAAATCCTAACTGCTAGAAAGATTCTGATCTCTGGGGTCCTGATGTGTGCTCCTTTGCTAACACCAGTTGGCGCTGCCTACGGAGGGTGGAGCAGAACCACACCAGTCCCACACAAAGCCCCAGCCCACCCAGCAGAAGGGAGCTCCCTCCAGACTCTGCTCCTGCAGCCCCCACCCCAGCCACCTCCATCCAGTCATCTGTCCTGTGCATCCGGAGTCAGTGTCCCCAGAGCATCCTCACTGCAAATCCTTGAGATCCTCGATGAAGGTCCCTACCCTTCTGATCCAGATAGGCCTCGCCCTGGCTTCACCCAGGAAGGAAGAAGCACTCCAGGTAAAAAACAGACATGTTCTGTGATCTGTATCCCACCCAGGGTGCTGGCTTCCTGTGGCTTACAGCCCACCCACCCTGCCCCCGTCACTGCCTTTTATTGATCTGGTTTTTCTATGCAGCAATCTTCCGACACATAATCCTTCAAAGAAGACTCAAGCACTGCCAGTGGCCAGGATAAGGCCAAGAGCCCAGAGCACCTGCTTCCCCTCCTGCACCTCCCAACCTGTGCCTTTGACCTTGGTGCTTGTTCTAGTTTGTCTTCCATTGCTGTGACAAAACACTCTGACCAACACCAACTTGGGGAGGAAAGGGTTTATTCAGCTTACATCTCCTGGGTCATAGTTCATCACTCAGGGAGCCCAAGGCAGGAACTCAGGGCAGGAACCTGGAGGCAGGAGCTGAAGCACAGGCCATGGAGGAATGCTGTTCACTGGCTTGCTCCCCTGGCTCATGCCCAGCCTGACCTCTTATACAATACACAACAACCTGCCCAGGGTGGTAACACCCATAGTGGCTGGGCCCTCCCACTTTGCTCAACAATCAAGACAATACTCCACAGATGTGGCCACAGGCCAATCCAATGGAGCCAATTCCCCAATTGAGGGAGCCTCAACCCAGGTGTGTCAAGTTGACACTAAAGCTATCCAACACAGTGCTCCACCTTCCCTGAGCATTTCAACCATTCGCTCTCTTCCTTATGATTTTTCTTCCTTCTTCAGTGACTAGTGACACGTTAACATCCCAAACTAACACCAAAGAAGACTCGGGAGAGCTGCCCAGCCCTTCCCCTGACACTGTGCAAAGTGACACTGAAGATGGTGGCTGTGGAGGGAGAATATGCACCTGCCAAATGCAAGGCTGTGGTTGGAGCCTTGGGAGAAAGGAATGGCAATGCCAGAGAGAGAGAGAAGCAGAGAGCACAAGCCAGCAGCTCATGCAAAACAAATCAACCATCAAGTGTTGTTCTGGATGTGAGGGTGAAACTCAGTTTTAGCGTATTTCCCTGTCAGATGCAAGGACTGGGTTCAACCCACAGCATAGAGCTGTATAGCTCTCTCTCTCTCTCTCTCTCTTTTGAATTGACAAGTTAAGTTGTTAACCACTTTTATTGTCTTTTGATTTTCAACCTCATTCATTTTTTTTTTTTTATCTGTGTTGAAAGCAGAACCCAGGGCAGTGTGCATGCCCGCTGTATAAGTCATTCTTCTGTTGCTGTGAGAAAACCACCATGACCAAGGGAACTTATAAAAGGAAGAGTTTATTTGAGCTTACAATTAATGGTTCCAGGGAATTAGAGTCCATTGTGGTGGGAGGCATGGTGGCCTGGACTGGAGCAGAAAGCCGAGGTTCACATCTCACAATGAGTACAGGAAGTCAAGAGAGAGAGACTGGAGACTCGCAAGGCTTGTTAAAGCTCTCTAAGCCTGCCCCCAGTAATGTACTTCCTCCAGAACGGCCACACCTTGTAAGTTCTCCTCAAACAGTGCCACCAACTGGGGACAAAATGTCTGAATACCCAACCCTATGGGGGGCATTCTCATCCAAACCATCACACCCACCACACTGTGCCGATCCTACATCTTACCCTCTTATTTACATGTATTTGATTCAAAGATAGCTGTTATTAAGATTATTAGAAAATATAAAAATTTAAGGTCTGGAGCCAGGTGTGGTAGCACACACCTTTAAACCCAGCACTCAGGAGGCAGAGTCAGATGGATCTCTGTGAGTTCAAGGCCAGCCTGATCTACAGAGTGAGCTCCAAGCCAGCTAAGACTTAAAGGGAGAGCCTGTCTCAAAAATGCAAAAAAAAAAAAAAAATTAAGGTCTCTTGGACCCAATTTGGCTTCTAAAATTATGCTACATGTGTTCACAACCTATTATTTTAATGGAATTAATTATATTTAGTATAGCAGGAACATATTATTGGTCTTGTTAAAATGGTTTGGATTCTACTTAGAATAAAGAGGTCCTGTTTGAGCTCACTGTGAATTCCTCCACTCCTTTGATAAACGCCATTCAGATTAGTTTTACATAATCAGAAAGCTAATACCAACCAGAGATCACATCCTCTACATTTTCCTTTTCTAATTTTAAAAAATATGTATGAATGTATTGCCTGCATCTATGTGCACCTGTGTTGTGCAATGCCCATAGAGGCTGGAAGAGGGCATCGAATCCCCTGGAACTGGAGTTACAGATGGTTGTTAGCCTCCATGTGGGTGCTGGAGACCCAGCCTGCATCTTCTGCAAGAGCAGCTAATGCTCTTAACCATTGAGCCATCTTCAGCCCCTAAAAAATATTTAAGGCAAAATAATATATTCCTTGATCACATAACTTTTGGTAAAAATCTATTTCTGAAGTCAGGTGTGGTGGAGGATGCTTTTAATCTCAGCCCTCAAGAGGCAGAGGCAGGTGGATCTCAGTGAGATAAAGTCTAGCCTGGTCTACATAGTGAGTTCCAGGCCAGCTGGGAGATCCTGTCTCAAAAAGACCAGAAATAACAACAAGAACACACACACACACACACACAGACACACACACACCCCACATTTCTGACACAAAGCATGATGCCATCATGTGTTCTTGTAGATCTCAGTAACATCATGCTTCCTGAGGGAGCTGATTCTTTTTTTAATTTTTAATTTTTTAAATTTTATTTATTTATTTATTTATTTATTTATTTATTATTTATTTATTTGATTCACAATATAAGAGCACAGATGTTTTCAGATCACATTAATGTTGCTAGTTTTGCCATACAATTAGGTAATGGTTTTAGCGTCCACAGATTAGAGATACCTTTCATCTTTTGTTTTTCTGGGACTGTGTTACTTCACTTAGCATATCTTCTAGCTCCATCCATTTACCTGCAAAGTTCATGATGTCATCTTTCTTTACCACTGCATAGAACTCCATTGTGTAGATGGACCACATTTTCTCTATCCAATTGTCAGTTGAGTGGGCACTTGGGTTGGTCCAGCTCTTTGCTATTGTGGAGAGAGCTGCAATAAACATGGCTGTGCATGTATCTCTGTGGTAAGATGAGTCTTGTGGGTATATACCCAGGCGTGGTATGACTGTGTCAGGTGGCAAGCTCATTCCAAGTCTTCCAAGGGTTCTCCACACTGCTTTCCATAGTGTCTGTACACTCCCACCAGCAGTGGATGAGTCTTCCACTTTCCCCACAACCTCTCCAGCACTTGGTACCATTTGTTTTCTTTATCCTAGCCAATCTTATTGGAGTGAGATGATATCTTAAAGTGGTTTTAATTTGCATTTCCTTAGTTATTAGCAACGTTGAACACTTTTTTTTTTTTTTTGGTTTTTTTGAGCCAGGGTCTCCCTGTAGCCCCAGATGTCCTGGAATTCGCTATGTAGACCAGGCTGGCCTTGAACTCACAAAGATCCGCCTGCCTCTGCCTCCCAAGTGCTAGGATTAAAGGCGTGCGCCACCATGCCCGGCNTCTCATATGTGGGTAGTTATCAGCAAGCTCCCTTGTCCTGCAGGACTCCAAAGAAAGGCTAAATCACAATTTAGTTCCTGGGATTTGGAGGTAAAGTACAAGAGAGGGACAACCCTGCCCTGAGTTCAACTTGCCCTGTGGCCCTGGCCCTGGCAGCATCTTGGGCTCCTCTTTCCTTCCTTCCTTCCTTCCCATGTGGCAGCATCCCTGTTGGGTCTTCCCTATGCAACCATACATACTAACTTTATTTTTATTTTTATTTTTTACAGGGGAGAGCGCGAACGCAGTCCCCCACTACCACAAATTATGCAGTCGAGCTTCCCACATTTGGGGAAATCGCAGGGGTCAGCACATCCGGAGAGCAATGGATAAGCCTCGCCCTGGGAAAACCACCTTCGTGATCATGGTATCTCCCCTGCCAGGTAAGTATAATCAATGCTTTCTTTGTCAGATATATCTGGGGTGAAGGTTTCCTCCCACTCTGTATGTTTTCTCTTCACTTATTTGATTGTATCTTTTGATGTACAGAAGCTTTTGAGTTTAATGAGGTCCCATTTGTCAATTGTCGACCTTAATTTTTGCGCAGCTGCTATCTGATTTAGGAAGTCTTTTCCTACTCCTGTGCCTTGTAGGCTGCTGCCAACTTTTTCTTCTATTGCCTTCAGAGTTTTGGGTTTCATGCTGAGGCCTTTGATCCATCTGGAGTTGACTTTTGTTCAGGGCAAGAGGTAGGGGTTTAATTTCATTCTTCTACAAGTGGTGAACCAGTTTTGCCAACACCACTTGCTGAAGAGGCTGTCTTTCCTCCATTGTGTCTTCTTGGCCCCCTTGTCAAATATGAGGTGGCTGAAATTGTATGTGCTCAAGTTTGGATCTTCAGTTTTGTTTCATTGGTCTGTTTTTGTGCCAGTACCAAGCTGTTTTTATGACTATAGCCCTGTAGTATAATTTGAAGTCTGGTATAGAGATCCCCCTGAATTGCTCTTTTTGCTCAGGGCTGCTTTGGCTATTCGGGGTATTTTGTTTATCCAAATGAAATTTAGGATTTTTTTCCAAGCCTGTGAAGAAACTCTTGGGGACTTTAATTGGGATTGCATTAAATCTGTACAATAGTTTGGGTAGAATGGACATTTTTTGCAATATTAATTTTCCCAATCCATGAGCATGGGAGGTTTTTTCATCTTCTGATGTCTTCTTCAATTTCCTTCTTCAGGGGTTTAAATTTTTTGTTGTAGAGATCTTTGGTGTCTTTGGTTAGATTCGTTTCTAGGTATTTTATTGTTTTTGAATCTTTTGTGAGTGGGAAGTTCTCCTTGTATTCCTTCTTCAGTTGCTTGTTGGCCACTTTACTGAAATTCTTAATTGTTTCTAGGAGTTTTCAGCATCCCTTAAGTAAACAATCATGTCCTCAGCAAAAAGGGATAGTTTGACTTCCTCTTTCCCAATTAGTATTCCTTTAATTTTCTTTTCTTGCCTTAATGCCCTAGCAAGTGTTTCAAGCACTATATTGAAGAGGAGTGGTGACGGGGGCAGCCTTGCCGAGTTCCTACCTTTAAGGGGAACGCTTCTGTCATTTCTCCATTTAAGATGGTATTGGCCACGGGTTTCCCGTATATGGCTTTGATTACATTGAGGAATGATTCCTGCAGTCCAATTCCCTCTAGGACTTTAAGCATGAAGGGATGCTGGATTTTGTCAAAGGCTTTTTCTGCATCAGTTGAGATGATTGTTTGGTTTTTGTCTTTCAGTCCATTTATATGTTTTATGATATTTATTGATTTTTGCATGTTGAACCATCCCAGCATCTCTGGTATGAATCCAACTTGGTCATGATGGATGATATATTTTTTTTTTTGGTCTTCTCGAAATAGGGTCTCCCTGTGGTCCCAGCTGTCCTGGAACTCGCTCTGTATACCAGGCTGGCCTTGACCTCACATAGATATGCCTGACTCTGCCTCCCAAGTGCTGGGATTAAAGGCATGCACCCCAAACCTGGCTGATGATCTTCCTGATGTGGGTCTGTATGTGGTTTGCAAGTATTTTGTTGAGAATTTTTGCCTCTGTGTTCATTAATGAGGTGGGTCTATAGTTCTCATTTTTGGTTGTATCTTTGCCTGGTTTTGATATTAGAGTGAGGCTGGCTTCATAGAAGGAATTTGGGAGAGTTCCCTCTGCTTGTATCCTTCTGAATAATTTGAGTAATGATGGTTGTAAGTCTTTTTGAAATGTTTTATAGAATTCTGCTGTGAAATCATCTGGGCCTGGGCTTTTTTTTTTATACAGACATTTTTTTATCAAATCTAGACCTGTGTCCCCCCCATCCCCCACCCCTCCAGAGCTCATGCATTCTGCCAAACATACTATTCATCTCTTTCTCAGTCTTTCTCAATGTTCTCCATGGGGAAGTTGACTGTTTTTAGCAGAAGTTCACTGTTTCAGTCAGTTCTTTGATGCAGCCCTTTCTGTTGTTGTTGTTGTTGTTGTTGTTGTTTCCAATATGCATCACTCCCAACTCCTTTGTACAAAAGCTCAAGGAGTCACGCACAGGAAATACTTACAACTGGGTAATTGGCACTAGCATCCACAGATGAGGGATACCATTCTTCATTTGTTTTTCTGGGACTGTGGTACTTCACTTAGCATGATGTCCTCTAGCTCCAGCCATTTTCCTGCAAAGCTCATGATGTCATCTTTCTTTACTGCTGCATAGAACTCCATTGTGTAGATGTACCACATTTTCTCTATCCACTCATCAGTTGAGGGGCATTTGGGTTGGTTCCAGCTCTTCGCTATTGTGAAGAGAGCAAAACAAGACAAAATCCTAAAGCAACAAGAGAAAAACAACAAGTACTATAAGGGGAAACCTTCAGAATTACAACTGACCTTCCATCAATGCAACTATGAAAGCCAGAAGAACTGGAGCAAAGCATTCCCAGTGTTAAAGGACACATGATGCCAACCCAGGTTACTATACCCAGCAAAAATGTCAATTATAGTTGAAGGAGAGAGAAAACCTTCCATGACATAAACAACTTGAAAGAATACATGTCCAGAAAACCAACCCCTTCAGAGAATACTTGAAGCAATTCAAAGGACAGAAGAAAGGACAACCACCCCAGGCACCTAGAAAGAGAAATCGATAAAAAGCATAACTGCAGAAAGTAGAAACAAACCCAAACCCAAATGGAAAATAAGGCAAAAGGAAGCAATACAAACCTATCAGTTCATAACCTTAATATAATGGACAAATTCCCCAATCAAAAGAACCTAGACTGGGAGAATTGGATAGGAAACCGAATCCTCGATATGCTGTCTACAAGAAACACATCTTACCTTCAAGGACAGGCACCACCTTAAAGTGAAAGGATGGAAAAAACATTCCAAGCAAATGTACCAAAAAGAAAGAGTGTTACGTTTTAATATCAACAAAAGTCTTCAAAGTAAAAGCAATCACAAGAGACAAAGAAAGGCAATTAATTTTTATCAAAGGAAAATTTACCAAGAAGATTCACATTATGAATATATATGCACCCAACTCTGGTGCACCAAACTTTATAAAGACAATTCTCCAGGACTACAAGTGCACACAGAACCCCAGTACACTCATAGTAGGGGATTTCAATACCCCACACTGAGATCCTTTGAATAAGTCAACAGGACAAAGAATAACAGAGAGAACATCTGAACTGAAGGATATCATACACCAATGGACCTCAATAAGACCTCTACGGATCTATATTCCACCCTAATACTAGAGAATACACTTTCTACACAACACCCACAGAACATTCTCCAAAATCGACCACATACTGGGACAAACAGAAGAAACCTCACAAAACAAAAAGATGAAATAATTTCATGCATTCTATCAGACCACAGTGCAATAAAGCTCAAATCAACACCAGGAGAAGCCCTACTGCCTAGGAAACAACATGGAGACTAAACAACACACATCTCTGAATAGGAATGGGTCAAGGAAAAAGAAATAAAAAAGAAATAAGCATTCCTGGAACTGAATGGCAATGACAATACAACACAACAAACCTATGGGTTACCTTAAAAGCAGGCCTAAGAGGGAAGTTTATAGCCCTGGGTGTCTACATTAGAAAACGAAAGAGCACAAGTGAATGACTAACACTACAGCTAAAAGCACTTTGAGAGGCAACAACAGTTAAACCCTAAAGCATAAATAGGAAGAAATAACCACAATCAGAGCAGAAATCAATAATAGAAACAAAAAAACAATACAAAAAATCAATAGAATCAAAAGGGGTTCTTTGAAAGATAAACAAGAAAGACAGACCTCTAGCCCAGTTTAACCAAAAGAAAGAAAGACACTACCAAATCAATACAATCCTGTGACGAAAAGGGAAATATCACAAACAAGACAAGGAAAAGTCCAGAAAACGTCATACAGGAATACTTACAAAAGCCGATACTTACGCAAGTTAAAAAACCTAGAAGAAAGGGATGAAGATCTGAAAATCCTGGAATCCACCAAAGCTCAACCAAGAAGAAATTCACAGCCCTAAATAGACCAACATAACACATGAGAAATTGAAGAGTAATAAGAAACCTCCCAACCTAAAGAAAGCCCAGAGCTCAACAGGTATTCATCACGGCAGGAATCCTATAAAACATTGTCAAAAAAACCTTACAACCATTATTACGGAAACTGTTCAGAAGGATACAATCCACGGGGGAATTTCTCCCACCTTTGTCCTTCTATAATCCAGCATCACTCTATGACCAAAAACCAGGCAAGATACAACTAAAAGGAGAATTATTATGTAGACCCTTCCCCCTAATGAACACCGGAATGCCAAAATTCTAAACAGGATACTGGAAATCGCACTACAAGACCCACATCAAAAAAGATCAATCCATCATGGCCAGTTGGCTTCCATCCAGAGATTGCAGGGATGGTTCACATAACAATAAATCCAATAAAAACTCATCAAAACATCAACGGAATAAAAGAAAAACACCACACCATCATCTCAATTGATGACAAAAAAGCCTT
>VZQC01006583.1:2084825-2131405 GCA_009823505.1 Rhizomys pruinosus
GGTGTCTAGCATTTTAACTATGATGTGGCGTAGAGAATTTCTTTTCTGATCTTGTCTGTTTGGAGTTCTATGTGCTTTTGTAATTGTATTGGTTTGTCCTTTTTTAGTTTGGGCAAGTTTTCATCTATTATTCTGTTGAAGATCTGATCAATGCCATTCTCTTGGGATTCTTCTCCTTCCTCTATTCCTATGATGTGGAGGTTTGAGCTTTTCATAGTGTCCCACACTTCCTGGTTGTTCCACTTCTGTGTATTTTTAAATTTTTCATAATCTTTCCTTGAGGTTTTTAGTTGTTCTGTGTTATCTTCCAGGTCTGATATTCTTTGTTCTGCTTCCTCCATTCTGCATCTGAGGCTTTTTCCACTCCTTTCCTCTTGATTGGATGAGTGTTTTGTTTCCTTTTTCATTTCCTCTTCTGATTTCTTTAGTATTTCTACTTCTTTTTGGAGCTTCTCAATCTCTTCTTGTAGCTCTTTTTTTCCCTGGTTGGTTTCCTTATCTTTTTCAGCATGGGATCTTTTCAGTATTTCTACTTCCTTCCAGAGTTTGTCGTTCTCTCTCTCTCTAGGTCCTTCTTGAGTTCTTCATTCTCTTTTCTTAGTTCTTTGATTTGTTCTTTATGATCTTGTAGTTCTTTAAATATGTTCCCAATTGTGTTCCTGATATCTGTCTTTTGGGGCACCCCCAGAGGGATCCCACTGCAGGAGTCTTCCATAGGGTTGGTAGAGCTTAGTGGTGGATTATCCTGCCCCTTTCCTCTGTTGTCTCTTCTTTGTGTTCTTGGCATATGAGCTTCTCCTTGCCTGTATTCCAATGTGAGTCCTAAATGCCTCTTCACTGTGTTGAAGGCTTGCTTTGCTTCCCTCCTTCAGATGCCTTCTTAATCCCTGTTGGTGAGGGGGAGCTCTTCAGCCCATGCCCCGGTACCTTCTGCTGGCCTCAGGTGATCTCCCTTGGCTTTTTTTTTTTTTAATTCGGACTTTTCTTATTACATCTTCAATTTCTTCATATATTATGGGTCTGTTTAAGCTGTTGATCTCTTCTTGGTTAAGCTTTGGCGATTCCCAGGATTTCAGATATTCATCCATTTCTCTTGATTTAGTGTTGCTCTTTCTTTCTTTTGGTTAACTGGGCTAGAGATCTGTCTATCTTTATTCTCTCAAAGAACCAACTTTTGGATTCATTGATTTTTGTTTCGTTTTCTTTGTTTCTATTTCATTGATTTCTGCTCTGATTTTTGTTATGTCTTCCTGTCTATTTTGTTTAGGGTTCATTTGTTATTGTCTCTCAAGTGTTTTTAGCTACAGTGTTAGATCGTTCAGTTGTGCTCTTTCTGTTTTTCTAATGTAGGCACCCAGGGCTATAAATTTACCTCTTAGGACTGCTTTTAAAGTATCCCATAGGTTTTGTTGTGTTGTATTATCATTGCCATTCAGTTCCAGGAATGCTTTTATTTATTTATTTATTTCTTGACCCATTCGTTATTCAGTAGAGTTGTTTAGTCTCCATATGTTCTTGTAGACAGTAGGGCTTATCCTGGTGTTGATATTGAGCTTTATTGCACTGTGGTCTGAGAGAATGCATGAAATTATTTCAATCTTTTTGTGTTTGTGGAGGTTTCTTCTGTGTCCCAGTATGTGGTTGATTTTGGAGAATATTCCATGGGTATGGTGTAGAAAGTGTATTCTCTAGTATTAAGATGGAATATTCAGTAGATGTCTGTGAGGTCTGTTTGGTTTATTGTATCATTCAGTTCAGATGTTCTCTATTTATTCTTCATCTGGTTGAACTGTCCAAAGGGCTTAGTGGGGTATTGAAGTCCCCTACTATGAGTGTGCTGGGATTATTCTGTGCCTTGTGGTCCTGGAGAATTGTCTTTATAAAGTTTTGTGCACCAGAGTTTGTTGCATATATATTCATGATTGTGAAATCTTCATGGTCAATTGTTCCTTTGATAAAAATATAATGGCCTTCTTTGTCTCTTGTGATTTCTTTTACTTTGAAGTCTATTTTGTCTGATATTAAAACGGTAACACCTGCTTTCTTTTTGGTACCATTTGCTTGGAATGTTTTTTCCATCCTTTCACTTTAAGGTGGTGCCTGTCCTTGAAGGTAAGATGTGTTTCTTGTAGACAGCATATCGATGGATTCTGTTTCCTAATCCAATCTCCCAGTCTATGTCTTTTGATTGGGGAATTTAGTCCATTAATATTTAAGGTTATGACTGATAGGTTTGTATTGCTTCCTTTTGCCTTATTTTCCATTTGTGGTTTGGGTTTCGGTTTCTACTTCTGCAGTTATGCTTTTATTGATTTCTCTTTCTAGGTGCCTGGGGGTGGTTGTTCCTTTCTTCTGTCCTTTGAATTGCTTCAAGTATTCTCTGAAGGGTTGGTTTTCTGGACATGTATTCTTTCAACTTGTTTATGTCATGGAAGGTTTTTCTCTCTCCTTCAACTATAATTGACATTTTTGCTGGGTATAGTAACCTGGGTTGGCATCTATGGTCCTTTAACACTGGGAATGCTTTGCTCCACGTTCTTCTTGCTTTCATAGTTTGCACTGAGAAGTCCATTGTAATTCTGATGGGTTTCCCCTTTTATGTAACTCGTTGTTTTTCTCTTGTGGCTTTCAGAATTTTTGTGTTCGTTTTGGGTATCTAGTGTTTTAACTGTGATATGGCATGGGGAGTTTCTTTTCTGATCTTATCTGTTTGGAGTTCTATGTGCTTCTTGTATTTGTATTGGTTTATCTTTTTTTTAGTTTGGGGAACTTTTTATCTATTATTCTGTTGACGATCTGATCAATACCATTCTCTTGGGATTCTTCTCTTTTCTCTATCCCTATGATGTAGAGGTTTGATCTTTTCAAAGTGTCCAACAATTCCTGGTTGTTCCACTTTTCTGTTTTAAAATTTTTCACAATCTTTACTTGAGGTGTTAGTTGTTCTGTGTTATCTTCCAGGTCTGATATTCTTTGTTCTGCTTCCTTCATTCTACTTCTGAAGCTTTTTCCTTTCCTTTCCTTTTTGATTGGATGAATGTTCAATTTCCTTTATTTTATCTTGTGATTTCTTCAGTATTCCCACCTCCTTTTGGGGCTTTCCAATCTCTTCCTGTAGCTCTTTGCTTGGCTGGCTGCTTTCCTTTTTTATTTCAACATGGGATCTTTTCAGCATTTCCACTTACTTCCAAAGTTTGTCATTCTCTCCCTCTAGTTTTTTCTGGTGTTTGTCATTCTCTCTCTCTAGGTCCTTTTTGAGTTTTTCATTCTCTCTCCTTACTTCTCTGACTTGTTCTTTATATTCTTTGATTTCTTTGAATATGTCTGCAATTGTTCCTCTAAGATCTGTGTCCTGGGCCATTTCCAGGGGGATCCCCCTGTGGGAATCTCCCACAGGGTTGGTAGAGCTTGGTGTGGAATTATCCTGCATTTTTCCCATATTGTCCCTTCGTTGTGTCCCTGGCATGTGGGTTTCTCTTTGCCTGTATTCCAATGTGAATCTCAAATGCCTCTTCACCATGTTGAAGGACTTTTTTGCTTGCCTTCTTCAGATGCCTTCATTGTTTGTTTGTTTATTTGTTTGATTTGTTTTTCTCCTTGTTTATGGAGTGTTCACTTGTCTAAGTTTTAGGCTTTCTATTGGAAGTCTAACTCACTCCTCCCTTTCTGTTCTGAAGGTTCTCCAAAGAATTCACTTGGACATTCCCTCAGCAATTCCAGTTGGTGGGGCAATGGGGTGGGGGCAGGAGGGTTGGTTGGAGTGATATGCCTCATTTAGCCTGCGCCTTGGTACTCTGTGCTTCAGGTGGTTCTGGGAAATCCCTGATCTAAGCTCTGTGCACTCAAGTCTCACATTGGCAACAGTCCCACCTCTTATACCAGCTAGCAGGGAGACTCTGCCCCCTCAAGACAGTGACTGAATTATCCAACAGACCAATGAAATGAATATCCAAGAACCCATAGATAGAACTATCCAACAATCCACTTGACTGAAGTGCCACCTGTGCATCAGGTTGTCCTGGGATATCCCCGATCTAAGCTCTGTGCACTCAGGAGCTGGATTTTTGTTTGTTTGTTTTTTGGTCTTTTTGAGAGAGGGGTCTCCCTGCTGCAGCCCCAGCTGTCCTGGAACTCACTCTGTAGACCAGGCTGGCCTTGAACTCACAAAGATCCTCCTGCCTCTGCCTCCCAAGTGCTGGAATTAAAGGTTTGTGCCACCATGCCCAGCTAGGAGCTGGATTCTTTTTTTAAATTTAATTAATTAATTAATTAATTAATTTTTATGTGTATGAATGTACTGTCTGCATGTAGGTCTGTGCACCTGTGTTGTGCAATGCCGTGGAGGTCAGAAGAGGGCATCAGATTCCCCTGGAACTGGAGTTAAAGACGGTTCTCAGCTGCCATGTGGGTCCTGGGGATCGAACCCAGGTCCTCTGCAAGAGCAGTCAGCACTCTTCACATCTCTTCAGAACCAGGAGCTGGGTTCTTATAGTTACTTCTGAACTCAGAGAACTGTGAGAAGTTGCTTTGGTTGAACAACAGGAATCAAATCTTGCCTTACACTGACATGGACTTGAAAGCTGTGGAGTGTTTAGACTGTCAGCAGGATTTATCTTTAATACTGGCTCAGCACCCCAACAATAATAGTTTTTTAGAGATTTATTTTCATTTTACTTTATTTTAACTTGTGGGCATATGTACCTGCTTGTATTTGCACACATGCCTGCATGTGTTTGCAATCTCTCTCTCTCTCTCTCTCTCTCTCTCTCTCTCTCTCTCTCTCTCTCTCTCGTGTGTGTGTGTGTGTGTGTGTGTGTGTGTGTGTGTGTGTATACATGGGTGCAGGCCATGTATACACACATGTGTATACATGGCCTGTGGAGGCCAGGTGCCAGGACTCAAACTCAGGTCCTCTGCTAGCCCTTATGTCTCATAAAAATTGGGCTGTCCTTCAATCTCAACGTGGTTGTTTATTCTTGGTTGACTCTAAGGTAGAATCCAAACTCATATCTCTTGACACTTTCATTCTCTGTCATAATGAAGTATGTTCCTCCATCTTATCTTTGGAATGGATCTTCTCCCCAGGTAAGGTCTTCTCCTCGTGTAAGGTTTTCTAATGTCGCAGACTTTGGAAAATGTTGGATCACTGAATTACACAGTGAGCAGCAACTCAGGCACACAAGTATTCTTGGGACAACTGTGGAACTTTAAATGTGACAGAAATTCTTTATAATTGTTCCCTGCTTTTCATACAGAATATTAAAATTAGAATATATCAAGGGGAGAGATTTCATATTTTTCATTGAATTGTCAAGTACATCTGTTGGGGTTTTCTATTTACTTCTAACCTATTATCTTTTTATATGGTCATCTTCTTTATTTTGTATACTTTATTGTGTATACTTTAAAGTGTCCAATGCTCAGGAGCAGTCACGACCTGAGGTTTTCAGATAACCGGACTGACCAGATACAGGGCTCCCATGGCCCCGTGCCTGTCCTGAGGTCCAATGCAGGACCCTGGATCCCAGGTCCTGGGTCCCCTGGCCACTGGCTGCAGCCAGGTGCAGTAAGGGCAGGGAGGCCCTCACCTCTTCATAGGGAAGAGAAGAAAGAAACCCAATGCACATCCACGAGGATGGGAGACAGACAGCAGAGCCCTCATTTTAAAGAAAGTGGGCAGCTTTTCAAGGTACCTAGAGAGAGTCTCAGAGTAGTTCTTATGACCATCCTGGCCACAGGCCCTGCAGGTCCCCTCTTGGGGCCCTGACAGGACTAGGGCTCAGCGAAGAAGGAATATGTGGAGTTTGATGGGACACCTGCACATATCCATAGCACCTTGGGTAACAGAACTAAGTAACTAGCACTGAGGGGGACATCTGGACCCTCTTTCACAGCTCAGCTGGGGGGTGGTTGGAGGAACTGATCTGCCTGCTGTAGCCAAGGGTGGCAGGAAACCCGGTCAGTCACATGGAGAAAGTTATAGGTAGCCATCTTAGAACAGACATAGCTTCACAGTAACTTTAAATCAGGATTTGGGCTGAAACCTAAGGGGCAAGTGCCTCCAGTAGACAGAGATGCAGTAGCAGAAGCTTCTGTACAACCACAGAATAAAGGAGGAAGGACCCTGAAGATCACTGTGCAGCATGTCTGAGGAAGGAGGGGGAGGATCAATGGATATTTTGAGCTGACAGAATGCAAGTGGGCTCCTTTTTTTCTTTTTAGTAATAAGGCAGAATAGCAGAGCATTTCCTTAGGGATAGTCATCGAGAGCCAACCCATGCTCTCAGAAGGGTGGAGAAAAGGGTCATAGAGAGTTTATCATCTGTCCTAACACCCAGGAACACTACTTTCAGCGAGAAGAGAAATGAGTCTCAGACAGGGGCAGTTCAGCCTGCGAGAACTCATCCTACCTTCTCTCTTTCATCTCAGCAGCCCAGAAGGGGCTGATGTCAGGCTTTCGTGGGCAGTGTTCTGTCTACAAGTCCTGAGTGACATTCCATTCCCTTTCCCTTTTCCCCATAGTAGAGGGCCTGGGGAGACAGAGAAGAAACTGGACAGTGGCTGCAACTGGAGCCAGAGAGAAAAGACCTGTGGCTCTCACAGAGCAGAGAAAAACCTCAGAGGATGGGCCACAGGGCCAGGGCTGGGCCAGGGGGAAGGGAGTGCCCTGGGTATGTGAGGGGGCTGCTCAGTAGGGTAGAGAGAGCAGAAAGCTGCGAAGCAGCAGCAGGCCTGTCAGAACAGAGTTGTTGTAAAGCAGTGGCAGGAGGTAGAGACATGGAATTTACCAGGCCTGCCAGTCTTGGAGCCCAAGCCACCGCCCCTGTTCTCAGTGAGAATCAGGGAGGAAGGAAAAGGGGAAGTCACAGGGCAGCAGTTGAAACAAATGAGGATATACTCTCATTCCATGATAGACAAGACAAAATCAGGCCGCTCTGGGCAGGTGCTGTCCAGAGCAGAACTCACTTCATCCACCTGCCCAGTCACTCATTCACAAAACAGACATGCACTGGATTACCAGATGACCTTCTCAGACAATGTCTTGACTATAGAGAAAGCTCAAGGGAGGTTCTTCGTCAAGTTCACATTCCTATTATTAAATACCAGACCTATTCAGACCAGAGTAGAGCAGAGCAGACCAGAAATAAGAGAGCTACGTCCTTGGAAGACCAGAATGACTCAATCAGTGGTTTGGGGATATCCCAGCAGACATTCCGGGACTCTCTGGCTCTGAGGAGAGTCATGGGGTCCTGGAAACATCTCAGGGTGCTTCTCCTTTAATTCACCAGCTTGGGGAGATCTGGAGTGAGGCTGAGCCCTTGAGTGGCAATCTCTGGTGGTCTCCAAATGTAATACCAACTGAGAAATGCCACCTAGTGATGGTCAAATTAGGAGTTCTTTATTAACAGCTGGTGTGTGTAGGGGGGCTAATACCCAAAAGAACTGTGGACACTGAGGAGAACCGGGGCATTGTTTATAAAGCTTAAAACCACAGTTACATCATGCCAGAGGTAAAGCCAATAAATATCGTTACATCAGATCACCAGACCAGGGGCAGGTTCAGTTAACAAAGAGGTTTTCAGTTAACAAAAAGCTTCAGTTAGGCTGGGTGGGAGGATGTGCTACCTGGACATTCTACGTGTACGTTTCCCAGTATTGCAGAAACATTGTGCTCCTTGAAACTCTGGTTGGCTGCAGTGGCAAGGGCTGGAAATAAAACACAAAATAAAGTGAAAGCTAGCTAGAGCACAATGGAGTTAGTTTTGCCATTTCAGGACCCCCGAGTGTCTGAGTACCCATGGAGGCCAGAAGAGGGTGTCAGATCCCCTTAGAACTGGAGTTGCACTTGCAGGTGGTTGTGAACTCCTGGATGTAGATGTCAGGAACTGAACTTGGGTCCTCTGTTAGAAAAAGAAGTGTTATTAATAACTGAGCAATCTCTTCAGGTGCTTGAAAAAATAATTTTAAATTTATTCTTTGAGAGTTTCCCATATGTGCGTAATCTGTTTTGAGCCCACCCATCCACCGTTAGTTCTCCAGTCCTCCCCAGACCTCCTGTCTCCCAATAGCATGTCCTGCTCTTCCTTTATTGTAGATTTCAGAGTCTAATTAGTGCTGTCCATGTGCACATCATGTAGGGCCATCTACTAGACCATGGAACCTACCAGTGACCACACCCCCATAAAAATGACCCCTACCCCTAGCACCCATCAACTGCCAATAGTTCAGTGCTGAGGCATCTTGGACCACACAGAAAGACCTGGAGAGGATCCTAGCCCTTTTGCATCCCAGGGCAGCTCCCCTCACACCACTGTCACTGCCGCTCACCACCTCTGAACCTCTGCCTCATCTCTGAAATGAGCATGACTACCACCATCTTCCTGCAAGGATGAGTGGTTCAAGGTGGCCACTCTTGCTGCTAGGTCTCTCCTCCAAGTGTCCTGGCCTCCCTCACCCCAGACCCATGCTGCAGGGATCTCCCAGCTCTCAGACCTTCCCTGGACCTCTTCTCATGTGTGTCAGTCACCCTGAGCGGCCCTGTGTTCTGGAAGGATCCAGGGGTTGGTTTTAGGCTGGCTAATTGGTTTTTTCCATCCCTCTGCTCCTCTTCCCCACCAGGCTCCTCCTCATTTCCTCCAAGGATGCTCTGCACTTCATGAAATCACTCTGCTCTCTAATTGCTTTCTTGCAGGCTCCTGGTTGTTTGTTCACACTCACTAATGAGGATCTGAACCAGCTGCTGCAGCTCCCTTAGAAATGGGGCTGGCTGATGCTGGGGAGCCCCAGGCAGGCCTTCCCTCAGGTTCCATCTTTAAAGGCCTGTTGCTGAAATCCAGGAAATGTGGCTGAGCCAAGCTGAGCAGCACTGAGAACTCACCGGAAAGCTGCACTTTAGGTAGTAGATGGCTTTGGAAGTCCTTGGACCTAAAGCCCACTCTATTTGGAGTGCAAGGTTTACCTGTGGCAGGAAGAGGAGGGAGTGATGCTTGTAGCAATTGTCACTGAAGACTAGGCATCTTAATCAGCTTCATTTTCTCTGCCAATTAAAGAATTAAAAAACAGGAAGAATCTCAGGCACAGCAGGCAAGAAACTTTATTAAAAGTGAATAGACCGGAGAGGTAAATTTTTTTTAAAGTACAGAAACAGGAGAGAGAGAGAGAGAGAGAGAGAGAGAGAGAGAGAGAGAGAGAGAGAACGAACAAGTGGGAATTCAGAGACTGAAATCTAGGTCTCTTGGGAGGGCTTGGGACTTTTAATTTTTTTCTGGTGGTACATGACAGGTCCCCCACCTATTTATTTTCTTTTCTTGTGTTATGGGTATTTTGCCTGCATACATGTAAATGCACCCACACATGCAATGCCCACAGAGGCCAGAAGAGGTGTCAAATCCCCTGGAACTAGAGTTACTGATGGTTGTTAGCTGCCATGTGGGTGCTGGAAACTGATCTCAGTTGTTCTGCAAGAGCAGCCAGTGCTCATAATTTCTGAACCATCTTCCCAGCTGCCCTGCCCCCCTATAATTTTGGATTGGTCACGTTAAAGAAGAGTGGGCTGATAGCCCCACAATGCCCAACTAGCAGAGGGGCCCTGCTGTCTCTGGTCAGGGACCTGCCTAACTTCTTTTTCTTTTTCTTTTTCTTTCTTTTTTTTTAAATTTTTATTTATTTCTGTATGTGCATGAATGTACTGTCTGCATGCAAGTTTGTGCACCGGTGTCGTGCAATGCTGCAGAGGTCAGAAGAGGGTGTCGGATTCCCCTGGAACTGGAGTTCTCCTGGAATTGGAGTTTCAGATGGTTCTCGGCCGCCATGTGGGTGCTGGGGATCGAACCCGGGTCCTCTGTAAGAGCGGTAGGTGCTCTTAACCTCTAGGCCATCTCTCCAGCCCCTGCCTAACTTCTTATCCCACACCACGACCCTGCATGCTGATTCGCTGCTCACTGCTCCCGAAAAACCCCAGTACTCAGGAAATCCCCCACTGCTCCTTCATCGTTTGCAAGCATGCCTGGGACACCTGTGTTCTTTGGAGCTTTATTTGTCATAAGGAATTATAAAAGATGTTTCTGTGGAGACAGCTGCGGAAGAGCCCCACACTGTGCTGACCCTGAGCGGCTTGTGTGCAGCCTGCTGAGTTGTTCTTCCTCTCTGGACCAGAGCTCACAGTTTCCCAGGACTGCAAGCTCCTGGATCATTCTGGCCAACGGGTTAACGACCTGGATCTTAGCCCTGGTAGAGACGGGGAGGAAAGAAGACGTGAAGCCCAGGGTGGGAGTGTGAAGAAAGAGAGAAAGAACAGGAAAGGATGGGCTCAAGGATGAGACCAGGAGGAATTCCACGAGGGAATAACTAGGTTTATTGCTGTAATCCTGGGTATATATACTGGACCTTGTGGGGGTTGCAACATGCAAGATTTCACACCATATATTCCAGATCACTACAGAAATGTGACAATGCTTTGCCCAAAGCATCAAAGACAGTTGGCACCAGGCAGGTTTCAAAGGCAAGCATGAGATCAGGAGGACTCCAGCCTGAGGGCTGGGGGTTGCCAGCTGACTTCCTAATTGCTTCTGCCAAACGGAATCCCTACATCTCCCCCTTTTTCTTTTATTAAAAAAGGCTTTGTTGTCACATAATGTTATTGTTTTTTTCTCTGGGGATACTCTGGAAAGCACAACCCAATGTGGCTTCTATAGAGCAGAGGGAGTCTTTAGGATATGAGGCCTCATTCAGTGAACAGAAAGCCGCACCCTTCCTGGCTCCAATGGAGTTTCTCAGGACGGTGGAATGTGGGATTCTGCCCTAGCCAGACAAGGCCTTATTCTTATAGCTCCCCCTTCATTTTTATTAAAATGGGGCAGTGCTGTTATTTTTTTTCAAAGACCTTTAGGGATGGTTGATATTGCACCAGGACACTCTGGGCTGTAATCCCAATTTGGCTTTTAACAAACCAGGAAGCTGACCTCCTAAGGTGAAGATTTGACCTTAAAAAAGGGATTATTTAGGTGGCCTGCTCCTAAAGGGACTTGGGTTGGGGGCAGGTAATAGGGCTTTGTCAACAACCCTTATATAAAGATAACATTTTTCCTCCCCCCAAGGCATAAACATGTAAGCAAGTTTTTTGTTTTTACTCCCACCAGGACATAGATATGGAAGTAACATTTTTCTCCTAAAAGCAACATTTTTTCTTTTCCCAAAACATAAAGGTATTGTTTGATTCCCCTTTTAACATAGATGGGGACTTTAGTTGTACCCCCAAAGTCTTAAGTTTGGTTGGAAAGACTTGTATATGTAACTATATTGATGGAATAAAGTCCAGTCTGTGAGAGTCCACAACTATCCTTTTGGCCTCCGGTAGATTTTTTTCTTTAGTGAGCAACTAGAAGGGTGGATGAAAAGCAGAGCAATCCATTCTTTTGTTGAAGTTAGCACCTAGGGCCTCATAGTCTGTCCCAGCTTTTTCCCCAGCAGGATGTTTGCAGCTTGGCTCCAAGTCTTTATTTTATTTTATTTTATTTATTTATTTATTATTATTATTTTATTTTATTATTTTTTTTGTCTTTTCCAGACAGGGTCTCCCTGTAGCCCCAGCTGTCCTGGAATTCACTCTGTAGACCAGGCTGGCCTTGAACTCACAAAGATCCACCTGCCTCTGCCTCCCAAGTGCTATTTATTTCTTATGTGTATGAATGTACTGTCCACAGTAGGTTTGTGCACCCATGTCATGCAATGCCACGGAGGTTAGAAGAGGGTGTTGGATTCCCCTGGAACTGGAGTTCTCCTGGAATTGGAGTTACAGATGGTTCTCAGCTACCATGTGGGTGCTGGGGATCAAACCCGGGTCCTCTGCAAGACCAGTCAGTGCTCTTAAGCACTAGGCCATCTTTCCAGCCCAGCTCCAAGTCTTTTACCAGAGGGAAGAGGGCTATGGGCCTGGAGATGGAGCCAAGGGGATGGGCAGCAGGTGGCCTCAGGCCAAGCAGAAGTTTAGGGCTTCCAGGGGGTATTTTCTTCAATTTTACTGATGGAATATGAATAGTAAAAGCATAGGTACTTAAGTAAACAATTATTATTATTCCCACTTTTATTTTTCTAACAGAACAGGGCCCAGGCAGAGCCCAGAGTCCAATACTAGAGCTCCCTGGGCACCCATGTGAAACACAAAACAGCACCTTGGGGCTGCCAACCCTTCACAGGACAGCTGTGGCTGAATTATTTATTATACCAGGGTGTGCTGTTGGCATGGCTCAGGTGGTTAGAAATACCATTATCCTTTATGTTACTGTATTTATAGAAAATACCTCCTTTATCATTTTAGTAGATAAATGGATGAAGCCTAATTAAAGTCCTTTTAAAAATAAAATATTTTAGCCCTTTGAAAAACAAAATAATGTATCAGTTTAGTACTTGGGGTTTTACCCATGGCCTTTTAATATTTATTGATAGATTTATTTGGCATGATTTTTTGCTTGATTCTAAGACCGTATTTAATATCTATTTTTATATCTATATATATATATATATATATATATATTATATATATGTTGTTTTTGAGACAGGGTCTTCCTATAGCCTAGCTGGCCTGTAACTCACTCTATAGACCAGGCTGACCTTGAGCTCACAGAGATCTGCCTGCCTCTCCCTCTCAAGTGCTAGGATTAAAGGTGTGTGCCACCATGCCCAGTTGTAATATTTTTTATTGATACAGTTGGCTGTGGGGAGAAGCCCCAGCCAGTACAGTACCTGGCTTTGATACATTTTTTAATAGATGTTTTTGAGAAATAAAGTAGCCAGGCGTGGTTGCGCACGCCTTTAATCCTAGCACCTGGGAGGCGAGGGCAGGTGGATCTTTGTGAGGTTCAAGGCCAGCCTGGGTCTACAGGAGTGAGTTCCAGACAGCTGGGCACAGGGACCCCGTCTTGAAAAAGATGAAAAAAAAATTTTGGAGTTATTATATTAATGTTTTCTGCTTTATTTTAGGAGAATTTACATGAAAAAAATAGTACGATATAACCATACAAGAATCAGGGTTTTGAGGTCCATCTTTGATTAAGAGATGAAATCCAGTCCTTTAAGGGTAAGCTATCTTTTAGATAAAAAGATGCTACAGATAACATCTAAGAAAGACATTGGGAACATTGTATACATCAATGTTAAGGCTGTCACCTGGAAATCTAGTATGAATTAGGAGTTAAAAATAATAAAACTTGTATTTCCAATAATTTAAGTGTGACCAATTTTTATGTTATAGTATTTGACCATTTTTTTTTTTTTTTTTTTGGTCTTTTTGAGACAGGGTCTCCCTGCAGTTCTGGCTGTCCTGGAACTCACTCTGTAGACCAGGCTGGCCTTGAACTCACAGAGATCCACCTGCCTCTGCCTCCCAAGTGCTAGGATTAAAGGTATGCATGCACCACTATGCCTGGCTATTTGACCAATTCTTAAATAAAATAACTAATTTAGCTTACCATCATACAATGTGTGAATAAATTTTGGATAAAAGTAAACATAAGTTAAATAAACCTTGATTAAACACACATTGTGATTTTTAAGTTACCTGATTAAGATTTGATCCTTACAGTCAACTTCTTCATGGAGAGTATTGAGAAAGACTGAGAAAGAGATGAAAAGCATGTTTGGCAGAATGCATGAGCTCTGGCGGGGTGGGGGAATGGGTGGGAACATGGGTCTAGATTTGTTAAAATAAAAATTAAAAAAAAATGATTTGATCTTTAAGAAATAAAGTTTATGTATATGATAAATATTTTTATTTTAAATTTTATTTATTACCTAGAATACATTACTTAAGGTATAAATTAATTAATTATTTATTAGTTGTGTTAAATATACTAACAGACTTCAGTTAGGGAGAAAAAAAGTTTAATCTTAGTCTTAGAATTAGCCTTTACTGAATTTATTTTTTATTTTATTTTTTTTTTAAATTTATTTATTAGTTTTTGAATGTACTGTTTTGTGTAGGCTGTGCACCCTGGTTGTGCAATGCCATGGAGGTCAGAAGAGGGTCTCAGAATCCCCTGGAACTGGAGTTCTCCTGAATGGAGTAACAGACGGTTCTCAGCCGCCCAGTGGGTGCGGGGATCGAACCCGGATTCCTCGGCGCTCTTAACTACTAGGCCATCTCTCCACCATGATATTTGAAAAAAAAAAAAATAAAAAAATAAATAACAAAAAGTTAATTTTTAAACTATAACTTTAGGGTATTTTCACTGAGGTTTTTTTTTTTTTTTTTTTTGTCTTTTCAGACAGGGTCTCCCTGTAGCCCCAACTGTCCTGGAACTCCTCTGTAGCCCAGGCTGGCCTTGAACTCACAAATATTCACCTGCCTCTGCCTCCTGAGTGCTAGGATTAAATGCGTGCGCCACCACGCCTGGCTTTAACTGAGTTTTAAAATAACCAATAGCTGCTAAAGAACATTTTATTAGTGTTAAAGCCTTTGTCAGACCGGGCTGGCCCAAATCTCCATACATATCTGCCTGTTTTGTTTTTAGGATGCTGAAATGAAAAATGGTTTTATTAGGTTGATTTTAAAGCCGTTAAGGCAAACATGATTAGGATGACTTGTTATTTCAGCTAACAGTAGATTAACAAGGTCACATGGTCTGGAAACACTGTGAATTTTAAAAGGTTGAAAGTTACATTTAAAAGACTCCAAAATTGCCTAGTGCTTTTTAAATTAATGGATTGCAGAATTGCCTAGGACTTTTTAAAAAAAATTATGATTGTGTAAATTTTATTTAAAGATGCTTTTGGGTACCCAAGTATATAGATTTAAAAATTTAATATCTTAAATTTTAAAAAATTTTTTTATGTATTTTTTTTTTTATTTTTTATGTGTAGGTTTGTGTCCCATGTTGTGCAATGCTGCAGAGTTCAGAAGAGATATCAGATGCCCCTGGAACTGGAGTCAAAGATGGTTCTCAGTCTGACGTGGGTGCTGGTAATCAACCCCAGGTCCATCTGCTCTTTTTTTTTTTTTTAAGAGCTTTTTTTATTTTTTTGTTTTCTTTTTTTCGTTTTTTTAGTGGCTCTTAATTGCTAGTCCATCTCTCCAAGCCCCCAATTTAATATCTTAATAAGCGTGCTTGAGATAGAAATGGTGGCGCATGCCTTAATCCTAGCACTTGGGAGGCAGAGCAGGCGGATCTTTGTGAGTTCAAGCCAGCCTGGTCTACAGGTGAGTTCCAGGACAACTGAGCTACAGGGAGAACCCTTGTCTCGAAAATACCAAAAAAAAAAAAAAAAAGATTTTAATTTAATAGATTTTGAATGGCCATATTATAAAAATTATCTCGAGATAAAAATTGATATGATCAGTATAATTAAAACTCAATTTTGAATAAGCACCATAAGAAAAAGCACAATAAGCTTTGAAAATACATGATCTCTGTGTATTTTTAGGAGACCTGTTTGAGAAAGAACACATTTAGTTAAATGCTTGAAATCTTTGAAGCTTTTCTCTGCAGCAGCTGGAACTTTGAACAAAAGAAGGTAGCCTGTCTGCGACAGGCTCAAAGCATTCTGGAACCTGTAGTTCTCTGGTGGCTGAAGGCACATGCTGGATGGTCCAGCAGTATTTAGGTTTTTGACTTTCCCAGTCCTAAGTTTGACTTTTTAAACCCTCAGCCATATATTTTTAGTTGTTGCACTGAAGAGCATGCAGTCCTGTCTGTTGTAGTTACATTACCCCAGCCATTCTGAAATAGCCCTGCTGCGATGGCCGGGAGCAGGCTGTGGGCCACACATTCCACTTTCCTGATGCCCACCCTGCACTGCATGGTTTTTTGAACTTCCTGGTCCCCTGCTCCAGACTTGGCGGGTGGGGGATTATTGTCCCTGTCTTTTCTGAGCTAGAATTAGCAAGCTGGTACCCTGGCCTCCATTCCCTTGTTTTCAGAGTCTAGCTGGTGCATGTGTGTGTGCATGCACAGATGGATTTATTTAGGATGGAAAGGGAGAGAAATGGTAGTAAATAGAAAGAGCTTAAAGGAAGAAAGTTTTTTGCAGCCACCTGACTCAGCAGGCGGGAACCCAATTAGGTTAATGATTCCCTAGCGCCTGTGGGAACTGAAGTTAAAGGTTAGAAGAAAAAGGTGAAGAACACAGATTGACAGCTTATCCTCCATGGGAAACTCCCGAGGATGGGCCAAACTGACTTTTTCTCTGGACCCCTTTTCTGGCCAGGTGTGGCTTAACTTCCCTTCTCTGAATCCTCCAAAAAATGTCTCACTTGGGAGAGGCAGTGGGGCTGAAAGACAGCCCAAGCCTTAAAATGCACCTCACTTGAAAGAGGGCAGGGACTGGCTTAGTCTGATAGGGGCAGATGCCTGAGAAACCTCCCTCACTGGAGAGAGGCATGGGGTTGTGAATCACAACCCTAGACAGGTAGATGTCTGTGAACCATAAACCATACCTTATTCCTTCTTGTCTTGTGAAAGGCTTTGCCCCAAGTTATGGCACAAGTTGATGGCTTGCGTGCAGCCTTCTGAGATGTTGTTCCTTTCTGGACCAGAGCTCACAGTTTCCCGCAACTGCAAGCTCCGGGATCATTTCGGACAGCTGGTTAATGACCTGGGTCTTAGCCCTAGTAGAGAGGGGGAGGAAAGAGGATGTGAAACCCAGGGTGTTGTGGAGAAAGATAGAGAGAAAGAACAAGGAAAGGACAGACGCAAGCATGAGACTGGGAGGAATTCCACAAGGGAATAACTCGGTTTATTGCTGTAGTCCAGGGCATTTATACTAGACCTTGTGGGGGTTGTGGCATGTAGGATTTCACACCATATATTCCAGATCACTACAGGAATGTGACAATGCTTTGCCCAAAGCATCAAAAACAGTTGGCACCAGGCAGGTTTCAAAGCCAAGCAGGAGATCAGCAGGACCCCAGCCTGAGGGCTGGGGGTTGCCAGCTGACTTTCTAAGTGCTTCTGCCAAACAGAATCCCTACAATCCCGCTCAGGGCTTATAATAGAAATCTAGGTTACTCCTAGCTCTGCTTTCCACTCTAGTTAGGAATTGGGGCAGCAAATCTCCCACTTAAATTGGATCACGATATTTTAACTGTAGTTGCTCCCTATGAAGCTGCAGAGGCAAGATTATAACCCTGTTGAGTTTGCCTTCTGGTTGTGTCTACACCCTGGCCATGTCTGCCTCCTGACCATGTCTGCTTCCACGGATTGGATTCTAATCTGCTGTACCATATTTGAGAGGAGCCTGTAGGTGCACAGGGGAGCTAGCTATGCCATGACATTCTTATCCCTCCACCTTATCCTCAGCTTGGCCTGCTGCCAGCCTGATTTCTCTAACCTGGGCATCCTTTGAGGTTCTTTGGGAGAAGCCCTGCCCCCTATTCCCAGGGGCCCTGTTCTCTGGATGTGCCTTTCCCTGCTCCATGTCTTTAGTAATCTGTGGTGATCAGTGTCTCCACCATCAACACTCTTCTTTTCTTTTCCTGGCAATGTTCTAATATTTTTATATACATCTTCCCTTGACACCTTTATTAAACATCTGAGGGAAGACAGAGTTGGACCAGACATTCTTGACCTGTTACAGATGTAGCAGTTTCTGTAACTCAACACAAGGCATGGGCAGTGGTCTCCTCTCTCCCCGAAGAGGCAGTTCCTGCATGAACTCACCCAGAGGGAAGTTGGGGGGGGTAGGAGGAGTAGAAGCTGCCTACAGCTATTTTAAACCCATATATAGCTACTTCTCACAAATCTAATCTGAGATCCCAGTTCTGAGGTTCTGAGCTGCCAAATCTCTCCGTGTGCAATTTGCAGATTCATCTAGAACTCTCTGGAGTTTTCTTTAATTTGTAGAGGAAGAAACAGAATCAATAAAGTGAAAAGTGATAGCAAACAGTGAAGATCTCAGTGCTGACCATCACACTCACACAAGTCTTAATTTGGATGGGAAATATGTCTTTGAATACAGACTTTTTTTCTGGCTGAAATCCCTGTCTGATGGATGTGGTGACAGTGCTTTCTGGAGCCCACTCTCTTCAGAGAGGTGGAGGCAGGAGGACTAGAAGCTCAAAGACGTCCTTGGCTACACAGTGGCTTTGAAGCTAGCCTAGGCTATGAGACCCTCTTGGGGGGCAGGGGAGAACAGATTCCAAAATACCGATTCCCATGCATGGTCTGTCAGGAGTCTCATCCAGGGCAGGGAACCTGGAAGCTGCATTCTAAAGAGTTCCCCTGGGGCCTACTCACTCTGCAGGAGCACTCCATAGACAATTTGATTGACGGGAATCCTTTTCAGCTATCTCAGAGGCCCACTCTTGAAACACTGCCTGGCAGGATTTGCTTTATTGTTCAAGGTCACCTGTAGTGTGTGAGTTCTCAGCCTATCTCTGTCCTTCAGCCTCCCCAGCAGCAGGTCACCTGAAGGACTTGTTCTTGCACAGGGGAGGGTCTAGAGTCCAGGTCTGAACCAGCTGTTGGCCATCTAGGCTGGGCTACAGCCAGACCCCAGTCTGAGTAAACGAGAAGCTAGGTGGACTGAGAGGCCACCACCAGCCATGTCACAGCATTCACCTTATCAGTTCAATCACACCAGCTGTGATATTTTAAACTTGTGGCTGAGAGCGGAGGGGCCTTCTAACACAGTGAGGAACTCCAGAGTGTGTGCCTAAGGACGGCTGTCAACCTAGTGTTCTTTGCCAGTCTAATCTGAAGATGCCCTTGCCCGGTGTTTGTGGCTCTCCCATTCTGGATGCTTAATGACAGAGCCATTGGGAGCATCTCTGCCCCTTTTAAAAGCTTCACTCTTCCTGGCTTACTGGATTTGTACACCTAGCTCTTCCTCTTCTCTGGGATCCACAGTGCCCTCTAGTGGTGGGAAAGGGTTGTACAGTCATGAGGATGTTTTGGGCTGCTTTTTTTTTTTTTTTTTAGGAGAATTTTCTTTTTCTTATTTATTTTTTATATTTTTGTTTTTGTTTTTTGAGACAGGGTCTCCCTGTGGGCTTCTACTTTTAAGAAAGATGGTCAAGCTCCTGAAGAACAGAAACTTGCACCCTGCCTCCTATTCAAACTGGAAGAAGAGGTAGTTTGTGCAGCCATCATTCTTCCTGTAGAATAAAAAGGATCTGGAGACAAGGATCTCACTGAACTTACATGATGTTTTTGAGAAATGAGGAAATGTAGGAGGTGGGGCCTAGTTGGAGGAAGGTCACTAGGGACCTGTCCTTCGAGACTGTCTCTTTTACTGGCCACTTCCTGTATCTTTTCCCTGCTTCCTGTACACCATGTTATGAACTGCTCTACTTTGCCATGCCCAGGATGGACTGTCACCTCCACACTGTGAGACAAAATGAAATTTTCCTCTCTTATCTTGTCCTCATGAACAGCCAACACACAAGGTGTCCTCTTAAGGGAGCTGTTGAACATAAACTGTACAACAAGCAGGCACACCTCACCTATTTCCCAGGAACTGTCGGCTTGTCTGCATGCCCCAAATTCATAACATTCATAAAACATCCCACGGCAGCCACAAGTGCTCTGACACAGTGCACAATAAATTAGAATAAAATGAAATCTTTGGCACATAAAATGAATTTTACAAAGTGGAAAACCACAGACTTTCTTCTTTGTTTATATAGCACAGCTCAATATGAATTTTAGAAGGATCCTCAAGATTGAAACTCATTTTTCATTTTGCAAGTTTTGTTTAGAGAAGAGGTGAATATCTCTACTTACCTGACTAATTTGGATCTTTCTTTCTTTCTTTCTTTTGTTCTTTCTTTCTTTCTTTTTTTTTTTTTTTTTTTGAGACAAGGTGCCCCTGTAACTCCAGCTGGCCTGGAACTCGCTCTGTAGAGCAGGCTTGCCTTGAACTCACAGAGATCCGCCTTCCTCTGCCTCTTGAGTACTGGGATTAAAGTGTGTGCCATCTAACCCGGAAATTTGGTCCATTCTTAAACTTGGAAAGGTTGAATGATGCCTCACCTATTAACACTCATACTTAATATTTTCAAAGTGATTCATTCCATCCCTATGGCAACTGGTGTGGGTTTGACCAAAGTGTTCTCCTCTGAGACTCATTCGATGGCATCTCAGTGCAGTTTGCTTTCACCACCCAAGGATATGGTGAAACTTTGCTTGGTGTGCCTCAACAGCCCTGTTGTTACACCCAGTCTTGGCAAGTATGCCTTGAAGTGCATCTGACATTCTTTAGGAGCTCATGTGTGACGTCTCTGCAAATCCAAGAACACACTCAGAACCTATAATTACTCACAAAGACTCACAGAAAGTGTGGCCACTGGCCTGCATATCTGTAAGGAGCCCTTGTAGAAAACTTCTGGACATGATTTGGTCAGTTGAGGATACTCCGTTCCTGATCCTGCTGGAAATGATTATTGGCTGCCTAAGTACATGAGTTACAATAAAGCTCCCACATCCTCATTTTTTTTGTCTTGTTTTGGGTTTTGAGACAGGATCTCTCTATGTATTCCAGGCAGGTCTTCCACCTAGGCTTTCCCAGTGTTGGGATTACAAGGAGCTCAACAACTCCTGGCTTTCAAAGCTGTTTGTGTTCTTTTTGTGTACTATGTTGCTCAAGTTCATGTATGTTGTTAGTTCCAAACTGGTCTATTTGAATCCTCCTTCCTTCCCTCTGTAATAGGAGGCTCTAGACTCTACAATATTGTAAAACAACAGACATTCACCTTTGTGTCACCAGGGACTCATTCACTGTAGAATACCTGACAAACTCCTCTCATGCCTGGTGGAGTCTCTGGAGCACTCATCATGCTCATGGACTCTGGTGCCTCCTCTCATGCCTCGTGGAGTCTCTGGAGCACATATCATGCTCATGGACTCAGGCACATCCATCTCAACGGGTCCTCCGCCCTACAGCATGCGCGCCATTGGGGGTTGTGTCTTCTGGAGAGGAGGCACACAGGTCCTGGGTGTGTGAATGGCACCAAATGCCCATTAGGTCTTGGCTCACACATGGGGTAACCACAAAAGTCACAGCATCAGGCTCCTTTGCATGTGTGCAGAGGATGGCAGCCTGGAGACTGAACATGCTGCAGAAGGGCAGTGGTAGGCTGGCTACTGTGGCTGAGGGAGAGGCTTACAGTAGCCCATCATTGGTCAGAACAAAAACTCATTCCCTGGTCCCTGTTGGATTTCAGTAGGTGGCAATGAGAGGCTAGGTCAAGTGAGCCCTGGCTATCATGTGCCTACATGTGGTTTTATAAGAGTTCCAAGTTAAATAACATCAAGGCTATCATTATTCTGGATTTTTTCCCCCCTTTGAGATAGGGTCTCATGTGTTCTAGTTTAGTTTCTGTTGAATGATAAACTCCATGACCAAAAGTAATTCAGGAAAGAAAAGGTTTGTTTCTGCTTACAGTGCAGCACAGGGCATCACGGCAGGAGCTCAGGCAGGAACCCGGAGGCAGGAAACGAACCAGACCACAGAGTAACACTGCTTACTGCCTTGCTCCCCCTGGATTGCTCAGGTACCTTTCTTGTACACCCTGGGTCCACCTGCTCAGGGACGGCACCACCTACAGTGGGCTGGGCCCTCCTACATCAACCAACAATCAGGAAAATGCCCTTAGGCCTGCCCACAGGACAGTCTGATGGAGGAAATTTCTCAGTAGATGTTCAGTTTTTCCAGGAGTCTCTAGTTTTTGTCAAATTGGCAAAAATAAGCCAGAACAGTCAGGATATCTTCACACTCACATAGGGCAGGCAAGGCTCATCTTGAACATCCACCTCCCAAATACAATGTATAATACCATTGACACAGGCAATGTTGTACCTAGATTTTATTTTTTTAAACTTTATTTATTATTTGTATTTTATGTGTATGAGTGTACTGCCTGCATGTGTGTAAGTGCACGCATGTCATGTAAAGCCAGTGGAGCTCAGAAGACAGCATCAGATTCTCCTAGAGTTCCAGACAGTTGTTAGCCACCATGTGGGTGCTGGGAACCAAACCTGGGTCCTCTGTAACAGCAGCCAGTGCTCTTACACGCCGAGCCATCTCTTCAGCCCCCCTACCTAGATTTGAAAGCTCTTTACTTTTTTGGCTATAAAAGTAGTAAATAGCCATGATATCAATTCTATTTGCAAAAGTTCAATTAAACAAAGCAAAGTGCAAGGAAAAGAAACTCACTGTACATAAATGTATTAGATAGACGTCCAATGTCCCTGTAACAACAATGACCCCATCAACAACCAGTTGATGTTTTTACTCCCAGGCCTACAGATTCACACAAATGGAGCTGAGTTCCCACCCCACACAGCATTGTCAGCATAATGTGCCTGAGGGTCTCCTGACGTCAAAGCCTTCGGGTGGCTTTTCACTGACAGAGCCTGTGGGGTTGCTATAATGGAACACCCAGGTTAAACAATCTATAAAGAATAAAGGTTCATTTTGTGCCTCTGATGACTTGAAGACTCAAGACTTGGTGACCTTATCTGGTGACTCCCATGACACTGTATCATATGACAAAGGAGACTGCCAAGAAGGGTCTCTCTACCTTTTTTTTTTTTGCAAACAGGGTCTCGCTCTATATCATGGGCTGGTCTCAAACTTGTGGCAGTCTTGGTCCTGAGCCTCCTAGCTGTTGGGATTCCAGGCTCAAGCCACCACAGCCGGCTTCTCCCCTTCTTACTCGGCCACTATCCTAACAGATAGGACTGAGCTTCATGGTCTCATTACCTTTAGTCACCT
This sequence comes from Rhizomys pruinosus, assembly GCA_009823505.1. Taxonomy (NCBI): domain Eukaryota; kingdom Metazoa; phylum Chordata; class Mammalia; order Rodentia; family Spalacidae; genus Rhizomys; species Rhizomys pruinosus. The sequence goes on from VZQC01006583.1 coordinate 2,107,533, forward strand.
CCTAACAGTCCCACCTTAAAATACAATAACTGAATTAAATGTTTGCTCTTTTACTATCTTACAATGGAGACTCAATTTCAGTAAGGTGTTCATGGACTATTAAAACCATAGCAATGCCTATGACTTTAACATATATTTTTTATGTGTATGAAAGCACTGTCTGCATGTAGGTTGGTGCACCTGTGTCATGCAATGCTGCGGAGGTCAGAAGCGGGTGTCGGATTCCCCTGGAACTGGAATTAAAGACGGTTCTTAGCTGCCATGTGGGTGCTGGGAATCGAACCTGAGTCCCCTGCAAGAGCAGTTGGTGCTCTTAACTGCTGAGCCATCTCTTCAGCCCCAACATATATTTTAGAAGTTCACTCAGAGCTATCAGTTTATTTTGTAAGATTAATGAAATATGGTCGTAATGATCCACCAAGCTTCCCTAATTCCAGTGTATTTCAACCAGACTGGCAAAAAGATGGTTTATAAAATAAATGGCATTTTGGGACATTTGCCTTAAATTTTGAATAAATCCAGTCAACGCTCAGGCCAGTCTTTTAGTCAAGAAGGACATACAGCCTCACCCCTTTTGTAAGTTCAAGTCTGATCAGAGATCATGGGTGGGACCAAGCCTGGAGAACACATCTAAGAAGCGAGGAAGGCTGAGGAGTTACTGTGACTGACAGGTGACTGCCATCTTACCTGGAGGGGGGCTCTGCAGACGAATTGCAGGTGGAGCCTCCTTTTCCTCACAGGGCTACCAGAAATGAGTGTGCTCCCGATGAGCAATACTTGGTGTTCTATAGGCTGATCCTCCTGCCCTTTCACATACTGTCCTATCCTCTTCAATACAGTATTTCCTTCTCTGACTAGATCCTCTGTCTCTCATGCCTTCAGTTTGTACGCATCCTAATAGCCAGATACTTTCCTAAACACATGGATATCAAAGGCTGCAGTTTTAATTTTAAAGAGTCATGTACTTTTCCATTGGAAAGTAACTGTGAACAAAGCTCACATGTGCCTGCATCTGTGTGCTGCAGCAGTGGTGATGGAGTTCCCCCAGCCCCAATGCAAAGGTCCTCAGAGCAGGGACGAGCAGGGCTGGAAGGCAAGCCTCAGACACTGAGATCCTGGGACATGGCTGCTGAGAACGCGACAAGAAGTCAATTATTTCTTGAGATTTAAGGCTGGAGGTAAGAACAAATCTCCTTTCTGAAACAGAAGTCAATACCTGAGATTATTCTGGAAGCTCCTCTTTGGTTGATATTGATACTCCCTCCTTCCAGGACATATCTGTACCTGGACATCAGACGTGATGTGAAAGCCACAGTGCATGGAGGAAATGAGCCCCTTCCTTTAGGCAATTCTCTCCTTCTAGCTTTACATGGGTTCTGAGGATGGAGCTCTGTCCCTATGTTTGTGCACCAAGTACCTTTCCCTCTGAGCCACGCTGCCAGTGGCTCTGTGATCATGTCTTGAGTATCACTGGGAAGCTTTGTCCTGGGATCACAAGAATTTATGCCCTCTGCAGGTGTCACAGGTTAGAAGTTTTTTTTTTTTGTTTTGTTTTTAAAGACAGGTTCTCCCTATAGACCCTGCTGGCCTAGAACTTACTATTTAGACTGGGCTGACTTCTGTCTCACAGAGCTCTGTCTGTCTCTGTGTCCTGAGTGCTGGGATTAAAAGTGTGTACCACTAGTGCTTGCTAGGTTAGAAGTTTTTTTGTTTTGTTTTGTTTGTTTGTTTTTTTGTCTTTTCGAGACAGGGTCTCCCTGTAGTCCCAGCTGTCCTGGAACTCACTCTGTAGAGCAGGCTGGCCTTGAACTCACAAAGATCCGCCTGCCTCTGCCTCCCAAGTGCTAGGATTAAAGGCGTGTGCCACCACGCTTGGCTTAAGGTTAGAAGTTTTTAAGATAGGGTCTTGCTCTGGACCATGGGCAGGCTTGATACTCATGACAATCTTCATTCTCAGCCTCTTAAGTGCCAGGATTACAGCTTGAGGTACCACACCTAGCTCTTCTCCTTCTTATACACACACAGTCATAGTGGAGGGGGACCCACCTCCATGGCCTCGTCATCCTTAGGTATCTCTTCAGAGTCCCACCTGAAAGAGGCCCAGGCAAGTGGCCTATCGCCATGGCTCCAGCACACAAACAATCGCATATTTTCCCTTTGTTCATTCTTTGTTTTCAAGGGGAAAGTACATGACTCTTTTATATTAAAATTAAAGAGTCTTACCTTAAAGAGTCCACAGAGGACACAGAGGGGAGGCCACTATAGTCAGGGTGGCTGAAAATGCTTTACAGGGTCCAGACAAGCTGGACTTTCCATAAGAGTTTATCAGGTTGGAGTTACAAGGAAGCTTTGGGAGGCGTCACTGCCTTAGCTAGTTTCTTCCCCATCCACCCAATCAAACCACCAGGCTAAGCTTCTCACATCTGTCCAGACCTCAAACCCTCGGACTGTGTTTAAAATTCTTAGCTACGTCACTGGAATTGAAGGTTTTCACCATTGACACCAGTCAGCATTTCTAACTTCCTCACCTACAACTTTTTCTGTTTAAACATTTGGGTCTTTGTAAATCATGCTGTTGAGTGATCATGGGAGTTTTTCTGCAGTTTGGCACTGAAATTGTACTCATCCTTCCAGACCTGAGCTAGCTCCCACGGTCACTGTAATACCGTCTGCAGGTGTCTTAAGGTCTTCCCTCCTCAGCACACATTCCTCTTCCGGTCCTTTGACTTCACTCCTTTTCCTTCCATTATAAATCCCATTGGGGTGGGCCAAGCTCCCTGCTCATCCTGAATGCATTTCTCCGAGGATCCTGTAAGAAAAGATGGGCCATTCAGAGATCCACCGGAAACTTCTGTGAATTCCCCGCAGCCCTCTGAGCCCCACACTGTGGCTTTCCACCTTCCTCAGGAGCAGGAGAAGAAGCAGGGGAATCTAGTTGTTCTAGCTTAAAGGAACCCCAATGCCTGCATGCTGCTGAGGAAATGAACAGACTTGCTTTGTCCTTGATACTACATGTGGCCAGGACATGGTGACGGCACCCCAGTGCCTCATGTAGGGTGACTCATGTGGGGAGCAGAGGCTTGGCTTCCAGATATACCAGGATGTAGAAAGGTCTGGAAATTCCCTTTTGGGAAGCATGCCTTTGTCTGCAGCCTGGCAGGCAGGGCGCACTGCCTGGTCAACTACACAGAGTGAATATACCCTCTCCCCTTCTAGCCTGGCCTTCATCCGGGGACATGAAGAACAGAAGACCAGGAACTCACCTTCTTTCATTTTCTCCTTGTAGAGAATCTCTTTGGCCTTACCACAGGTAACAGGAAGTACAGGAGAGAGAAAAGCCACAGTGTCATCCTCAGGGTTTTCTGGAAAGACAAGAGCTGTTGGGCATTTACTCAGCCTTAATTCACCCTTCCACTTGGGTGCTCCTCTCCCAGCAGTCTCAATGATCATCACAAGACAGGATGGTATATGGCTAATCTGCAGGACTCTTGTGTTTTCAGTGTCAGATTAGCTGTGTGAAGAGAGTGGACTCCAGAGAGAACCATCACCAACTCCCATCAGGTGGGGTTTCAGCAGAACACACACAGGATTCTAGAGTATGGTTCATTTGCCAAATTTCACTATGTGACACCACGTTACAGTTATGTCTTAATAAAAACCAGCCCAACTCTTGGCATCCATTCTAAGGCCAAAGGCAGACCTGAGCTGCTAAGAGTCTGCTCCTTCAGATTTCTCTTGGAACTGTGCTTTCAATCAAGAGACTCACTCATTTTTATGGAAACAGTATATCCAGCATGAAATGGGGAAGTAAAAGTCAGACCCTTATCAGAGAGTTTTGGTCTTTTTTTTTTTTTTTGAGACAAGTTCTCCCTATAGCCCCAGCTGGCCTTGAACTCATTCTGTACACCAGGCTGGCCTTGAACTCACAGAGATTGGCCTGCTTCTGCCTCCTCCTGAGTGCTAAGATTGAAGGTGTGTGCCACCATGCCTGGCTTAAAGACAGTTCTTAGCTGCCATGTGGGTGCTGGGAATTGAACCTGGGTCCTCTGCAAGAGCAGTTGGCACTCTTAACTGCTAAGCTATCTCTCCAGCCCAGTTTGGTCTTTTAAAACCCTAGACCTAGAATACCACACACATTTTGCATTAGTAATCTCTTTCATTGTTTTCAATATGAGACAAGCATTGTTGGGAGCACATTGACATGTGAAGTATGCGTACATACATTCACGTATTATTTTGGGTGGAGGGCAAGGAAGGCTCAAGAGGGGTAGAAGCCATATGTCCAGGACATAAGAGTAGCACATGGAGAGTCAGCTTGTTTATGTGAATGTGGCAAAGTCAGTTAAATGTTATTAGTCCAGAGTGCATGAATATTGTAAGTCATCACCACATTTGTTACTGTTGTTGTTTTGGTTTGGTTTTCATTTGGGGGACAAGTTTATCCTAATAAGCTGTGACTTGGGCTGGAGAGATGGCCTAGCGGTTAAGAGCGCCGACCGCTCTTGCAGAGGACCTGGGTTCGATCCCCAGCACCCACGTGGCGGCCAAAAACCGTCTGAAACTCCAATTCCAGGAGAACTCCAGTTCCAGGGGAATCTGAGACCCTCTTCTGACCTCCGCGGCATTGCAACCTGCATGCAGACAGTACATTCATACACATACAGAGATAAATAAAAAAATTAAAAAAAAAAAGCTCTGACTTGCCTGGAGCTCACTGTGTAGGGCAGGCTGGCTGGGAACCTGCAGCTATGCTGCCTCTGTCTCCCAAGTGTTGGGATTACAGGCATGCACACCTTTAAGTGGCTAACACCTGGTCATCACCCACTGCTCCTTAGCATTAGATACCAGCCTACTTATCTCTCTGTGCTGATGTAAGTCACCTGCCTAAATATGTTTATATTCATCTACAAGAGAAAAAGTCTTGGTTCATGGTCTCATTTCCCAACTCAAACAAAGATCTGGATGAGCACGAAGTTCAATACTGAGAAGCGAGTGTCAGTCCTCCTCGCCTGATGCCACTTTTCACTTTGTTGGGTCCCTGTTTCCTTCTCAAGAAATAGCAGAACTCTATAAAGTTCTAGAAGACTCTGAAAATTATACACAGTGAGCTTTGGCAGCTCAGAACCTCAAAGTGGAAATCTCTGGTTGAGATTCAGGAGAAGCAGATGAATTAAGTTTTAAAATAGCTGTCAGCAATTTCTGCTCTTTCTCTTCGAACCTCAAAGGGATGAGTTCATTCACAAGTCATCTCTTAGTGGAGAGAGATAAATGCTTAAATGCTGCCTGTGTCTTGTGCCGAGTTAGGAACTGCTTTATGTTCAATAGGCCGGGAGCATCTGGGTCAATTCTCTCTTACCTCAAGCAGTTATTAAAAGAATAAAAAGGAAAAATGTACGAGAAAGCAAGAACATTGTGGGGAAAAGGAAAGAACAGAGTTGATGGTGAAGATACTAAGCAGCACCGATTACTTTGTAAAGATACAGAGCAGGGCGAGTCACATCACGAGAAGAGAGGCCCCTGGGACAGGAGGACAATGGGGTCTCCCAAAAAACCCCCAAAGGATGCCCAGCTTAAAGAAATCAGGCTGACAGTGAGACTAGTGTGGGTACAGAGATGGAGGACGAGGACTTCATGGACTGGCTGGGTCCCCATGTGTCTCCAGGTTCCTCTCAAACATGGGGCAGTGTATAGGAATCTGGAGCCAGGAGGCAGCCCTTGCCTGGAGGCAGAACTGGCCAGGTTCTGCCTGGACTGGTTTCTAATCTTGGCTTTGTAGCTTCCTAGAAAGTTCACTGGAGTTGCAATACTGTTATCTAATTTGAGTCAGTGATTTTCGACTGCCAGTTCCTAACTAGAATGGAAAGCGGAGCCACTCGTAACCCAGATTCCTATTATAAGCCCTGAGCTGGAGCAGCAGTGTGGGGCTCTTCTGCAGTTCTGTCTCCACAGAAACATCTTTTCTAGTTCCTCATGGCAAATAGAGCAGCAAAGAGCACAGGTGTGTGGGGACTGTTTGCAACCGATGAAGGAGCAGTGGGCTTTGGAAGGCAGCGGGCAGCAAGTCAGCGTTCAGAGCCACGCCACAAGCCTCATGCCCTCCTCTGCCTGCCACAGGTAAACCTTGCACCCAAGCAGAGTGGGCTTTTAGGTCTAAGGATTTCCAAAGCCATCTACCCAAAGTGCAGCTTTCTGGTGAGTTCCCAGTGTTGCTGAGTTTGGCTCAGCCACATTTCCTGGATTTCAGCAACAGGCCTTTAAAGATGGAACCTGAGGGAAGGCCTGCCTGGGGCTCCCCAGCATCAGCCAGCCCCATTTCTAAGGGAGCTGCAGCAGCTGGTTCAGATCCTCATTAGTGAGTGTGAACAAACAACCAGGAGCCTGCAAGAAAGCAATTAGAGAGCGGAGTGATTTCATGAAGTGCAGAGCATCCTTGAAGGAAATGAGGAGGAGCCTGGCAGGGAAGAGGAGCAGAGGGATGGAAAAAACCTAATTAGCCAGCCAAAAACCAACCCCTGGATCCTTCCAGAACACAGGGCAGCTCAGGGTGACTGACACACATGAGAAGAGGTCCAGGGAAGGTCTGAGAGCTGGGAGATCAGGGTTTCTGGGGTGAGGGAAGTGAGAGGATAGGTGAGGGAGGTGAGGGAGGTGAGGGAGGTGAGGGAGGGTGCACATGGACAGCACTAATTGGACTCATACGTGTATACATACACACATGCAAACATAAAAACATTAGAGAATGTGAAGTTGGGACAGAGGGGTGGGGTGTTGGGGGGAGGTGCTGGGAATGAGCTGAGGTGGGGAAGGAGAGGTGGGCATAATCAAAGCATATTGTATGCATTTTTAAGAAATATGTTTAAATAATTTTCAAAGAATAAATAAAAATATTATATAAAATCTCACAATATTGACAAGCTCCACATAAACTCAAGCCAGGCAAAATCCCAGCATACATGTAGGAAGTGTGTAAGAAACCCCAACCCTACCTGGGAGGGGGAGAGTCAATCTCACCTAAGGGTGAGACTCTTAGTAGGCTGGTCCAGATCCAGTGGATGAACCCAGATTGAAGGGCATTTGGGGACAGAAACATGACTCTATAGGCCTTTACACATACATACATATATACATACATACATACACAGATACATACGTATGTACATACACACATACACACATACATACACACATACATATACATACATACATACATACATACATACATACATACATAGTACAGAAATTTGGTGAGAGGTCGTCAGCAGGCCATCTAACCGCCCTGGGCCAAATCAGAAGTTACACTGGGGGAACAGGGGCAAGGCTATGCTGAAGTTTTTTAGTGTAAAAGACATGAGAAACACACAGGCTGATTTTATCTCATCTAAAATGATGGAGATAATGACAAGATGTAGAGCAAAGTGCTTTGCCAGTGTAGAGTCCTGTGAGTTGCACCCTGAGCAAGATTCTGCCTTTAAGGAAGTGCTAGGTTTTGTATCACAATGGATTTGAGTGCTCAGTGCAACCATATTCCAGCAGAGGGCAGCAGAGGTCCTGACGTTGCATTCCTACCTGCAGCAGCCTGGCTAATGCTCTGGTTTGTTAGTTAAGGACAAACTGTGAGGTACAGGGGGGTTGGACACAGTGTGGTAACAAGGCGGATGAGCTCTCTGACCTTAAGTGCATGCAGTCAACAGGAGGTCCACAGACCACTAATCGCAGCTCTGAACTGGCAGTGAGGAAAAGCCACAGGGAAGGTGTTGTAGTTTGTCTTCCATTGCTGTGACAAAACACTCTGACCAACACCAACTTGGGGAGGAAAGGGTTTATTCAGCTCACATCTCCTGGGTCACAGTTCATCACTCAGGGAGCTCAAGGCAGGAACTCAGGGTAGGAACCTGGAGGCAGGAGCTGAAGCACAGGCCATAGAGGAATGCTGTTTACTGGCTTGCTCCCCTGGCTCATGCCCAGCCTGCCTTCTTATACGGTACACAACAACCTGCCCAGGGTGGCACCACTCATTGTGGGCTGGACCCTCCCACACTGCTTGACCATCAAGACAATTCTCCACAGATGTGGCCACAGGCCAATCCAATGGAGCCAATTCCCCAATTGAGGCTCCCTCAACCCAGGTGTGTCAAGTTGACACAAAAGCTATCCAGCACAATTGACCCCTTGTCAATTTGACACACAAAACACATCAGTATTAAACCACCACCTTTCCAGATCTTATCCCCAAAGTATGATGTTAACATTAATCACGACCTAAGACAGTACAACCTTAAAAGCCCTACAGTCTTTAAAATGTCCAAACATTTAAAAGTTCACAGTCCATTAAAAGTCTCTTAACTGTGGGCTGCTGTAAAATCCAAAACAAGTACTGTCTTATTTCAAAGGGAAGATTCAGGCACTCTCAAACAAAACCTAAGTCCAGCAAAGTAGGTCAAGGCTGGACACCTGGGATTCGCTCACGATCTTCTGGGCTCCAAAAGGTCTCGGCAGCTCCCCCTCTCCGACTCTGCCATCCGTGGCACACACAGCTCATCTCGCAGGCCCAGGCTGACTCCATTCCACACCTGCCGCTGCTCTTGGTGGTTGTCCCATGGTCCTGGCATCTCCAAAAAGCTGGGGTCGCCACTGAAACTGAGGCAGCACCTTCACCAATGGTCTCTTCTGACCTCTCCTGGTGCAAAGCCTCAGCTTCTCTCCATTACCCCTGCAATGAAGACCCCAAGACCCTGGGGTCTTCACTGCAACCGAGGTGCACTTCCACCGATGGTCTCTCCTGACCTCTCACAGTGCCAAGCCTTGGCTGCTCTCTGTGACCCCCTCAAATTTCAACACCAGAACCATATAGGAGACTCTTACACACTACCAAGTCCAGCTTCTGGCTTGAAATGGAGGCTCAGGCCCCTTCTGGAACACAGCTTCTGTGTGCTGACCCTGAAGAAATTCTTCCCAGAAGATTTCACCACAGTGATGCTGGTCTCTTGTTACTTACAGCTGATTTTTCAGCCCCAGCTAACCAGCATCAATTGTCCCAGTACAACAAAGATTTCCCTTCAGGTTCTGGTCTTTTGTTACTTACAGCTGATTCTTCAGCCCCAGCTGACCAGAACCCACAGATTACACAATCCTGATGATCTCTGTTCCCCTTTGAAACTAGAAACTTCACAAGCCAGGCCTCCATCGTCTACAAATCCTTCAGCAAAACTGCTCCAAGCTCCACAGCAACAATCTTTAGGCATTCAATGATCTTCTCAGCCCAAAGTTCCAAATGCTTCCACAATCCTTCCCCCAAACACCAAGGTCAGGTCTGTCACAGCAATACCCCACTCTTCTGGTACTAATTTCTGTTCTAGTTTGTCTTCCATTGCTGTGACAAAACACTCTGACCGACACCAACTTGGGGAGGAAAGGGTTTATTCAGCTTACATCTCCTGGGTCACAGTTCTCATTCAGGGAGCCCAAGGCAGGAACTCAGGGCAGGAACCTGGAGGCAGGAGCTGAAGCACAGGCCATGGAGGAATGCTATTCATTGGCTTGCTCCCCTGGCTCATGCCCAGCCTGCCTTCTTATACGGTACACAACAACCTGCCCAGGATGGCACCACTCATTGTGGGCTGGGCCCTCCCACACTGCTCGACCATCAAGACAATACTCCACAGATGTGGCCACAGGCCAATCCAATGGAGCCAATTCTCCAATTGAGGCTCCCTCAACCCAGGTGTGTCAAGTTGACACTAAAGCTATCCAGCACAGAAGGGCAGGTCAGGGAGACTTGCTAGGGAGGAGGATGCCTGTGAGATGGCTGGTAAGGTGAGTTCTGAGGGTGCTGAGAGGAGGGGAGGCAGCAAGGGGGATTTGTTTGGGGTGTGAGAGGGAGGAGACAGGGAAGGTAGCCCTGAGCAGGCAGGAGGGGAGCACTCCATGCCCAACTGCCCTATGCCATGACTAATCTGGGTGTTCTTAGGAAAAGGATATTAAGGCACTAAGGACAACTAGACTGAAAACTAGAATTTCTAGAATTTCAAGGTGCTGAGTGCTGTCTGGGAGCTGAGAGGACAGTGGGGACGGTCCATACACCACCTAGAGGGCACAGAACTCAAGAGAATCCCTGTTGACTCTAATAACTTGGGTTTTGAGTCGAAGAATAGAGAAAGACAGAGGAAAGGCACAGGGAAAAGGAAGAGGGAGAGACTGTGAAGGAGAGACCGGGAATACAGAGCTCTACAGGGGTTTGTTTCTTAGTCTGTAAATAACCATTTTTGTGCCCTGGAGAAGGTAGGTGGGAGAAACCTGGAAATGGCTCAGCAGGGTGAGGCTGAGGTGAGTCTGAATGCACCATGGATCCCTGGTTCCTTGTCTGTTCTCTCTGGCCCTGAGCTGGATGCAATCCTGATCCAAAAGCTGTTGGATACCCAAGGCTACAACACACATTCCTTCCCTGTGACAACAGAAAAGAGCCTGCCTTGGCCCCCTATGGTGCTGTCCTGCTCTCCTTTCTCTGGTGTGAAGAGCCCTTTGGCAGGTGGCCTAGAGGACAGGAGTGGTGCTGGTTGGCTCCAGTGTGAACCCAGTGGACCACAGGGGACAGCCTTCCTGTTCCTGCTTACCTGTTGGAACCCTTTTCTTCTGTTTTGTTTCTGAACTTGACCAGCTGAATCTTTTTCTCTTCTCTAAAAATGAAAATAATCTTTTGCAATCAAATACTGATCTATGTCTCACCACTTTTTTTTTCTTTTTAATAGAATCTTGCTATGTAGCTCAGGCTAGCTTGGAATTTACAACCTTCTTACCCCAGCCTGCAGACTTCTGGGATTACAGGCATGTGCCTCTATGCCTTCTTATTTCTTATTTATTTATTTATTTATTTATTATTATTTTTGTCTTTTTGAGACAAGGTCTTCCTTTAGCCACAGCTGGCCTAGAACTCACTATGTAGATCAGGCTGGCCTCAATCTCACAGAGAGCTGCCTGCCTCTGCTTCTGCAGTGCTGCAATTGGCCTGTGCCATCACACCTGGCTTCTTGCTACTATTTAAGGGAACATTTTCTGCTTTTTACCACTTTAGGGAAGTAAGAAAATAATGTAACCTACATGAATAAAATACCCTGTCCCACCTGGAAATGAAAGAGTTGATGGGCAGGAGAGATAGCCTAGCGGTTAAGAGCACTGACTGCTCTTGCAGAGGACCCGGGTTCTGGTTAGTGGAAGCAGTCAGCCTCCCCAGGGATAGCTGCCAGCTTTGACATGGGAATTTGAAACCTGTTCCTTATGTTTGCCTGTCAAATGGCTTATTCACAAAGCCATCTCTTCAGCTCCTGTAATTTGGATTTTAAGGTGAGGGGATTTATCCTTTCTTCTGGTAACAGCTAGATATTTGGAAGTCATAACTTTCATGTTAGAGCTCTGTGAGTCTAACACAGTAACTGTACCAATGAAGAGAAGAATACTATCCTTTCTTCCTTCTATGGAATGTGACAGCAACTTCTACAAGCAAGGGAAGAGCTGAGAGTGGTGAGAGGTGAATTGATGATATCCCGTACCAGCACATCATGGGTGGGCTGTGCTCACTCACAGCATGGCTTTTATGTTTTTAATGAGCGTTTCTCTGTTCCTTCTTCCCAGAAAGGTCACATGAGAAACGGCAATTGGAATTCTAGGAAGACCTTGCCTGGCCACTTTCCTAGTAGTCCACATGATATGCTCAAACCTTGCTCCTCAGCAGGGGTGACGTTGCCCCAAGGAATACAAACAAATCTTACAAATATCATACATCCAATCCTAGCACCAGGGAGGCAGAGGCTGGTGGATCTCTGTGAGTTCAAGGTCAGTCTGGTCTACAGAGTGAGTTCCAGGATAGTCAGAGCTACAGGGAGACCCTGTCTTAAAAATACCAAACAACAACAACAACAACAACAACAATATCATACATCCATACACAGAGTTTGTACATGGTTAGTATTAGTGATATCTATATATCTATATCTATCACAGGAAAAATTGTGATGTGGAAACAAATACCTAAAAGGGGCAGGGATCATGAAAAATAAAGGTTGAGAAAGCATGACTTAGAATTCAGCAGCCCTGCGTTTTGGTGTCTGCTGGCTGCATTTGGAGACTCCCCAGTTCCTAATTCTTACTGGGCATGATTCTTGCTGTTGTGTTGAGGGTCTTCTGGGACCTCTTTCCACTATTCATTTCCGAAGTCTCATCGCTAATCTCTGTAAAAGAAAAGAGCCAATGTTTCTTGCAGATGGAGTTCCATGAGATGTCTTCCAGAGACCCTGAAAGGATTATGTACACTTCAGAGCTGAAGGCTGCAGGCTCTAAGACACCGCCACCCCAAGGATGCATCTACCATGAGTCTCCAGGGAGCACAGTGCAAGGCTGGCCAGCATGAGTCACTCTAATACTGACGTCCACTGCTTCGAGTGGGCCAAAGTCATCTGGGCCCAGGCTTGGGCTCCCAGGTGAGGTCTGTGAGCCTCTTGGCAGTGGTCCTGGAACCCTGTTTGCACACTCAGGTGCTATTTGCCTTTTCCATGTTTCAACCTTTGCACAGAGGAGTGCGATGGCAGGGAAAGCTGCTGGTGCCTCAGTTCAAATCAAAGCAGCTCCTCATGCCTTTGCAGGGGTCCTGGCCATTGCTCACAGCCACACTCCCACAGAAAAAATCCACGTAACTTTATGTATATGAGTGTTTGGCCTGCATGTATGTAAGTGCACCACATACGTACAATACCTGCAGAGGACAGAAGAGGGCACTATATCCCCTGAACTGGAGTTATGGATGGTTGTTAGCTGCTGAGTGGGTGCTGGGGACAGAACCTAAGTCCTCTGCAAGAGCAGTTGGTTCTCCTAACCACTGAGCTGTCTCTCCAGCCCAAAATCCATGTGACTTTTCCAAAAGTCCTTTAATGTTAGCTATTCCTTCCCTGCTCCCCTTAACCCTTCCTGTTCATTCATCTTCCCCTTTATATCATCGCATTCTATCTCTCCTCCCACGTCCCCCCCATGGCTCTTATCGGTTGGCTCTTTCTAATTGAAACACACTTATCTAAAGATTCAAAGCTAGCATCTGCTTATGAGAGAGAGCAAGCGATGTTAGTCTTTCTGAGTCTGGGTTACCCCACTGAGGATGACTATTTCCAGTTCGGTCTATTTACCTGAGAATTTTATAATATTGTCTTTCTTAACAACTGAATAATATTCCATTGTGCAAATGTATCATCTTTTATCATAGAATCTTCTTAAAATATATACAAATACAATATAAAATGTTTAAATGTAGTTACCCTATAATGGGTTTAGTGGCCCTCGTAGGCATCACAGACTAGCAAATAAAAAGCCCAGTGCCAGGAATGGACTACCTCTTTTGAAGCATTAGCCAAGGGGATCCCACAGACCCTCAAACAATACTGGCAATTACCATTCCTCTTGGTTTTGCTCCAGAACTTGATGCTATCGCTGACTACACTGCACACCTCAGTCAGAGCAAACAGAGGGAACTCAAGCTGCTGCTCACCTTAAAGCTTCATCTCTACTTTGCTAGAACTCGAAGTGATATGTACACTATTGAAAGAGAAAAAGTAATCATCTGTCTTACCCAGCTGTGACCCTTGAGAGCTATAATAGTGACTGGCCTGGCAAGATATGGCCTTAGGTGATTGGATTTAAGGTCCATTTCCTGAGATGGAGCCTGTGATGGTTTGAATGAAAATGTCCCCCATAGACTTCAAGTATTTGGACATTTCGTCCCCAGTTTGTGGCACTGTTTGGGGAGGGTCATAGAACCTTTAGGACGTATGGCCATGCTGGAGAAAGTGTGTCACTAGGGGCAGGTTTACTTGTTCAAGTAACCCGTGGTTACTTGAAGATGTGAGTGCTACATCTGTCACCACCATTATGGACTCTAAGTCTCTACTACCATTATGGACTCTAAGCTTCTGGAATTGTAAGCCAATTTATAAGTTTTATAAGTTCCTTTTATAAGTTCCCTTGGTCATGGTTTCATCACAACCACAAAATGTAGCTAATACGGAGCCCATGCCTGGTACTGTTATCAGGGCTAAGAACCTCTGCTAGTCAGTCACAGGCCAAGAGGGGAGAACCCATTACTACTATTCTACTAAATAGATATAGGATTAAGCTGTCACCTAATGATTTATTGTTATACAGATAGATTAGTGAATCTCGCAACTCTCAGCAGAGAAGCTTCTTCTTGTAGCCGATGACAATTAACAGAGACCCACATGGGTCCACATGTAGAGACCGAGAGGCTGTGGAGGGTTCTACCTTAAATGAGACATCACTATGGAAGAGGAAGTGGAAAGTAAAAGTGAGATTCAAACATGGTAGATGACAAGGAAACCGTGTTGTCTGGTACAACAGGGCAGTTGCACACATGAGCCTAAAGTGCTTGTGATAGCACACACAAGACCCATGCAGGTGCAGACCTTACTGAGTCCAGCATGGGTGGGGGCAATGGGCAGGAAGCCCCACCCCTAGCTGAGGAATTTTTGGAACTTGAAAGCTGCTAACAGGAGAGTCAGTTTTCTTTAGGAGTGTGGCGCCTGTAGGCTGACCAGGCTCCAAGGGATAGAGCCACACCCGAGAGCATTTGTGGTACACAAATTAGATTGGATAGGCCTTAAGAAAAGAAAGATAATAGAGGACACCAAGTTGAGGTGGCCATAGGGTGAGGGGTGAGAGTAGGTCTGGATATGATCTAAATACATTATATGGGATTCTCAAAGAATCAATAAATTAAAACAAATTAAAAATTCAGATTCATGTAAGAATATACTCAAGAACTCAGTGAAAAATATTAAATCTCTACCACTGAGTCCATACACTCTACCACTTTCAACTCCATGTCAGTATAAGGCTAGATTTTAGACCTGTAGTTCAACCAAAGCAGCTTCTCATAGCTGAGTTCAAAAGCGACTGCAGGAATCCAGCTCCCTCAGGAAGCATGAGGTTATTGACATCTACAAGAACATAAAGTGGCACCATTTTTGGTGTCAGAAATATATTTTTATAAAAAGTTATATGGCCCAACATTATTTTAAATTAAGTGTTTTGGGGTCTGGAGATGGCTCACTGGCTAAGAGGACTGGCTGCTCTTGAACAGGACTTACTTGGATTTAGTTCTCAGCACCACATGGGGGCCGACACCTGACCATAGCTCCAGTTCCTTCTACCACATTCTGATCTCCACAGGCACTGCATGCACAGGTGCACTTACATGCATGCAGGCAAAACACTCACACAGAGAAAAAAATAAAAATAAGGCATCTGGGAGCTTTCCCACGCCTGCCTTGGTGAGTTTCCTCTCCCATACTTCCGTGTGCTCTGTGATCTCAGTTCTGCCAGGACTGTTGGGGATCCTGGGGGCTTTTCTAGACCCTACTTGGTGCACTCCCTTTCCCGTACCATCCTTTAATGCAGCTAGGACTCATGTGGAGCTTTCCCAGACCTGTCTTAGTCATACATCTGTCAACTCTCAGCAGAGAAGCTTCCTGATGCAGCAGATGGTGATTACCACAGAAACCCCGCAACTGGTCAGTGTGCAGGGGAGAAGAGACTCCAGAGTGCTCACCCTGAACAGGACACCGTTGCAAACTGCTGCCTCCCAGGGCTCAGACATCACTGTGGAAGAGGAAGCAGAAGGAGCTTCCCAGACAGTGCTCAGTTACTCATATGAACGCACAGCCATGGCCACAGCGCACAGTGCCAAGAACGCTCAAGCAGACAAAATCCCAGCATAGACCTGGGAAGTGGTAAGAAACCCCAACACAACCCTAGGAATTCTTGGCAACCCATGGCTGCTGGGAAGGGAAGTCAGGTCCATTTAAAAGGACACTCTTGGTAGGCTGACCAGGATCCAGTGGAGGGACCCACAGTGAAGGGCACTGGGAAGCACAAACATCTCTGTAGATTGTGTGTGTGTGTGTGTGTGTGTGTGTGTGTTCATATATATGTATCAGAGTGCAAGAAGTCTGGTGGGGGATTAGCATGGACAGGGCAGATATGAGAAGGGATCTAAATATGATCAAAATATATTGTACGGATTTTGCAAAAATTTAATAAAAACATTATTTTGGTCAAAAAATGATTATGACTCTTATTTTCTCATTGTCTAGCTATAAATAACAAGGTCTCCTCCCTTCAGATTTACTGACAAAATAAAAATTTCTTGACCAAAAAAATGCATCTTAAATTATTAGTTTTCATTTTGAGTAAGGTAGGAACAGGTAGGCATGAACAACGGAAACAAACGCCCTGGGAATTCTTAGTGATTCTTAAGATGTAAACTGGGAACGGAGTTTGAGAACCTAAGCACGGTGACCTGTCGCTGTGAACGCAACAGCTTCTCCCACAGAAGCTCAGCTGTGACTGATCGCTGCCCTCTCTTCCCAGCCTCTCACACCCCAGCAGCCTTCTGGGTGCTTCTCTTCTGCTGTGGAGTTCACATGTCAACCCTCCCTGCAGTGGCTCCAGGAGACCCTCCCACACTGAGACACTGAGCTATGCAGGTGGTCCGTCCCACCCTTAGCCCTACCTCCTGATCTGGATGCCTGGGCACTCTGAGCCCTTGTCTTCTGAGTGCTTCTCACCACCTTCAAGGTCCTGGTTGAGTGGTCCTTCCTTGGACTCCCCTCATCTGTGGGTCCAGAATCCACCTCTTTGAGCTTCTCTTCAGCTCCATGCATGGGCAAGGCTGATTCTGGGTAAAGAATGATTGTGAATGGTTTAAATGCAGGTCTCCAATGTCCCTGTTCTTCCTCCCTCCACAGACTTCCCTTCCCGCTTCCCCCGCCCCTTCAGATCTCTGTACCCCTCTATCACACTTTTACTGTTTCTTTTTCCTGTGTGCACTACCCTGTCTCACCCTAAATCAACCATCCCTTCTCACTCCAGGTATCTCTTGTTAAATTAACCAGGTATACTGGGGGAATCCCAGAGCAGCAGGCCGTATTTCCTGATTCCTTTTGTTGACCCTGAACTGTGAGCAACCCTGTCAAAGCTGAAGTGGCACCGCCCTTGATTGCTTAGGCAGAAGGGAAGGCCTTACACTTAGTACCTGTGTTGAGCACAGTACATCCACAGATCCACAGGGGCCTCCCTCTTGTGAGGAAGTGTAGCAAATCAAAGAATTGACAGGCAAAGCCCAGCAGGGTATGGTGAGGCCAGAGGCTCTGCAGTGCTGGGGCTGGAAGGGGAGTGGACTTCACTGGGGAGAGGAGACAACTGTTCTCACTGGCTGGGACTTGGGAAGCTGGTTCATGCAGGATGGCCACAGTCCATTGGCACAAAGACTGTTCTCCAGAGGTCAGCAGGGGTGGGGGGGCAGTCCCATGCAGTGTCCCCCACTGGAGGATCTTTTCCATTGTACCTCAAAATAACAAAACTGTTTCTGTTTCTATTCTCCCTCTAGTACAGAAAGACGGCTGTCCCCTCGTGTATATAAAGAGGAAGTGCTGGCTCTCTACCCTGTCTATGAACTGGGCCAGCCCATAGGAGGGGAGGCTGCTCACGGTTCCCTCACCAGTTGCCCTTCCCTGAACCCATTGGCAAAACTGGTCTGGTGACATTTAAAACCAGATCATTTTAATCCTAGCACTTGGGAGGCAGAGGCAGGTGGATCTTTGTGAGTTCAAGGCCAGCCTGGTCTACAGAGAGAGTTCCAGGACAGCTGGGGCTACCAGGAGACCCTGTCTCGAAAAGACCAAAAAAAAAACAAAACAAAAAAACAGATCATAGCATTGCTCAGAGCTCCTCAGTGTCTTCCCATAGCATTCTGAGCAAAATTCAGCCCAGCTCTCCAGCCCAGCATGAGCCTCCTGCAGCCCCCAGGCTCCCTCCTTCCCCAGTTTTACCTTGTGGGTGGCATTTTTTCTGACGTCTCCTTTTTGGAACTGACCAAATGCATCTTTTTCTTTTCTTTGCTAAATAGAAAGGGTGAAAGGTTGTTTTTTTTTTTTTTTACAGTTACAAACGTAGTTTGGCAATCCTTTTTTAAAAATTTATTTATTTATTTATTTATTTTGGTCTTTTTGAGACAGGGTCTCCCTGTAGCCCCAGCCTTCCTGGAACTCGCTATATAGACCAGGCTGGCTTTGAACTCACTGAGCTCCACCTGCCTCTGCCTCCTGAGTGCTGGGATTAAAGGGGTGCGCCACCATGCTGAGCTTAAATTACATTTTAATGTGTGTGGCATGTGCATGCCACTATGTGTGCAGGTCAGAGGAAATTTGTAGGAATCAGTTCTTCCTTTCTACCATATGGGTCTCAAGGATGACACTGAGGTGGCCAGGCTGGGCGGCAAGCACCTTTACCATCTTGGTGGCATGGATTTGCCAATCTTACGTGTTAACAATATTCAGCTTTTACTTTTGGTCTGTAAAGCACAGTAGCCAAGTTGCTGTTGCTTTGTGAAGCAAAAAAAAAGTAGGTTTCAGGAGGATGGGAGGGATACAGGATTGAGGGAGGTGAGGAAATGGGAGGAAAAAAGGGAGGAAGGGGAGAGGGGGAGAGACAGGAGAGAAGCAGAGACAGTGAGGGTAGACATCCCGTTTTATAAAGCTTGGCTGGGGAAAGGAGAAGAGAGACAGGGAGACCACTGATATGAAATAAGCATCAAAGATAAGTTCCTCTGTGAGTGTATGTGTGTGTGTGTGTGTGTGTGTGTGTGTGTGTGTGTGCGTGTGTGTGTGTGTGTGTGTGTATTCGCAGGCTCGAAAACCAGAGGTCAACATTCGATGCCTTCCTCAATCCCTCTCCATCTTATTTTATATTTATTTTTATTTTGTAAGCATTAATCATTGATCTAGTTTGTGTGAACGTGGGCAGGCAAAGGCCAGTGAACGTGTGTGGAGGTCAGAGGACAACTTACAGGAGTAGCTTCGCTCCTTTGACCCTGTGAGTCCTGGGATCAAACGAAGGTAGTCAAGCTCAGTGGCACAACACCTCTTGCAGGTCCTCTGCACCTTATTTGGTAGACGAGGGCTCTCCTTGAATCACTGATCCCGCTAGTCTGGTTGACCAGCGAACTCTGGGGTCCTGTCTCCACCTCCCCAGTCCTGAGGCTACAGATGTATTCTGCTGCACCTAGCTTTTTACATGGGGTCTGGAGATGAAACTCAGAACTAAGACATATCCTCAGCACCTGAGAAGTCTTTATGGTTATATTAGCCTCTAGTAGGTTTTTGTGTGAGACAGAGAGGGAAGGCATCACTGATGATGGTGAGGAGAGGACTGAAGAGAGGGGAGGGGAAACTAGAGAGGAGACAGATGGATCAGGGTTGGCAGGGCCAACAGAGGGAAGTATGGAGCCTCATCTGACATCTTAAAAAGGAGGAAGTGGATGAGGAGAAGTTTTGAAAAATATAAGCCATGGCTGGGAAGGACCATCACAGGAACTGAAATACAGTGTGAAAGATCATTTACTCAGGAACAATGAAGACAGAGCAGGTGCCCTCTGACAGGGAGACTCCCTTGCAGGGCCACTTTTGGATGCAGAGTGCTGAAAGCTGATAAGACTCTCAGAGAGTTCTAGGAAAAGGCAGACGAGGGTGGAGGCAAGGCAGGTTAAGAGGACACCAATAGGTTCCTGAGATGAGGGATCTTGAATTCCAAACTGGGAAGGAGGGATGAGAAGACAGACAGGCAGAAGAAGGTTTGGGAGAGGGGAAAGACCAGTGGACTGGCAATTTGAAGGAGATGAAGGAGAGGAAACAAAGAAGAAATGATATGAAAATAGCTGTTTAAGATGAGTATACGTGTGCGCACGTATCTTAATTTTTATTTTGTTAGACAAGGTCTCCTGTATCCCAAGCTGATCTCAAACTTGTTCTGCAGCCATGGATGGTTTTGAACTTCTGAGTGCTGGGATCACAGGCATGTACAATCGTATCTGTTTTATGTGGTGCTGGGATAGAACCCGGGGCTTTGTGTGTGACCAACTGAGCCAGATCCTTGGCCCTAGGTTTAGTTTAGTTTTTAAGAGATCTGAGGTTGAACGGTAGCTGTAGAAGGAGGAAACTTCAAGTATAAATGTTAAAGGAGAATTTTTGAATTAGTCACTGGGAAACTGAGCTAGGTTTGGATGATGGTAGGGCCTTGGATAGCCTTTGGGCATGAAAGGCCAAGAATACATGAAGGAAAATGAGCAGACAAGAAGGTGAGAGGCTGGAGAGCTGGTGGGTTGTCTGCTGTTGTCTGTGGAGCCTTGAAGGCACCCAGGATGGTGACAGGATCTGAGTGGGGAGAAAAATGGCCTTTAGGGAAAGCCGATGGGCTTGGAGGGAACAGATTTTTTTTTTTTTTGTCTTTTTGAGACAGGGTCTCCCTGTAGCCCCAGCTATCCTGGAACTCACTCTGTAGACCAGGCTGGCCTTGAACTCACAAAGATCCACCTGCCTCTGCCTCCCAAGTACTAGGATCAAAGGTGTGCACCACCACATTTTGTTTTTGAATTACATATAGCTCTTTATTTTGTTATTATATATTATTGCAGTTATTTATTATTAGGGCAGTACACAGAGGACAGCTTGTGGGTAAGTTCTCTCCTCCACCATGTGTGTCCTGGAGATTGAACTTGGATCATGGGCTTGGCGGCAAGTGCCTTTACCCACTCAGCCACCTTGGTGGCACGAGAACATGTCAGTACCCAAAGGAGATGGGAGACCAAGGGTCTGAATGGGACAGCAGTGCCAGGGTGGACGTGAAACCTGCCTCTGCCATGTGCTGTGAGGGACAGACGACAGAGGAGGCCTTACTATGACTTAGCAGGAGGCTGTGTCCTGTCATGGGAGTAACTGTTTAGTGCTGCTGAGAGTGAACACTGAGCACTGAGGACTTAGGGGTTTCATGGGTTCAGAGCTGGCAATCCTGATCGACAGGTGTTTCAATATGTCTAAATGCCTTCTTGTCTCCTCTAATTTTCTTTTTTTTATTTTTATTAAATTTTTTTTTATTTATTCTTCTCTATGTGTATGAATGTACTGTCTGCATGCAGGTCTGTGCACCCGTGTCGTGCAATGCCGAGGAGGTCAGAAGAGGGTGTCGGATTCCCCTGGAACTGGAGTTCTGTTCTCCCCTGGAATTGGAGTTTCAGACGGTTCTCAGCCACCATGTGGGTGCTGGGGATTGAACCGGGGTCCTCTGCAAGAGCAGTCAGCGCTCTTAACCGCTAGGCCATGTCTCCAGCCCATTCTCCTCTAATTTTCATAAAGGACTTTGAGGATGGATCAATGAATCGGATAGAAATAAGCTATGCTGGGTGTCACAGCTATGGCCACATTGTGGGAAGGATGATGAAATACAACTAGAACAACAAAAAGAGCTCAGGGGAAAGGGAATCTGTACCTTTCTTGTTGGCAGGTGTTCTGGGTTCTGCTTGAGGCCCTTCTGGGTCATTTGGTTCTTCAGAATCATCTCTTGTCCCTAGGGAAAGAAACAGAATTCATCTCAGAGCTCAGAACAGACTGAAAAGAAAGTGTCAAGAGAAGTCAGCAGGAAAACCAGAAAGGTCGGGGGCTCAGGCCCGGGTCTGCTTTGATCTGACCAACTCCTTATCATTATCTGTATGAGTCTGACCCTGAACCTGGGGACTCTGCACAGCGGGGTGTGGTAGGAGCTACTCAGAGATGCTCCTTTACCAGGAAGAAGAGATACACAGACTTCTCAGCAGCCTTGGCTCAAGGATTGGCCCTGACAGCAATGGGACACAGTGGTGTTGAGTGCTGATGGCCAGGGAAACAGCATGTCTACTCTATGACAGGCTGCTGTCTAGGTGTCTGGGTATGGGTACTTACTGGCTACTCTGTGTGATTTTTTTTTCACCTTGAGAAACAGTGAAAGAAGTTGTGTGTAGCTATGTACACGAAACATAAGAAAAGCAGGAACTAGCCTCTTCTTAGGACCATAACAGCAAATACTAAAGAAATTCCGCTAGATTCTGTTGCAATAAGTTGCAATAAGACAAGGTCCATCTTAATAAGGCTGTCTCAAATTCTAGCCATTTAGTGTCAGATAATAGCAGCATGTTGGAAATTTTCATTAGACTTTTAAAATAGTTTATCACTTTTCACATCAATTTAACAACATGTACTAAAACTTTACTTTTCATTATTTTTAAATATTTATTATTATTTTCAGTATATATATATATATATATATATATATATATATATGTGCTTGTAGAGGCCTGAGGTATCAGATTTCCCTTCCCCGGTTACAGGCAGTTGTGAGTTGCCTAATGTAGATACTGGGAAACAAACCTCGGTTCTCTACAAGTACTTTTAACTATTGAGTCATCTCTCCAGGCCCTAATATATACTTTTTCAAAAGATATTTTTACACTTATTTATTTTGTATGTGTAAGTTCACATGCATGTTCCATGTGTGTGGAAGGCAAAGAACAGCCTGCAGGAGTTAGCTCTCTCCCTCTACACTGCGGCTCCAGAGACCTGAACTTAGGTCATCAGGCTTGGCAGCAAGTGCTCTTACTCACGGAGCTATCTCACTGCATCAAAGAACAAGTGCTATCTCACTGCATCAAAGAACAAGTATTCTTAATCCAAGTGATATGGAATTGGCCAGCACTGGAAGTGGACCTTCCTCAAGTCAGGGTGAAGTCTGGGAAGGAGGGGCAGCCAGCAAGCTGTACATCTACTGTCTGGGACACACATGGGTCTAGTTTGCTTACTGTTCATTTTTGGGGGGGGGGCTGTTCTGAGTATTACCTCAAAGGAACAAAGTCACACGGTCCAGCCCTGCCTCTGTCCCCATCCCTCCAGGAGTTTCCAGGTCCATTGTGACAGAGGAAGAGTCTCCCTTTGCCGACACCTTATAGCATCTGGAGTCTGAGTCTAGCAGGTGTGTGTGTGGGAGCGGGGGTCTTCTGACCTTTGTAACAGCAGTTTCTACAAGTCTACAGTTCCCAGACTTGCCTCCTCACCCTCCCCAGGACTCTACCTCCCTTCAGGAGCTCAGGTCTCCTGACTCTCCACACACTGGTAAGCATCTAGAAGCTGGGCTGATGTGCGGATGAGAGATGGAAAGACAGCCTGGGTCAAGATTTCAATGGCCTTTTGTCTTGGCAGACAGGACAGCAGAGGTGAGATGAACTCAGGGCAGTTGAGCTGACTGAGGTGAAGTCAGCGCTCACCAGTGTGACTGTGCCCATTGCCCAGTGCCCGGCGAGGCAGCTCTGCTGAGTCCTCTTCCTCCACAGCTGCGGAGGTTAAGTTGTCTCTGGTCACTGGAGGAGGAAGGAGAATCTTTGGTTACCAGCACTGGCTGTGAGGGAGGGAGTAAGCTGTGGAAATGCTCAGGAAAAGGAGGAAGTTAAGGCCAAAGGCAGACTACCTGGCCAGGACCTGAGGGAGCACTGGCCTGTCCCGGAGTCTTCTTTGTCTTCTGTCTGGTGATCCTTGGAGGACACTGAGCATGGGATGAGAGCAAACTGCTTTAACTTATTTAAATGGCATATCTGAGAGGAGTGGAGGGAATGTTCCTGAGCTCAGCATGGGCTCCCTGACTTTCAGTCCTGGAGAGTTGAGAATCCATAATACCCTGTTTGACGATGCCAGTGATATGTCCCTGCCATAGGGAATGTAATCAACTCCATTATAGTGATGATTTGGGGCAGGCAAGTACCATGATTTGGGAAGCTAAATTGGGTTCACAGATGATTAAAAATTTTATAATCTTGTTTCATAGTTTTAATATCTTTCTTAGAACCCAATCTATATGAGGATTAATAAAGGGGTTTGAAGTATATAGCTCATTGGTTAAGTGCTTGCCCAGCATGTGAAAGCACCTGTCTGCTTTCCACTCTAAATACTGTCACAAAAAAAAAAAAA
>VZQC01006583.1:2131511-2228486 GCA_009823505.1 Rhizomys pruinosus
GGGGGGGGGGGGGAGAATATCTGTGGATGGAACCCAGGACCTTGCATATAAGGAAGTGCTCCACAAGCAAGCCCCCCCCCCAACAGGCACGCCAATGATTACACGGTTTTGCGTGTGCTGCTGGCTGTGCTCTCTGCTTCTCTCTCTCTCTCTGGCATTTCCGTTCCTTTCTCCCAAGGCTCCAACCACAGCCTCGGATTTGGCAGGTGCATATTCTCCCTCCACAGCCACCATCATCAGTGTCACCTTGCACAGTGTCAGGGGAAGGGCTGAGCAGCCCTCCCGAGTCTTCTTTGGTATTAGTTTGGGATGTTAACTTGTCACTGGTCACTGAAGACGGAAGAAAAATCACAAGTCACAGGACTGGCTATAAACTGTGGGCTACAAGACTGGCTGTAAGGAAGAGAGCGAATGGTCTAAATGCTCAGGGAAGGTGAAGCACCAAGGTCAAAGGCACCTCCTGGGAGGTGAAGGAGGGGAAGCAGGTGCTCTGGGCTCTCGGCCTTATCCTGGCCACTGGCAGTGCTTATGAGTCTTCTTTGAAGGATTATGTGTGGGAAGATGGCTGCATAGAAAAACCAGATCAATAAAAGGCAGTGACCGGGGCAGGGTGGGTGGGCTGTAAGCCACAGGAAGCCAGCACCCTGGGTGGGATACAGATCACAGGACATGTCTGTTTCTTACCTGGAGTGCTTCTTCCTTCCTGGGTGAAGCCAGGGCGAGGCCTATCTGGGTCAGAAGGGTGGGGACCTTCGTCGAGGATCTCAAGGATTTGCAGTGAGGATGCTCTGGGGTCACTGACTCCGGATGCACAGGACAGATGACTGGATGGAGGTGGCTGGGGTGGGGCCAGCGGCAGCAGAGTCTGGAGGGAGCTCCCTTCTGCTGGGTGGGCTGGGGCTTTGTGTAGGACTGGTGTGGTTCTGCTCCACCCTCCATAGGCAGCACCAACTGGTGTTAGCAAAGGAGCACACATCAGGACCCCGGAGATCAGAATCTTTCTAGCAAGTAGGATTTCTTAGTATGTGCTTTCCATTAGGACAGGAGGCAGGGTGAGTGATTGTCTCTAGGTGCAGAGAACAGGATCCCAGGGTGATACTGCAGAACAGTGGTTCTAACTTAAGTAGGTGGTGCTTAGTGGGGGGCGATTAGGTTGTCGGGGGCCCTTGAAGGGGATTATGGGCTGGTTCCTGTCTTTGTTTCTTCGCTTTCTACCACCCAGTGAGCAGCTCTACTTAGCCACACTCCTGCCGTGATGTGCTGCCTCGCCACGTGTTCAAAGCAATAGGGCCAGTCTATACGTGGGCTGGAGCCCCAGATGAGCCTTTTCCCCTATGGGGGTGTTTTAAATAACATTTTTATTTATTCTTTAAACACTTCAAACATCTATAAAGAGTATTTGATCATATCCACCCACTACTACCTCCTTGCCACTCCCAGAGTGCTCCCCAACCCCACCTTCCTCCCAGCGTCATCTCCTCTTTTTGTTGTTGTTGATGATGCCCAGAGTCCCCTGAGTGTTGTCCATATGCACATGGGTGTGGGACTTCCCATCCCCAAAGAAAGCTATCCTCCTTCCATCAGGAACCATCAACTATATAGCTCTTCGACCAACTGTGGGAACTTGGGGGCCCCCTGCACTTCCATGGTGAAATTTCGACTGCTTTGATCTGGTGTAGGTCTTGTGCAGTAAGCCTTTTCTCCTTCTAAGTTAGGTATCTCAGGCATTTTGTTACAGTGATGGGAAGCTGAGACCTTGGCTATCTTTCCTCCGTGAACCTCGAGCTGCCTTCCTTCTCCTCCCCTCTCTTTCTACTCGTGGCCATTGTTCTCCTTTCCTCCTCCAGCTTTACAACCTGCCTTCCTTCTGGCCTGGTTGAAACAGTGCTTATTCTCTTGGGCTCTGGTATAAGGAGAGCCAATCAAGAGTTCTAGTTCTGCCTCTAAACAGACAAATAACTGTGAGAGTTATCTCCATACTTTACTTTTCTTGTCTGTCAAGTGCAGCTCCCAGTGAGTTCAGGTTGTTTTAAAGATCACAGGAGGTTATCCTCTGAAGCCTGTGGGACGACTTGATATCAAAACGAGGTACTGATCTATTCCAACTCTCCTTGATTAGTACTCCCTATCTCTCCTCCATACCAGTTCTCTGTACGTTACATTTCTGTCACCTCAGGCATTCCCTGGAGGTGGTCTGGTACACCACAAGTGACACTTTCAAGATGTGGTGGCTCACATCTGAAGTACCATCCCTTGGAAGGAAGGTTGAAGCAGGATTGCTGTCAGTTTTAGGCCAGCCTGAGCTATATAGTGAGATCTTGTCTCAGAGAAACAAATAAATTAAGACAGTAAGTTATAATTTCACCCAAATTCATAGAACAGGTGAGACAGAAACATCCTCATCCTGTACCAATTCACCTTAGGGAACTAGGGTCAAAGTAAGCAAGGGCCAGCTGCTCTTGTGAGACAGTGTGCTCAAGGGACTGACATGAAAACTCCATGCTGGAAACAAACCTAAACTCTTAGCACAGCAACACCTCACAGGCAAAATGTATTGGCGTTGCCACACATTACCTTTTTGGAAGCTTCTGGAGACTGCCTCCAGGTCGGGGTATTCACGGAGGTTAACTCGGCTGAACAACGCCATCAGCAGAGACAGGCTGAAAGTCTTCTCCAGTTTGGTGAGGACACTGTGCACCACTCTAGACAGAGGGACCAGATTCTGACAGGCTTCCAAGGATTCCTTCAAAAGATGCAGCAAAGGGTTAGTAAAAATGGCTATGTACTGAGCAGAGAAAAGCACATTCCTGGTTTCCTGGGTTGTAGGAAAGCTACTCTAGGGCAGGTATGATGGCTCAGTTGGTAAAGGTACTTGATGAACATAGTATAAGGACAGAACTGACTCTGCAAGTTGTCATTTGAACTCCATCTGATTGCAGTCACACACACACACACACACACACACACACACACACACACACACACATGGAATGTAATTTAAAATTTTAAAGGAAGCTACTTTACTCTTTTAAAAGGAAATCTAATACAAAACAGAGAGCCAAATCCTCTAAAATAAAGAGGTCACAGTTCCATACATTTGCTTCCTGTATATGTGGGTACGTAGTCATGAAGGTAGATAATTTAACATTCTTGAAAACAAGTCTGTCAACTTTTAGGTCCATTTGAGGGAAGAGATACATTATAAGGAGGGGAAAGGAGAAGTACAAAGAGTGCTGGTGTGTAGCTGATTCTTTGATGCTCAGGGAAGAACGCTTTGCAGTGGACCTAATGTGTGGCCAGAAGCCTCAATCTGGACAGCTGTCAGCCCCATCCTTCCTTATTTCTGACTTGAGATGGACTGAACTGGTTTCTGGGAATTTCTCCTCCTGAGAAGATGGAAAAAGAAATGCCACAGCAGAAGAGAATTGGCTGCAAAACACTTCCTGTGAGTTTCTACTGGGCGGCATATCACTGCCAAGATCAGCATGGTGCTGCCCATGTTGGGCCCCATCAGGTGGAGAAAGTGGGCATCCAGCAACGAAAAGAAATTCAGCAAATACCAACTGCACCTGAGAGGAAAGCATGGACTGCTTTGAGAGAGAAAAACAAAGGGGGGCTCAGTCCAATGAGTGGGTGCCCGAGGCCCGTCTGAGGACTCTCATCTGGGCTGAGCACTGAACAGGAAGCTGGTGCGAACCACGCAGAGAATGAGGGACACTGCTACAGTTTTCTGGACCCAAATTTAAGAATAACGTCTAGGAACCAATGTTCTACAGAGTGTTACATTGTCTGCACAGTCACATCCCCAGGCCACATCAGGATGAACTGGGAAGAACATGCTTCGGGTGATGCATGTGGTGGGTTGAATGCCATCCTCACGGCAAACAAGATCCATCATTCAAAACCCGAATGTGAGCTCACTTGGACAAAGGGGCTTTGCAGATGTGACTGAGGGTCTTGAGATCATCCTGGATTAGGATGCGCTAAATGCAGGTGTCCAGTCAGAGGAGGAAAAAGGAAACAAGGGAGAGGTCGACGGAGAGACGGAGTCAGACTGCAGTGAGCTATTGGCCAAGGAGCCGGCTGCCGGCAGCCACCAGAAGTAAACAGGCAAGGAATGGATTCCCCTCAGAGCTTCTAGAAAGAATCAGCCTTGTCAACACCGCATTTGTGTCTTCTGGCCTCCAGAACTTGGAGAGAGTGGATTTGTTGTCTTCTGGTTTGTGGTCATTTGCCGTGGCAGCCCTTGTGACACCTCATCACTCAGACAGCCCAGGACACCCTCTCGCCCAGCCACCCCGTCCACAATGAACACAGCCAAGCTGAGCCTTCTACTTCCTGGAAGGCCTGGTGGGCTGTGGGCTGAGAACTCAGCAGTGGAGCATCATTGCTGAGGACAGGGCTGCCTAGGGAGGGGTCCATGAGCCTCACCTTGTACATCTTCTCAGTGATGAAGGAGTTGTCTCTGAGGGCTTCAAAGAAAGGGAACGGCTTGTTGATGGCATAGGCTATGTCCAGCTTCTGGTATATGAAGTGCTGCAGAAGAGCCTCTTCCAAGGCCTTGGTCACAGTGGGCATCCTATGGGAAGAGGCAGGCTGAGGGGACAGAGGCACAGATCCTCTGGAGTGTGGGCAGCTGCTGTCTGCACGAAATGGGCGTCTGAAGATAGACATTCTGGTCCACAAGCATCCCCTAGCTGTGCACAGAGCAAAGTCTGCCTGAAAGACTCATGGGAAACAGAGACAGTGCCCGGCAACCTCAGAGCTGAGAGGGACGGCAAGAGCATGCTGAGGCCCCAATGGGGCTGTCCTGTCATAAGGAGGATGCTATGCATTGTTTCCTGTGCACGGCCTTTGCCCGGGGGATTTCATATGCGGTAACTTGTTTGATTTCATAAGGCAGTGCAAGATGGTCAGTATCAGATGGCCACGTGAGAGTGGAGGGCCCCGACGCTGAGGGACAGGGAGTAACTCTCATGCCAGATTGTGGGGCTTGGAGGAACAGAGTTGGGAACAGATCTGGACATTCTCCTTGCTGACTCATTGTGGTTGTTAACAGGCGCTCTGTTGCCACACTGAGCTGGGTTGCACCAGGCGCCTGCCCTGCAGCTGAGCCAACTACTGCCAGGGAATGTGGGAAAGGGACAAACACAAGGAGATAGAAACCTGGGAATATTGAGAAACTTCGAAAAGCCATTCACAAAACTGTGATACAAGCAGGCAAAACATAAAACCAGCCGGGTGTGGTAGTGCATGCCTTTAATCCCAGCACTCTGGAGGGCAGAGGCAGGTGGATCTCTGTGAGTTCAAGGCCAGCCTGGTCTACATAGTGAGTTCCAAGACAGCTGGGGCTACAGGGAGACCCTGTCTCAAAATGACTGAATATAAACAAACAAACAAACAAACAAACAAACCAGGAAGTATCTAAAAAGGCAATTTGTAAATGTGCTGCCACTGCTGGGTCTTATGAATCTATTTCTTCAGAACAGATCTATGCTTTTTGCATACCTCTATGAAATTCACAAAATTCAACAATTTCAACTGTGAGAACATAATCAGTCAGTTTTAGTCAGTGGAAAGTTTCCATATGATATTCCTGGAAAATTGCTGTGAAAATCATCCTAAGGGTTTTAATTTTTTTTAATAATTTTTTTTTGGTCTTTTCAAGACAGGGTCTCATTGTAGCCCCAGCTGTCCTAGAACTCGCTCTGTAGACCAGGCAGGCCTTTAACTCATAAAGATCCGTCTGCTTCTGCCTCCCAAGTGCTAGGATTAAAAGCGTATGCCACTACGTCTGCCTAGGGCTTTAATTTTTAATTTGTCTTTTGGCCATCCCAGGGGTTGAACCCAGGGCCTCCTGCATCTTAGTGAAGTGTTCTCCTGCCTGCATCCCTAGCACAGCCTAAAAAACTAAAGCACCAAGCATAGGGTCCCCTTCCTTTTTAAAATCTTATTTATTTATTTATTTACTTATTTTTGGTCTTTTCAAGACAGGGTCTCCCTGTAGCCCCAGCTGTCCTGGAACTCACTCTGTAGACCAGGCTGGCCTTGAACTCACAAAGATCCACCTGCCTCTGCCTCCGGAGTGCTGGGATTAAAGGTGTGTGCCACCATGCCTGGCTTAAATCTTTTTAAAAGTAAAACATTAATCTGTAATTTGTGGCTATTCCAGGGATTTAATCCTAGTGGCAGATTGAGCATCTCTGCCTCTTTCTTCTTATTTCTACAACCTTTAAACTTAGCAGGAAAAAATTATGAAAAGAAATAAAGGCTGCAAGATGATTCAGTGGATAAAGGTGGCTGTGGGCAGGCTGGACAAGTTGAGATCCGTCCTTGGGATGCACACAGTGCAAAGAAGAGAACTGGATCCCTAAAACTGTCCTCTGACCTCTGTACATGTGCTATGGCCTGGACACATGGACACCTGGACACACACATAAATATATTAAAAACATTTTTTTTCTAAGAATGATCCTGGGGCAGGGGACATGGGTCAATGGTTAAGAGTACTTGCTGTGCTTCCAGAGGACCAGAATTTGGTTCCCAGCACTCACAACTGTTGACCCACAAGGACCCGTAACTCCAGCTCCCAGGGAACTAACTGATGCCTTTTCCTGGCTCTGCGTGCACATGCATAGACACACATAAATAAAACACAAAGTCAGAATATTTTAAAAATCCACTGCAGTGATAGAAAAACAGGAAGAGGTACCAATAGTAGCTTTCAATCATGAAGAAATCCTGGCAAATGGAGAACAGGCGGGAGAGGAATCTAGTACAAAGATCAGTCAGAATGGGACCAGAGTGATTGCATGCGGGGCAGAGGACAGGTTCTTGGCTCCACCTAGAATGGTGAATTAGGGATTTCAGCCAGGCAGGGTGGCACACGCCTTTAACCCCAGCACTCTAGAGGAAAAGGCAGGTGGATTTTTGTGAGATGGAGGCCAGCCTGATCTACACAGGAGTTCCAGGCCAGCTGGGGCTAACAGGGAGATCCTGTCTCCAAAACCAAAACAAAACAAACAAAACAAAACAAAACACAGCACAACAAAACACTAAAACGAGAATAGTGATTTCCAGAAGCCGAGAGGTTTACCAGAAAAACAAGAGTCTGCCTGACTGGGAACATCTTGTTTCTTATTAGGCAAGATGCCTTTGATCATATTTTTATTATGTTAAGAGACTTTACAGTTAATAAGCAAAAGCCAAACACCCAGGTAAGAGGGGAGGAAAAAAAAGTATGCTAAGTTGCTAACAGAAAAGTCCAGACAATTTGACTGTGGAGAGGTGAACAGGTTCAGATGTTCTAGCAATACTTCAGTATTAGTTCAGGGCCCTAAATTATGAATTTCTTTAAGTTTCCACTCACAGGAGTGAATTTCAAGGAAATTTAAAGCAAACCAGGTGATTGTTTAAAGAAAATATGGTAAGTTTACGACACACTAGTGGAAATTAGTGGAAGCGTCTCATTTTCCCTTTCCCAGTAACTTGTAAC
This sequence comes from Rhizomys pruinosus, assembly GCA_009823505.1. Lineage (NCBI taxonomy): Eukaryota > Metazoa > Chordata > Mammalia > Rodentia > Spalacidae > Rhizomys > Rhizomys pruinosus. The sequence continues at coordinate 2,139,007 of VZQC01006583.1, forward strand.
TAGCCACGTGCTTGTGGAAGATGAAGGCAGTGCCCTCCGCGGGCAGACGCAGCCCCAGCCTCAAGAGCAGGCACAGGGCCAACACCCTGCGGTCCACACCAGGCTCGAACTTGCAGGAAAAGAGCTGCCGCCTGTGCCTGGTTCTACCTCACTCAGCTCTCTCCCCTTAATCTGTCTCCTACCTTCCCTGAGTCTCTGGAAACCAACACTGTTTTGTCAAAGAGAGTCCCCGAGTCCCCGAGTCCCCGGAAGCAGCGCCGCAGTAAAGCCAGTCCCCAGATGAAACCGCACCTGGACGCCGGGCAGGCTGCCCCTTGCTCCCAGGTTCCCGAGGCTGGACCTGGGATCTAGGCCAGGAATGGCGGGTGGAGACCTGGTATCTTGCAGGGAGATGCCAGCCTGCCACAGGGGGAACCCTGCTGCCTCACACCAGAAAAGAAAAACTGAAAGTGATTTCAGTACAGCAGGCAGGAAGCGAGGGCTGCACCGAGCCACTCCTGCCCCCTGGGGGCCTGATACTCAGAGCTTGGTAGCGTTTGTGGGTTGTATGTGGGGTACTAGATCCAGATCAGCCTGGAGAAGGGGTGCAGGGGGATCAAGTTGGGACCAGCGTCATGGTCTTCTCCCCAGCCAACCTGTTTCCCTAGGACTTACTTGTCCCCATTCTTAAACTTTATGGGGTAAAGAAATTGTTCTGAAACTGAATGAATTTGCTAGGAATAAACAAATTAAAAATAAAAATAAGTAGCACCAAAGTGAATGTGTCAGAAATGCCTAGAATTTGTCAGGATCATTAAGTAAGAAGATCGAAATCAACGGGAGGTGATCCCACCAGCAGCAAGCCAATGGCAGGGGGTGGGCGGGGGTGGGCGGGGGAGGGGACGCAGGACAGAACACCTGCAAACCCCTTTTAAAGATTTGCGCCTGAACACATAGGGGCTGAGAGCCTTACCATTTAGAACTCTATTTATTATTGTTATTTTTTTGGTCTTTTCGAGACAGGGTCTCCCTGTAGCCCCAGCTGTCCTGTAACTCACTCTGTAGACCAGGCTGGCCTTGAACTCACAAAGATCTGCCTGCCTCTGTCTCCCAAGTGCTAGGATTAACGGCGTGCGCCACCACGCCCGGCAGAACTCTCTTTAACTCTGTTTAATAATCCCCAAATGTATTTGACTCATGGGTGTATCCTGTTTCCCGTGTGTACTGCCCCACCCCCCACCCCCCCACACACCCAGGAGCATTCAAGGTTTTAGAGTTGCCCAGGGTCTGACTAGCAGGGGAGCGGAGCCCTTCTGCACTTCCCGTGGAGGCTCCAACCTTAGCAAGCCCGGAGGCTCCAACCTTAGCAAGCCCAGACAAGTATGGTCGGAGCAACAGGTATGGACCAGTCTGTCGCAGCCCTGGGGACTGACAGGAATGCAGCCACAGTGAGCCTTTGTTACTGCAGGAAAAATGGGAGCTAACAGCCAAGGACAGCCTGCACTGACCCTCGGCACGCTGTAAAACAGCACTGCAAGATGCAGCCCATGCAGGTTGCTAACAGGGATGGAGGCTGCTCTATGCAATGTCACACTTTGTTTTCTGAAGCCCCTCTGCTCCCTCTGAGAGACCCTAAACAGGCATCATGGGAGTCTGGCTGCAAGAACTTCCTTCAGACCTTGTCAGAGATACACCAGGAAATCCCATTCCACCCCCAAAATGCAAAAAAAAGTATTATATCAGAGTGAAGATGAAAGATGTTTATTCTAAGCCAACACATACTCAAAAATTTGGTAATGAAAATACCTTGCCTGATACTTCACATGCAATCAATCTATAGATCAAGAGCCGAGTAAAATTATGTTTTAGCTCCATGTTATAGACGAGCAAAATGTACTCATCTGGAACAGCTATTTTTGATGAATTTTACCAAATAAAGTCACTGCCACAATGAAGACACAGACTCCAACACCCTAAAATCCCCCAGTTCTTGTAGAAAACTGCCTCCTGGACAGCAACACCAGATCTGCTTTCTGTTTCACAGATTCCTTTGGCCAGCATTAAAAGCTACATCACTGAGGATGTGTGGAATGGATGTTTGGGTGCAGGTCAGTGATCTGTTCTCTAGCAGGCTTGCAGGGTGCCCGTATCTCAGCCTGTCTGATGAGTAGAGTGTCTCCAATGCTAATGACAGTCTATGGGAAAACTCATGATCTACATTTCTATCATAATAATAATTTTATATTTTGCACATAAATTCAAATTATTCCCTTTAAATATTTTTACAATGTATATATCTATTGTGTGTGTGTTGTATGTGCATACACCCGTGTGCATCACAGCACATGCATGATAGTCAGAGGGAAGCAGCTCTGACCTCCCACTGGGACCAGGGCTGGGCCAACGGCCAAGGGCAGTCATGTCCCAGACATCCTTCAGCCTGAGAGATTCTGTAGTGAGCACTGAGGAAAACAGAAGCGTGGGGTTGGAGCCGGTTCCGGGCTGTGGCTATCCAGACTAGAGCATGGCGCAGCAAGGCAGGGCTTGCCTGCAAACTGGACAGGATCACCCCTGACGTCACATTCTTACTCTGGGTCAGCTGAAGAGCATGGAAGACCTCGTGCTTATAAGCCAAACACACTGGTACCTCATAGGAAGGCCCACCTCAGCAGTGGATCTGGCCTACCTGCTGCCCAGGGACAGAGGAAAGAAAGAGGACACCGAGCAGTCTGAGTGTTGTCTGTGTCAGGCCTGTGTGGGCCACCATGCCCCATAGTGGCCAGGAGCAGAGGAGAACTGTGCTGACAGAGGAGCCATTCCTCAAATCAGCAGGGAAAAAAGGCAAGGGAGGAGGAGGAGGAGAAGGAGGAGGAGGAGAAGGAGGAGGAGAAGGAAGAGGATCAGGAGGAGGAGGAGAGGGAGGAGGGGGAGGAGGGGGGAGGAGGAAGAAGAGGAGGAGGAGAAGGAGGAAGAGGAGGAGGAGGAGGAAGAGGAGGAGGAGGAAGAGGAGGAGGAGGAAGAGGAGGAGAAGGAGGAGGAAGAAGAGGAGGAAGAGGAAGAGGAGGAGGAAGAGAAGGAGGAGGGGGAGGATGAAGAAGAGGAGGAGGAGGGGCAGGAGGGGGAGGAGGAAGAAGAGGAGGAAGGGAGGAGGAAGAGCAGGAGGAGAAAGAAGAGGAGGAGAAGGAGGAGGGGGAGGATAAAGAAGAGGAGGAGGAGGGGCAGGAGGGGGAGGAGGAAGAAGAGGAGGAGGGGAGGAGGAAGAGCAGGAGGAGAAGGAAGAGGAGGAGCAGGAGGAAGAGGAAGGTTCAAGAGAAGGAGGGGAAGGGGAAGAGGAGGAATAGAAGGAGGAGGAGAAAGAAGAAGAGGAGAAGGGGGAAGAAGGAGGAGGAAGAGGAGGAGGGGGAAGGAGGAGGAGGAAGAGGAGGAGGGAGAGGGACGCAGGAGAAGGAGGAAGAAGAAGAGGAGGAATTGTTTGAGAGAGAGCAAAAGAGAGAGGTCCTTAATGCATGCAGTACCTTGCAGCACAGTGACCCTGGGCACTGGACAGGTCCCCTGTCCTCATCAAGTCCTGGGATTTATCCAGTTGCACTGGGGTTTGCTCCTTGGAGAGAAGGAAGTCAGCAGGAACCAAGGGACAAAAGTCTCTGCTGTCTGCATCTGCAAACTCACCCTAGCACCTCTGTAATGAGCCAGAGGCACCAGGATGCAGAGTTCATTCTCTGGAAAAACACACCCTACACTTTTATGTGGCCATACATTCGGCTTTAACTACTCCAGCATTCAAAAGCCAGGTCCAGTTCTTCCAGTCCGGGCTCACTGCAGTGCCCAGGCAGCCTCAGGTCTGAGAGATCCAGATACCCACTCTTCCTTGTCCTTCCTGTCACCACCCTAGCAGGGAAAAGGGCAAGAGCTCACTTCCTTCAGTCCAGTCCTAACCAGCCACCTCTCACCTCAAAGCAGCTCTGAGCCTTTCAGCCAGACAGAATCTTCCCCCTTCTTTCCTGGGCTTGAACAAGTGGTCCCAGGACTCTGGGGACCTAGGCTGTCTTTGCCCCTCCCCTGTGGGGCAGAGACTGAGTGGAGAGAGGACAGCCATGTGAGTACAGCCACGTCACAAATAAATAATTTCACTTTCCTTTTCCATCTCTTGGCGAGCTCTGGAGGAACTGAGGGGTGGGTCAGTTGGCAGCGTCTCTCAGCTTTTGGACGGCTCAGAGGTAATGAAAAATCGAATCTAAGTCTCCTTCACAGCCCTAGGACTGCACAGGACATGGCAGGAGGGGGCAATGGATTCAGCAGCAGGTAAGCCAGTTTCCCTCCTCATCCCTTCTTGTAGTCAGCATACGGCTATACTACACCTTCTCTTTGGTAAAGTTGTTTTCGTTTATTACTTAGGGCTGCCCAGCCTCAGTCCACAAGTTTGAGATGATAAGAAAGGCCAGCCTGGTCTACCTAGTGAGTGAGACCCTGTCTCAAAAAGACCAAAGGGAAAAGAAAAGAAAAGAATTTGGCTGGGTAAACAGTTTTCTCTGTAGTAGGTTACGTGCTGGGGAATCCTGGGGCCACTTGGCCTCATGTCACCTGCTCATTTCCTGGTGTCTGTCTCATGGCTGGCCAGCACTGTGTGAGTTTATGGCTCTAGGAACTGTGTTGGGAGTGGCCAGTTCATTGTGACCTCTGGCCCTCTCAGTTCCCTAGAAGGTCTCCCTGATCCCCACTCCAAAAGATGACTCTCTACTAAAGATCTTTTAGAAAAGTCAAATCCAAATCAGATGGCTGTTGCCAACTTCCTACCGGCTATGCAGCTGGGACGGTTCTGCACTGAGCCCACCTGTGTGGCTTAAGTCCGTTCAGCGTCTTTTTTCAGCAGGTAGAGGAGAAGGCAGATGAGACACAATGACAAATGCAAGTCAAAGGGAGCAGGCGTTGCACTTACTGTTTCTTAATCCGTGTTGGGTCACACATCTGGTTAGAGAAAGATGGACGTCATATAGTTTAACAAAATGTGATCAGGGCTGGAGAGATGGTGTCAGGGTAAGAGCTTGTACTAAGCTTTCAAAGGACTCAAGTTTGGGTCTCGCCTCTGTGTAGGGGCTCACAGCCTTACATGTACCTCTTCTCAGCTTCAAGGGCATCTACACACACACACACACACACACACACACACACACATTTAAAAAAATCTTTTAAGAAAGCCTATCATGAACTCTATGGACCCTGCTATTTGGTGGAATTCACTAGAAATGCCAATGGCCAGGCTCCATCTCCTGGGGGCCCTTGATTTCTGGTTTGGTTTCTCTGACCAGTACAAGTCTGTTCAGGTGGTCTATTTGATAGTTTTTTTATCTCTTAAGAAATTGGGTCTTCTGAGTTCTTTTCCTAGCTCCTGTGCTGGGTGGCTTACAACCTCCTGTAACTCCAACCCCTTCGAGGTCTAATGTCTCTGGCTTCTGCAAGCATCTGCATTCACATGCACATACCACAGACATGTACATACCACAGACATGCACATACCACAGACATGCACATACCACAGACATGCACATACCACAGACATACACATATACACATAATCATAAAAAAACTCTTAAAAAAAGAAATTTGGTCATTCTTTGTTGGCACACTGCTGGCTGCAAATGGCCCCTCTGCACTTTCAATTTTCTATAGAATTCATGGCAGGGACACTCCCCTTATTTCTGATATTAGTAATTTGTGTCTACTTTAATTTTTTTTCTCATTAGCCTGATTAGAGATTTAGTAACTTCATTGATCTTTTCAAAGAATCAGCTTTTAAGTTTGAGTTTAAAGTTTTCTTATTTTAACATTATCTTTTCCCATTTTATTTTTGTTCTGTTTCATGTGAGACAGGGTCTCTCTGGAACTGCAGCTGCCCTAGAACTCACCATGTAGACCAGGCTGCCCTCAATTTTTTCTACTTTAATTTTTAGTTCTTCTTTTGTTCACATAGGAATGAAATTGCTCTCTTTTTGTAATTTCTTCAGATGAAACAGATTATTCATTTAAATCTTTTCTTTTTAAAAAAGTATTTTGTTTATTTAGTATATTTATTTTAGTGAATGAGTGCCTGCATATGTGTAAGTGCACCTGTGTTGTGCAGTGCCCGGGGAGGTAGAAAATGGTATTGGATTCCCCTGGAACTGGAGTTATGGATGGTTGTTAGCAGTCATGTGTGTTCTTGAAATTGTACCTGGGTCCTCTGCAGGAGCAGCCAGTGTTCCTAACCACTGAGCCATCTCTCCATCCCCATCTTCTTTTTCAGTTTATGTTTAATGCTATATGTTTCCTCCATGCCCTGCTTTTGCAACATCCCAAAATTTTAAAAGTTGCATTTTCATTTTCTCTTAATTCCAAATGTTTAAAATTTTTCTTAACACTCTTTTTAGATATTTTATTTTTTATGTGTCTGAGTGTATGATTGCCTGCATGATTGTAGGTGCACCTTTGTCATGCGACGCCCTCAGAATCAGAAGAAGCTGTCAGATTTCCCTGAAACTGAGGTTACAGATGTTTGTTGGCCATCATGTGGGTGCTGGGAATCGAACTTGGGTCCTCTGCAAGAGTGGTCCATGCTCTTAATCACTGAACCCCCTCTCAGGACCATTTTTACTCTTCAAACTTTGTTATTTCATCTCTGAATGTCTTAGAACTCTCCAACTATCCTTCTGTTACTGATCTGCAGCAAACTGTGATCTGACAGCACACTTGCTATGTTTTCATTTTAAATTATTTTTTAAATTATATTTTGTGGTTCAGTTTATGGCATACCTTAGTAAATATTCCGAGAGCTTAAGGATTATGTGTTATCTTTGTTGAATGGAGTACTACTAGATCAAGTTGGTTGCCGTTGTTGTTCAGGTAAAAAATAGGAGTATGTGAGGCTTTTCCTGGAGAGACATGAACAAACATGTACTCACAACAGATAGAGCACTGACAACAGACCAGAGGTAGCAGTATCATTAAAGTCTGGCTTGGAGGACGATGAGTCTACTATGGTTTACAGGAGCAGGGCTGAGGGGGTACTTACAGGTGCAGGGCTGAGGGGGTACTTACAGGTGCAGGGCTGAGGGGTACTTACAGGAGCAGGGCTGAGGGGTACTTACAGGGGCAGGGCTGAGGGGTACTTACAGGGGCAGGGCTGAGGGGTACTTACAGGGGCAGGGCTGAGGGGTACTTACAGGGGCAGGGCTGAGGGGTACTTACAGGGGCAGGGCTGAGGGGTACTTACAGGGGCAGGGCTGAGGGGTACTTACAGGGGCAGGGCTGAGGGGTACTTACAGGGGCAGGGCTGAGGGGTACTTACAGGGGCAGGGCTGAGGGGTACTTACAGGGGCAGGGCTGAGGGGTACTTACAGGGGCAGGGCTGAGGGGTACTTACAGGGGCAGGGCTGAGGGGTACTTACAGGGGCAGGGCTGAGGGGTACTTACAGGGGCAGGGCTGAGGGGTACTTACAGGGGCAGGGCTGAGGGGTACTTACAGGGGCAGGGCTGAGGGGTACTTACAGGGGCAGGGCTGAGGGGTACTTACAGGGGCAGGGCTGAGGGGTACTTACAGGGGCAGGGCTGAGGGGTACTTACAGGGGCAGGGCTGAGGGGTACTTACAGGGGCAGGGCTGAGGGGTACTTACAGGGGCAGGGCTGAGGGGTACTTACAGGGGCAGGGCTGAGGGGTACTTACAGGGGCAGGGCTGAGGGGTACTTACAGGGGCAGGGCTGAGGGGTACTTACAGGGGCAGGGCTGAGGGGTACTTACAGGGGCAGGGCTGAGGGGTACTTACAGGGGCAGGGCTGAGGGGTACTTACAGGGGCAGGGCTGAGGGGTACTTACAGGGGCAGGGCTGAGGGGTACTTACAGGGGCAGGGCTGAGGGGTACTTACAGGGGCAGGGCTGAGGGGTACTTACAGGGGCAGGGCTGAGGGGTACTTACAGGGGCAGGGCTGAGGGGTACTTACAGGGGCAGGGCTGAGGGGTACTTACAGGGGCAGGGCTGAGGGGTACTTACAGGGGCAGGGCTGAGGGGTACTTACAGGGGCAGGGCTGAGGGGTACTTACAGGGGCAGGGCTGAGGGGTACTTACAGGGGCAGGGCTGAGGGGTACTTACAGGGGCAGGGCTGAGGGGTACTTACAGGGGCAGGGCTGAGGGGTACTTACAGGGGCAGGGCTGAGGGGTACTTACAGGGGCAGGGCTGAGGGGTACTTACAGGGGCAGGGCTGAGGGGTACTTACAGGGGCAGGGCTGAGGGGTACTTACAGGGGCAGGGCTGAGGGGTACTTACAGGGGCAGGGCTGAGGGGTACTTACAGGGGCAGGGCTGAGGGGTACTTACAGGGGCAGGGCTGAGGGGTACTTACAGGGGCAGGGCTGAGGGGTACTTACAGGGGCAGGGCTGAGGGGTACTTACAGGGGCAGGGCTGAGGGGTACTTACAGGGGCAGGGCTGAGGGGTACTTACAGGGGCAGGGCTGAGGGGTACTTACAGGGGCAGGGCTGAGGGGTACTTACAGGGGCAGGGCTGAGGGGTACTTACAGGGGCAGGGCTGAGGGGTACTTACAGGGGCAGGGCTGAGGGGTACTTACAGGGGCAGGGCTGAGGGGTACTTACAGGGGCAGGGCTGAGGGGTACTTACAGGGGCAGGGCTGAGGGGTACTTACAGGGGCAGGGCTGAGGGGTACTTACAGGGGCAGGGCTGAGGGGTACTTACAGGGGCAGGGCTGAGGGGTACTTACAGGGGCAGGGTTGAGGGGTACTTACAGGGGCAGGGCTGAGGGGTACTTACAGGGGCAGGGCTGAGGGGTACTTACAGGGGCAGGGCTGAGGGGTACTTACAGGGGCAGGGCTCAGGGGTACTTACAGGAGCAGGATGACTGGAAATCAGCGTATCACTGAAAAGCCCACCCCACCCAGTGATGACTCATAAGAGCCCCATCCCTAGTGCTCTCTGCATGGCCTGCAGACAGCTCAGAGGACAGCTCAGAGAGCCTCCAGCAGTCGTCTACTGCTTCTGAACCTTGGGGAGGGGTCTTGTGCAGCTGTAAGTTCCAGCTTTCTATTCAGGGAAAATCGCTGCACAGCACACATCCTCACCAACTTTCTTGCTGTGTATACCAATTGCCAAAGAGAATGTTGAAGAGTCCAGCAGAAGAAGTACTTTGTTTGCTTCTCATGTTGTCTTATAAATTTTTACTCTATCATCTATCTATCTATCTATCTATCTATCTATCTATCTATCTATCTATCTATCTATCTTCTATCTATCTATCTATCTATCTATCTATCTGTCTATCATCTATCTACTTATTTATTAATATGTACTAGGGATCAGACCATCTATCTATCTATCTATCTATCTATCTATCATCTATCTATCAATCATCTATCTACTTATTTATTAATATGTACTAGGGATCAGACCTGTGGCCTCACATGTTAGGCAATCAGTGTACTACTGAGTGGCACCCCAGCCCTGTGCTATGCACTTTGATGCTAGTTTTTTGCACATACAATAAAGATGGTGCAACTCCCTGAAGAACTGACACCTTTATAATAACATGATGCTCCTTTTATCGCTGAGTTTTCCTTGTTCTGAGCTCTGCTTTGTCTGAAATCGCTGTAGCCACTATAGCTTTCCTTTGATTCATTGGTATGGACTGTTTCCATCCCTTTATGTGCAGCCAATGCATTTTCACATTGAAGGTGACATTCTTTTTTCTTTCTTTCCTTTTGGCTTTCTTTGTGACAGGGTCTCCCTTTAACCCCAGCTAGCCTAAACTCACTATGTAGACCAGGCTAGCCTTGAACTCACAAAGAACCACTTGCCTCTGCCTAGTGAGTGCTGAGATTCAAGATGTGTGCCACCGCCCCAGCAGAAAGTGACTTTCTTTTTAAAAATATTGTTATTACATTATTTATGTGTGTGCATGTGTAGATATATGTATGTTTATTACATTATTATGTGTGTGCATGTGTGGATGTATGTTTATTACATTATTATGTGTATGTATTCAGATGTATGTATGTTTGTGGATGTTTATGTGCTACAGCAGATGCGTTGAGGACTTTCTGGAGTCAGGTTCCTTCTTCTACCATGTGTGGGACTTGGGGATTGAACTCAGGTCACCAGGCTTGGTGGCAGACACCTTTGCCTACTGTGCCATCTCTCAACCCCCTGAAGTGATTTTCTTATATATAGCATGTACTTGGGTTTTTTAAAAATCTACACTGTCCTTTTCTATATCTAGATAATTTATATTTAAACTGCTTAATATAGTTAGATCAATACCTACCATCTTTGTAAATATTTTCATTTTACTTCCTGGTTGTTGTCATTGTCCTCCCTCTCTCCTCCGTTCCTTTTCTCCCTCCCCCCTCCATTTTTCCCTTTTCTTCTTTCCTTCCTTTCTTTTCCTGATTTCCTTGGTTCTAATTAAATATTTTAATGATTCTATTTTATATTTCTACATCAATTATGATTTTTTTCTTTTTTTGTGGTAATAGGGGTTTATGCCAGGGACCTTCTTGCTTATGATTTTTTTCAAAGCCAATTTTTATTGAAGCTTTGTGCATTTCATACAAAATTTCAAATCAAATCTAGACCTGTGCCCCCCTCCTTGCCCTCCCACCCACCAGAGCTCATGCATTCTTCCAAACATGTTTTTCATCTTTTTCTCAGTCTCTCTCAAAATTCTTGATGCATAAGTTTACTGTTTGGAGCAGAAGTTCACTTGCTTATGATTTTTTGGGTATTTTTTGGGTGTGTGTGTGTCTATGTCTCTTTATTTTCTTTGTTTTTTTAAAAAAACTGTTTTGTTCACTTTTATTATTTTGGGTGGATTTGTAGTTTCATTTCATTTTCATACTTTGTTGCTCTTGAGTTTTCTAGTTTATTTGTTATATTTTTCCAGTTGGGTCATGACATCTAAAGTAAAACCATGGCATATAAATTTTTCCTTTGAAATAACTCAATTCTAACTCAAATTTTCACTTTAGCCACTCATTAAAAAATTTAGAAATATTTTTAAAATGTATCTGTGGGGGGGTATGCCTATGTGAATGAATTTATGTTCATCACAGGTATGCAGGTGCCTGCAGAGTCCAGAAGGCCTTGGTTCCTCCTGGAGCTGGAGTTACAGGCACTTGTGAGCCACCTGCTATCTTGTGTGGGTGCTGTGAGCAAATCTGGGTATTATGCAAGAGCAATATTCAATCTTCACCCCTGAGCCATTTCTCCAAGCCATACTGAAAAAAATGTTTATAGTTTTATTTATTTTTAATATTTTTTATTTTATTTATTTATTTTTCTATGTGTATGAATGTACTGTCTGCATGTAGGTTTGTGCACCCGTGTTGTGCAATGCCGTGGAGGTCAGAAGAGGGCATGGGATTCCCCTGGAATTGGAGTTACAGACTGTTCTCAGCCACCATGTGGGTGCTGGGGATCGAACCTGGGTCCTCTGCAAGAGCAGTCAATACTCTTAACCGCTGGGCAATCTCTCCAGCCCTTTTTATTATTTTTATGTGTGTGGATGTTTTGCTTGCATGTATGTGTGCCATGTGTGTGCAGCACCTATGGAGGCCAGAAGAGGGCGATGGCCAGAAGAGTTACAGGTGGTTGTTCCCTGATTAGTGAGTGTTGGGAATTTAACTGGGTCCTCTGCAAGAGCAGTACACCTTCTTAAACACTGAGCCACTTCTTGAGCCCCTCGCATTAATTTTTTTTCAATGTAAACTTAAGAGACTGGGGAGATGGCTGAGCTGGTAAAGTGCCTGTTGTGCAGGCATAAGGAAGGGAGCTTGAATCTCCAGAACCATAGAAAAGCTGAGCTCAGCAGCTTGTGGTTGTAACTATAGTGCCAGGCAGAGGAGACAGATTGAGCCCTGGAGCTCACTGACCATGTAGTCTAGTTGAATCCATGACCTTCAGGCTCAGTGTGAGCCCTTGCCTCAAGATAAGACCGACAGCAATGGACTCACATCTCAACATCGGACACAAACACACACACACACACCCTTAAGACCAAAATTATTGTAATTTTATTGTTATTTTTGAAATATAGGCTCTTTTATAGAATAATGCTTCTTGTTTTGGAATCAGATATGCTTCATATTAATTTTTTTTTTTGCAGCAGGATTTCACTATGTAGCCCTAGCTGGTCTGGAAGATACTTTGTAGACCAGGCTGGGTTTGAACTCACAGAGATCTACCTGCCTGTACCTCCTGACTGCTGGAATTAAATGCATGAGACGCCAGGTCCAGCCAAAATTTTTGCTTTAAATATATTTTTATCAATTCTTTGAGAATTTTATACAATGCATTTTGATCATAGTCACACTCTACTCTTTCTTTTTTTTTTTTTTTTTTTTTTTGTCTTTTTGATGAGACAGGGTCTCAAAACCTTGTACCATTCAGCTAGTGCCGGAACTCACTCTGGTAGAGACAGGCTGCCTTAACTCACAAAGATCTGCCTGCCTCTGTTCCCCAAGTGCTAGGATCTAAAGGCGATGTGCCACACACCCGGCTCTACACCCTACTCTTAACTTTATATTCTCAGAAGTTATGGAGAACCCCAAAGACCTAGCTTTAGGGGTTATAACAATTGGGATTTATCATTAACCAGAAACTAAACCTCAGACATTAATGTTTCTCATTACAAAAATTTTAAGTGACATCATTAGTGAGGATCAGAAGTTTATTCGCGGACAAAACTGTCAGCCATGAAAGAAAACAGCCAGAATTGACCAAGAGTCCAAGGATCAACAGTCTCCGGAGAGAAAGTAGACATGTTTGCTTCTCAGTCCATCTTGTTGTCCACTTAGTCTAAGCCTTAGGGAAAAAATCTGTGGAAGAGGGGCATAGTTTAGAATGTAAGGCGTGTGATGGTGACACGTGAAAGGTGACACCTACAGCAATATTAGCCTGGACACCATATTGTATCAACTTGATTTGAACATACGAAGAGCCCCCTGATGGCCATGGTGGGACCAAGGCGCTGTGTGGGTTTGGACACAACTGTCTGCAAATTGGTTTTTCATGAAGGATGCTTGTACTCATAAATTATCACTTATTGCTAAAAAATGGAAAAAAAAAAAACTGAGAGAAAGATGCAGGACAGTTATGGCAGAATGCATGATCTGGGATGGGGTGGGGTGGGGTGGGGGGAAGGGAAGGGGAAATATGCCTGAACTGAATTGGAAAATGATGTATGAAATACACAAAGCATCAATAAAAAAATAATGATAATGAATTTATCACTAATAAAAGTGACATAATTTTTTGGAAAAGCAACAATATTTTCCACAACAAAAATAACTGAGCAGATTTAGCATTAATTTCCCTTTGTGCTGACATCCTCAGCATCTGACTCAGGAGAGTGCACTGGACGCTCCTGCCTGCTCCTGTGTTCAATCTACTGTGATACCACGGGTCATGTAATTCCCAGAAAGTCCTACTGATCACTCTCGGGAGGATGAGAGAGATGAAGAAAAAATGACACGTGGGCATCATTCAGTGGCATCTGGAAAGTCCAGGGGCTCCTCAGAGCACGCCTGGGCAAGCTCAGCTTTCACACAGTGAGAGTGTTTAGATAGTAGTATTTTAACTGCTTTTAAATGACATGCTCTATTTTATTTTATTTTTAATTGTGTGTATATGTATGTGGGGGGTTGTACACATGTGTGCAGATGCTCTTGGAGGTCAGATGAGGTTGTTGGAGCCCCTCATTTGCATATATTTTCCTGCAAATGCCAAGACTTCATTTTCCATATGGCTGCACAGAATTCTATCATATATGTGTATATACTACATTTTCTTTGTCTATTGATCTGTTGATGGGCCTCTGGGCTGCTTTCATTTCTTGGCTACTGTGATATGCTACCTTAAAAGTATATCCCTCAAAATATAGTTGAGTCATATGGTGAATCTATTCATACTGATTTCCATAGTGGCTGCACACATTTGCATTTCCACCGGCAGCCAGTGAAGCTTCCTCTTTCCCCACACCCTCACTAGTGTCTGCTGTCCTTAGTTTCCTTTATCACACTTATTTTGATTGGAGTGTGATGGAATCTCAAAGCGGTTTTCAAATCATATTCTTTGCCGATTTTACACATGTCAAGGCCATTTTAATTAAATAATATATATATATATATATATATATAATAAAATTAAAAAGAAAAGAAAATGCTATATAGACCATGCTGGCTTCAAATTCATGGTGATCCTTCTGCCTCAGCCTCTTGATTGCTGTGGTCCTGTGCACTGCACTATGCCCAGCTGATTTATTGATTCTATTATTGTGGCACACTTGGAATAATTTGTCTCATTTTGTCGTCAGAATGGAGTAGCTATGTATGGATTTTGCCTTCACACATGAAGTAGCTGAACAGGGTGTGCATTTCACCATTTCCTTTTACCTCCAGGTCGACAGACTTTGTTCTAGTTTTATTTCTGTTCTCTGATAAACTACCCAAACAAAAACAATTTAGAGGAAAATTTATTCTGCTTACAATTCCAGGTTACAGATTTATGGTTGCAGGGGAGACAGAGCAGGAATTTGAAGTAACTGGTCACATCCACAGCAAAGAACAGAGAGAATGGAATGTGTGTGCGTGTGTGTGTGTGTGTGTGTGTGTGTGTCTGTCTGTCTGTCTGTCTGTCTGCCCCCAGCTTGCTCTCTATACACATAGAGCCTAGGGAATGGTGCTGCCCACATTATATACTTAAGGTAATACCCCACAGACATACCCACAGGCCACCATGATCTATACAACCCTTCATTAAGACTCACATGATCCCCAGGTGACTCTAAGTTGAGCCAGGTTGACAATTAAAACTAACCATCACATTGGGCATGGTGATACATGCTGGTACTTGGCTTTGATTTCAGCATTTATGAAGCAGAGTCAGGTGAGTTTCTGTAGGTTCAAGGCTAGCCTGGTGTATATGTTAAGTTCCAGGCCAGCCAGAGTTATGTGTTAAGACTTTGACTCGAACAAACACTCCACCTACAAAGAATAAAAAATGAAATAATATCAAATTGCATAACTATTTTAGATGTTTCAAGCTTCAAGGGTTTTTTTTTTAGTATTTTATTTATCATTTTTATTTTCTGTGTATGAGTGTGTTGTCTGCATGTGTGTGAGTGCACCTGTGTCGTGCAATGCCCATGGAGGTCAGAAGAAGGCATCGGATTCCTAGGAACTGCAGTTACAGATGGTTGTTAGCCACCATGTGGGTGCTGGGAGTCCAATCCCGGACCTCTGCAAGGGCAGCCAGTGCTCTTAACTGCTGCGCCATCTTTCCAATCCCCTCAAACTTCAATTTTACTTCAATTTTTTCCCTTTAGATTTTTTTCTCTACTTTCACAACTATCCCAGTTCACTGTTTGGTTTCTTTTAAATTCCAACAGTACCTGTCTTTTTTCTGGTTGTTTCTTTTCTGCATGGGAGCATCCTGGGAATCATATGTTCTCATACCTACATGAAAATATTTGTTTTCAGAAGTTCTCTTCTGCTCCCTGCATCATCTCTGTTTCTTTGGTAGAGGTTTTGCATATTCTGAATTCAGTATTTTTTTAGCACTAGGTTACCACTGATTAGGACGAGGTGAATTCATTCACTATGTGCAGAGCTCTCCACGATCTCTGGTTTCTTCATAGCACCCCCAAAATCCCCTAAATAAAAAATCTCATTTATTTCTGTCTCCTCACAAACACATTTGCACATCCTGGCTCTGTACTGTCCATCCTCCACGTCAAGATCTAGTCAGCTACTGGGAGCCTCTCGTAAATCACTGTCAACTTCTACATTGTTTCTGTTTCTTAGGGCAATCACAGAGGGCCCCAGTAGTGAGGAGCCTGCTTACTATGAGCTCAGCTTCAGGTACTTCAAAGAAAATAAGGTGGAGATCGCGAGTGCCATCACAAAGCCGTTTCCTTTCCTCATGAGCCTCCGGGACCGAGGCTTCATCTCTGAGTACAAGTATAAAGTAAGTGAGAATCCCTTCCTGACCGTAGGCCTGCCTGACACTGTGTTCTGCCAAACCTCAGGTGCAACCAACAGGCTGAACGGCCTCCTGTGAGTGGTGACCTTCACTTCTTGTAAGTTAGGAGGTGAAAGGAGAAGCAGGCATCACGGGAAACATCCATTTCTACAGTAACTGATGCCAAATCATGTGGAGGAGGGGCAGGGTGGTGGGGAGCAGGGACGCCCCAGCCCTGCAGAGCACCCCATTCGCTTTCACCATGTATTAACATAAACTGAATTAACTAGACACTGCCAAGCAGTGCTTTGTACAAAGCCTCCTTCTTTCAAACATGGAGCTGAGAGTTTTGAATGCCACGGGCTGCTGTGTCTCATCAGGATAGACCTGGAAGTCAGGCTTGCTCCTCTCTCCCCGAATTATTTCTCATTCTTTAGACACTTCTGAAGCTCTAGAATGAGGTAAAGGCTAGCCATGGGGTCTCCTCAGATAATGAGGACCAGCCTTCCCTTTAGGATTTTCCTTTGTCTTTTGGCCAGGATGGTCACTTGTCTATCTCGAGCCCTTCAAGCTAGGTCAGTCCTGGGTGGAGAACAATGGTTCTTGTCTGGTCACTTGTCAGGGCCACCCCAGGAACATCTCGGACTGACTCTTAAAGACACATCATTGACTGTGATCACACCTTTACTCCGTACCACTGCTCTTTCCTTTGAATTGTTGTTAGTGCCTGACAGCTGGTTTCAGATAAGCAAGACTCTGTTATCATGACAGAGGACATTTATGAAGTTGTTTCAACATTTCACAAGAGAATAAATGGTCTTTGTACCAATCTAAGAGTCTCCTATAGAAGTCCATGGTATGGAGAGATGGCCTAGCGGTTAAGAGCGCCGACCGCTCTTACAGAGGACCCGGGTTCGAATCCCAGCACCCACATGGCGGCCGAGAACCGTCTGAAACTCCAATTCCAAGAGAACTCCAGTTCCAGGGGGATCCGAGACCCTCTTCTGACCTCCGCGACATTGCATGACATGGGTGCACACACCTGCATGCAGACAGTACATTCATACACATACCGAAATAAATAAAAATTAAATAAAAAAAAGGAAGTCCATGGTGACCTAATTATCCATTCAATTTTTCTCAGCTTTTTCAAGAAAGTTGTGAGAACCTGGTTCCAGTGAACAGAGTGATGTATGATGTCCTCAGTGACCTGGAGAAGAGGTTCAGCAAGCCGCTTCTGAGGGTGATGTTCAGCCCAACGAATCTGACAGCCTATCCGGACTTAAAGGAGATTCTCAGAAGCTCCCAAATTGGTAACTATAGCTTTCACCTGTTTTGTGGGATTCAAGGCCATTTCATTCATTCCATCATTCATTCATTGATTTTCATTAACATGTGTCTGAGGGACTATGACATGCCAAACACAAAAGGAATACAATGGGGAAGAACATGCGTGGTACACGTGCTCCTGGAGCTTATATACCAGCCATGTAACCACACAGATAATTGCTCAGCCAGGACCTGATTTTGATGCTGTAAAATATAAGGTTTATAGTTCTAGTCCGTTGTTTTGAAGGAGGAAGCAGATATGAAAACCCTAACATTCCACAAGAGAACATACAGTCTTTATACCGATCTAAGTGTTTCTTATAACCCATAAATGCATATTGACATAATTCCCCATCCTGAGAAAGGAGGAAGATCTCTCTGATACTGGCAGACATGTCCAATGATAAAAAAATTATATCCTTTGTGGGTTAGTAAGATGGCTCAGTGGGTAAAGATTCCTGATACCAAGGCTGATGCCCTGAGTTTGATCCCTGCAACCCAAATAGTAGAAAGAGAGAGACCAACTCCTGCAGATTGGTCCTCTTACTGCTACACTTGTGGATGCACACTGTATTAGCTACATTTCTGTTGCTGTGATAAAACACTATGATCAAGGCACGCTATAGAAAGAAGTGTTTATTTGGACTTCTAGGTCCAGGGAGATAAAAGTCCATCCTGGTTGGGGAGGCCTGCCAGGAGGCAGTGACAACAAAGAGCTGGGAGCTCACATCTTCCAGTATGCTCAGGAAACAGAGACCAGCCTGGACGTGGGGCAAGACTACAGACTCTCAAAGCCCGCCCTTGGCAACATGCTTTTTCCAGCAAAGTCACAGCTCCTAAAGGTTCCATGACCCTCTCTAAACAGTACCACCCACTGACCAAGTGTTCAGATGCTTGATCCTATGGGGGATACATCTCGTTCAAACCACCACACACATAATATACATACATGGATAAATGTAATAAAAATAAACAAGTCAATTAAAAACACTCATTCTATTAGAAAATGAATCATTCAGTATAGTCCCATGTTGACTTGCTTCTCCAGTGAAGAATGGAAAACTCAGTAGCAGAAACAACATGACTGCCTGTCACATGGTGCAAGCAGTTGTGAGAGTAGCGTGTGTCAACCAGGAGAGTGAAAGGGATGGTAGGCTTTCAGAACCACGGTGGTAACACGTTGTGGGGACATGGAGTCAGCAGGACCTGGGGAAGGAATGGCACCCATTGTCCTACTGCTTGTCTGTGACTCTGTCTCTCCTGCTCCTCCACTTCCAGAGGTTGTTTCTTTATGGGAGCTTCTTAGGAAGAATGTTTCTTTTGGTAGTGTGTGTGTGTGTGTGTGTGTGTGTGTGTGTTTGTGTGTGTGTGTGTATCTCAGGTGAGAGACCCTTTGTACTGAGTGCCAGAGCTCAGCAGGAATTTGTGGTGGGCTCTGCCTGTCACTGTGTGTGATGTGGTCATTGTTGTGTTTTCTTCAGTTTCCTGTGAGCCCAGAACTTTTCAGAGGATAAATGGAAGCCACGCTGAAGACAGGCACAGGCTGCCAGCAGGTAGTCAGGAAGGTGATTATACTTCAGATTATCAATGACCTCATTGTCTGTTTTCCTGTCTGTACCCTTCCTTCCCGCCCATTCCCAACATATAGACAGACATACATACACACAGAGATACAAACACAGACACAGACACAGACACACACACACACACACACAGACACACACACACACACACACACACACACTTTTGTTTAGCCTATGCTTGCTGTCCCCAGTGAGAGGCAAGAGGCTAAAAAAAGGTGAATCTCTCTTTTTTGTTGTTGTTGAGACAGTGTCTCCCTGTAGCCCCAGATGGCCTGAAACTCACTATGTAGACCAGGCTGGCCTTGAACTCACAGAGATCCACCTGCCTCTGCCTCCCGAGTGCTGGGATTAAAGTCATACGCCACCATGCCCAGTGTGAATCTCTTAATAGAAGATCCTGGGTGGAGAGTTTAAGGACCAAAAGTCAGAAAAGTGTAGATTAGGGACAGTGGGTGATGATTCCTAAGCAGGCCCAATTTTATCTAAATAAATATGAAATTTAAATACAGTCATATTTCACTTAATGATGGAGATGCATTCTGAGGAATGAGATTTGTTTTTTCTTTAAGATTTATTTATTTATTTACATGTCAAAGATTATATGGGAATAATGAAATATTATGTATAATGAAAACAACATAGAAGTGAGTTAAAAGAACAGAGAGCTAATTGGGAGAAGAGGTAAGGACACTGTAGAGAAAGAAAGAAGACAAATGCAGAGATGGTTAAGTTGGGAGCAGAAAGTCAAGTCTATGAAGTCCATGGACAGCTGTATGGTGAAGGCAGAGCTGGAGACAGAAGACAGAGAAATGGGCCAGGCAACCCACTGAAAGAGGTGGGCACCTTTGTTGATGCAAACATGCTTCACTCCTAGGCAGCAATTAGATGCTTTGTCCGAGTCTAGCACAGCCACTCCAGGTAGTGTCCAGGTCACCATCAACCATTTGCCTTGTTCTTCTCTCTTCAGTGTCCCTTCTTTCCAAATGATTGAAAGAGGAGAATCAGAAGGAATATTCATGTTGCCTTATGTCAGAAGCTCATAAGTATTTAAAGGACCTATTTTCTGCTTAGCTCTATTTTCCTATTAGAATAGAGAAGAGCCAGTTCTTTCATGTCCTTTCTTGTTCATTGATCCATCTACTCACACATGTACTCATCCAATCGTCTATCCATCCTCTATCTATAATCCATTCAGCCATCCCCAAACCCCCAGATTATTCTCAGCTTTTGAATTTCCTCAGGGAACACAACAGCAAAAGAAGTATGAATTCAGACCAGCTGAGACTTCTTTGTGTATAGACCCTAAACCATAAAGGAGGATTGAGAAACAGATGAGGCCATGGAATAGAGGAATGAGCAGTTGCCAGTTTGACCTAAACAGACATGGAATCCTAATATCATCACTGGGCGTGCTGTTAAAGAGGACACATCATTTTCAGCCTACTTTCCCTACACCTAGGCCAGGAATGTGGATATGATGAGTGTAATGGCTATGGAGAGATCTCACATGAGAGACTTTTGAAAAGAAAGCTGACTAGAGAACAGAGGGGTGGAAATGACCACCATGGAAAAAGTCTATAACTGCAGCTATCCAATAAGGTGCAGAGTTTGAAATGTGCAGAAAATTATATTAAGGGAGAAACAGAGGGAAAATGCTATTAGTATGTGACAGTTGAAAACTTTATCCAGAGATAGAAGATAAAGAAGGAAGAATAAAGTCAGTAGAGAGCCAATGGTATGGCTCAGCAGGTAGAGTCATTTGCTGCCAAGCCTAAAAGCTGGAGTTTGGTTCCCCAGGACTCACAAGGTAGGAGGAGATAACAAACTCCCACAGGTTCTCTGACTTCCAACCAGTTTCAGTGGCGTGCATACAACCCTTGCCCCAAGTACATGTTTAATTTTTTTTAATTAAAGAAGAGCCAATGAAGAATGAAAACTATCTTCAAGGGAATGAGAAAAAGTTTGCAACACTGGAGGGATTAAAGGAAGAGGCACTTGACTGAGTCAACTTCTGACCCAAGGTGAACTTGTTAGTTGTCAGTTTTCAGATTACGGTGTCTACAACTTTCAAAGTGGCACCGTGAAATATGGGGGGGCCATCCCCTCTTCCAGGCATTCTAATCTACCCACCTCTATAACTTAAAGATCCCCAAACACACAGCTCAGGTTGTCTCCCAGCTCTCTATCCGTCAACTGAGCATGTTCATGCTGATCTCAGAGACTTCTCCACCAGGGGGGCGGGGGTTCAGGATCTCAGAATAAAACACTTGCAACATTGCACGCATCCCCTTTCCTGACACCAAACCTACCTCCTCAGCTGGTGTTCCCTAGCTCGGGAGGCTCAGGAATATTCTTTTTTTTTTTTTTTTTTTTTTTTCTGTATGTGTATGAATGTACTGTCTGCACGCAAGTTTGTGCACCCGTGTCGTGCAACGCCTCGGAGGTCAGAAGAGGGTGTCAGATTCCCCTGGAACTGGAGTTCTCCTGGAATTGGAGTTTCAGACGATTCTCGGCCGCCATGTGGGTGCTGGGGATTGAACCCGGGTCCTCTGTAAGAGCAGTAGGCACTCTTAACCACTAGGTGACAGGCTTGCTTTAGGGAGGGGCAGTCACTACAACTCTGCTTAAGGAATGTCCCTAAAGCAAGCCCGTCGTCCAGTTCGGCCAATTCTGTCCTTCACATATCACCACTTCCATTTTTTTTCCTCACCCAACAGAAATACCAGATCAGATTTCATGTTTTCCTTTAGGCTATAGATGCAGCCCCCAGTCCCAGATGCCCCCTGCCAGTCTTGCTCTTTCACACCCACTCTGTCCGACTCATTGAGTGCAAGTTGGCTTGCCTGACTTTTCTACATTAGACCTCTACTACTTTTACTTCAAAGTTTGCATAAAGCTCTTTCAGTACCTTAAAATTTCTAGTTCCTTTGTCTGGGATCTTTTGTATTTACCATTCCCTTTCATGGGACACACAGGAGGAAATCTTGGTCTCCTGCTTGGACCAGTATGGCATGATTCGTAGGATATGTGCGTTGCCTATTTATGTTGAAGTATTAATCACTGGGGAAAGACTATCTTTCTTTCCACTGCATTTGTATTAAACATCCAATGCTGCCTTTTTTTTTTTTTTTTTTTTTTTTTTGAGACAGGGTCTCCCTGTAGCCCCAGCTGGCCTGGAACTTATGTAGACCAGGCTGGCCTTGAACTCACAAAGATACACCTGCCTCCTGAGTGCTGGGATTAAAGGCATGGGCCACCATGCCTGGCAAAGATGGCTTACCTCCCCTTCGGAGAATTGAACCTGGATCTCCCCCATGACAGGCAGGGATACTCATCATTGTACTAACAAGGAAGGCCGATGCTGCCATTCTTATTCATTGCGTCCCTCATCTTTGTTTACTGTGAACACCCTGGCTCCACCTAAGCACCATCATGTGTTCCTGGGTCCATCTTGATGAGGTTACCAGACAAGATTGTGACAAAGCCACACAGCTTCCTTGATGAGCTCAACTCCAAGATAAAATAACCCATCCCCCACCAGGATATAAACCCAGTGGTATTCACAAATCTCACAGATTAAATGAGAGCCACTCCTACATATATTTAATTTCATACTCTCAAACCAAGGAAGGAGTCTGGTGTTTCTTTCCTCCAATTGTAATTGTATCTGCCAAGGATGTCATCTGGGCCTCTTCTGCAGGTTGCCAGCATACTTTCCCCGCCCACTGTTATTCCTCTGGCTCCTTTTGCCCATTCCTACATACAAGCTGTGGCTGGAAAGGGACTCAAGAAGGAAGGGGAAGAGATGGGGAGGTGTTCTGGAATGCGACCTTGACTCCATTTTGTTCTCAGCTGAGATCAGACAAGACTGTGACCCTCCATGTTGACTGGAAGTCAAGTCCCTTAGAAAACAATTCATTAAAGATAGCCATTTCTGATTGAAAACCTTGGCAAGATTGTGTAGAGGTTCTCCCCATTTAGAAACAACTGCCTAGAGAGCATCCAATCTAAGGTGGTGTTGGACTTAGAAGCTCAACCCCCATCCCTAAGGAGGAAGGAGGTTTCTTGCATCTGAGAGTCCCTTAGCAGCTCAACCTCTGTCTCTAAGCAGGAGGTTTCCTGCCTCTAAGTTTGCTGCTTCATGCTAAGCCTCTCTGTTCTAATTTTTATCTTTTGTAGCTTTTTTTTTTTTTTTTGTCTTTTCGAGACAGGGTCTCCTTGTAGCCCCAGCTGACCTGAAACTCACTCTGTAGACCAGGCTGGACTTGAACTCACAAAGATCCGCCTGCCTCTGCCTCCCAAGTGCTAGGACTAAAGGTGTGCGCCACCACGCCTGGCTATCTTTTGTAGCTTTTTAGTTTAATCATTCCCTGGCCAAGGGAATCCTCCACTTTAATCCAGAATATTTTTTTAAATTTTATTTATTTTCTATGTATATGAATGTACTGTCTGCATGTAGGTTTGTGCACCCATGTCGTGCAATGCCACGGAGGTCAGAAGAGGGTGTCGGATACCCCTGGAACTGGAGTTCTCCTGGAATTGGAGTTACAGATGGTTCTCAGCCGCCATGTGGGTGCTGGGGATCGAACCCGGGTCCTCTGCAAGAGCAGTTGGTGCTCTTAACTGCTAGGCCATCTCTTCAGCCCCCAGAATATTTTCTTACCTAAGCTCTTTGTCTATGAAAAAACACAATTCAATAGAACCTTCATCTCTTCTTATTTGGATATTAAAAGGCTTACTGATATTTTGAGAATGAGGAACCAATTCTTCCATCCCTCTCCTAGTCAGAACTCTCAGTTCCTATGTTCCCCCCTGGACTCACTTGAGTCCTGGTTGGGGAATGTAACCTCTAGTTCCAAGACCCCTTCACCTCATTGCTACTTAGTGGGGGATGCGGGGGAATAAAGTCTGGAGCTTATTCTGTGGAATCAGAGGGAGGTGGGGATTTTGAGGGTCTCTTTCTCATTGTTAAAAAAAAAATTCCCTCAGATGAGACAGAAATGAATGGGGCGGGGAAGCTGTGCGCCAGCCGGAGAAGTTGGTTTCCCCACTGGGGGAATCTGGTTCTTTTTTCTTACTTTCCCCCTTTTCTCCCCACTTCCTTTTCCCCCTAAAACTCAATTTGGTCTAATTATTTCCCATTCTGGGTCTACTTAGAAGCTCAATCCCCCATCCCGAAGGAGGAAGAGGTTTCTTGCATTTAAGTTGAGAGTCTCTTAGCAGCTCAAACCCCTATCTCTAAGCAGGAGGTTTCCTGCATCTAAGTTTGCCCAGTTCCCTTGAAGGAACTTTGTATCCAGTCCCCACACTCATTCTGCACTTAATCGTGCATCACATTCACTTCCTGAACCTCCAGAATGTCCCAACCACCAAGGTGATACTTTGTTGTCCCCATGACTTTTCTTACCATGTTCTGTGCCTGTTCTCCTTGGTGTTTCCTTGGGCCCTTCCACTACAATGCTGAGAGATTGTCCTGCCTAATCTAGAGAGTACCAAATGCCAAAGCCTAGGGGTTACAGCAACAAGGCAGTGGGACTTGTCATTACAAATTTAGGGTTCTGGAATTCGTCTCAGACTGAGCCCCAAAATTGTTAGGTAAAATATGAGGTCTAAGGACCAAGTCAGTACCACATAAAGAACACTTGAACAAACTGAAAGTAACTTGGCATGGCAGGTTTTACTTTTGCAAAAGGGTGTGTTATGTGCTCAGTCAGATCCAGCAGGCTCACGAGACCAGGAAGTTTTCTCTGCAGGCTTGTATCAAGAGAGCTGTATGCAGGAACGCTGTGTCTTCTCCCCATGGACTGTATGTAATCTGACCTCATAGTCTTTCTTGGTTGGCTAGTTTAAAAGAATTGGTGCAGAGCAGCAGAGAAAGCCATCAGGTTGAGGAATGCCTTTTGTTAAACAAGTCATAAAAGTGCGGAAGGATTAAAAGATTAGAATTTCTTATCATAAACAAGTCCCAGGTTTTACAGGGTTTGAAAGAAAAGACTAATATTTACACTCGGAGCTTCTACTTCGTGTCACTTAACTCACTATGACTTCTCCTTGATCACACACAGAGAACTTGGATAGATCCTGAGGGTTTCTTTTTCTTTTCTACAGATCACAGAAGTGGCAGTTTGGAATTGTGGGGAGGAGCATCCCAGGATGCTTTGAGCTCCCCACCGAGATCTAGGCCAGGTAAGGAAGGACAGCTTTTCCTCTTGGTCAGATACTGAGACCTTGGGTGGATACTGAGGGTTGTCCTTCCCTTTCGACAGAGCACAGTGGTGGCGGTTTGGATGTGTTGGGTGGAGCCCAGCAGGACACCTTCAGTTCCCCGCCAAGATCGAGGCCAGGTAAGGAAGGGTGGGTGGCCTTTCCTTGTAGAGACCTTTCTCTGCCCAGTGCTAAGAACAGGGGTCTCCAGACATTGCTCAGGAGCATTGTATTGTCCTCCTGGGAAGCTTTTATTTAGGAAGCTTAGTGTTGGAAGTTCATACAGAATTTACTTACGTGCTAAGTGCTCAAGCAGCAGTACAAAACACACACAGGAATTTTTTCTATCACTATTGTAAGAGAACAGCACTATGCACCCAAGGCTGTGGTGACTGGCCCAGTACCAGACCTCCTTTGATACATGTACAAACATTTAGTCTATCTGTTATGGAATAATATTGGAATTGTTGATGATGTTAAAGAATTATATTCTAGGAAATGTTTCTCAGCCTAACTGATGCTTTAGTAACAGGAAATCAATAGTGGCTTAATTTTCTAGAATTTATGTGTGAAGTATTTTTTTTTTTAATTTAAGTAATAAAAATTTATTGAGAATTCCTGAGATGGCAGTTCTCCCCTCCCATTCTGAGGGAGGGAACGGCACTGTAGGAAATTACTGAGAAATCACACACTGAACTCCCGCCCCCCAGGGGTTTATTTATTTCTTTATTTTTATTAATCTCTGCTAATGCCTGTATAGAGAGATTGGCTGCCTGCTGGAGCTCCAGGACAATTGGGAAATTAATTTGTAACCTCACTACTAGACCTGGAATGGGGAAAATGAAAGCCACCATAGTTGAAACGTGGCCGGACTCAGGAGGGACAACTGGTCATCATGTTTGGCGGGGAGGCCCCAGGCAACCTGATGAGTGGATGGTGATGGGGAACATCCATCCAATGTAGCATCCAGGGATGTTGGCAGCAAAGCTTGAAAACAAGCACCATGACATGAAAAGACCCACCCCATGGAGTTTTTTGCCAGTGGGCAAGATAATGCTGTGTTTAATAGAATAATTTAAAGGTGGTGGAGAAACAATACAATCAATGCACATTTTTACTGAATCACAAAGGAAACTGGCAACACTTTCTCTGCATGAAACACAACTTCATCTCAACAAGTAGCATCCTCTCCAGTAACATTGACATGCTCCTTAGATCTCATAGATAAGCCCAGGAGGTTATTAGCTAATGATTGATGTACCAAGTTTTCCTCCTGTACATGGAATATACTCTTGTTTATGGTATCTATTGTTCATTGAACTTGACTAAATTTTTTTACACCATCTAATATGCCCCATCACAACTGCAGAGGATGAAAAGGTACAGTTCAGTTCCATAGGAGATTCTACAACAGTTGGGCCACAGAAGGCATACACACACTCCATGTAGTACAGACATGAATTAAGGCAAGCATCATCGAGAACATAGGGGAAACTTCACATCTGTTATTTAAAATTTGACATTGAATCTTTTGGGTGAGTTTCTTTAGCTGGTTCAACAACTTGTTGGGTGGGAGCTGTGTTTTCACCCTTGATGGGTGAATGTGGTAATGTGCATTCTCTTGAAAGGGGTTCTTCATGGTCAAAGCTTTGGTGTTTCATGGTGTAGCTTTAATCTTTGTGCTGGCACCCAGAAATGCTCACCATGATCTGTGGATACCCAAGCATAACCCCAACCTCATACTTTAACATAGCCTGGCTTCCATTCATTAAAGACCAAATTCTTTTATCAAATAGGCTGTGAAATCAACATGGGAGTAGTTATAACCCATTGTGGCCCACAGGCAATTGATTTTAGGGGTGGCATAAGTTACCCCTTTAGGTTTAGATAGATATAATTTGAGAGTGTGCTTTTGGTGTTTTACGATAGCCTGGCCTTGAGGATTATATAGGATCTGGGTGCTGTGGGAAATATGCCAATCAGCCAAAAAGCTAACAAAGTGAGTGGGAACATTATTTACTACTGAGGAAGGCCTGGGAGTTAGAGTGTGAGTAATCACATGCATCGCCTTCCCCAAGTAGGGACAAGTAAATAGAGAGAATGAATCAACAGTGTCGTGAACATATGAGAGCTTAGATGACATCCATTAGTCAAATTTTATTAGGTTGAAGACTGTCTGGGTTTGCTCCTTCTTGAAAATGAAGGAGTCTGACATGCAGAACAAGAAGGGTGTGAGGGACTGATACCTACTCCTGTGATGGGGTGAAGAACATTGACACACATGAAGAACATGTTAGAGCATGCCAGTGTTGAGCCTCTGTTGTAGTTACAAGAGACTGTTGGTCTGCCTGTTCGCTTCCTTGTGATAGTAGCCCTGGTAAACCTGAATGAGAATGAGTGTGAATGGCAGATAGGGGCATCTCCATTTTCCCATCAAAGTTTGTGCCTGTAATGAGAGTTTATAGATAGGGTTATTTTTATGTAAGAGAATGGCAGCAGTTTCCCATAATGGCTAAGATGTAGCCACAGACTCCAGATTTGTCAGATGAACAGGTTTAATTACACCAGTCAGCAGGAGACAAACAGTGAACAATTTATTTTGTCCTGTAGACTTATAAGATGTGTGTAAAGTTTTTATCTTGGGCCCACTTTTCTATTGCTGTGATAAAACTACCACGCCAAGGGAACATATAAAAGGAAGAGTTTATTTGAACTTACAATTGACTGTTACAGGGAATTGAGAGTCCACTGTACTGGGGAGGCATGGTGGCAGGGGCTGGAGCAGAAAGCCGAGGTTCACATCTTCCAATGAGCACAGGAAGTGGAGAGAGAGCAACTGGAGCCTGCAAGGCTTGTTGAACTCACTAAGCCCGCCCCCAGTGACGTACTTCCTCCAGCATGGCCACACCTTCTAAGACCTACCAAAATAGCACCACCAACTGGGGACAAAATGAGCTTCCTGGGGCTGGAGAGATGGCCTAGCGGTTAAGAGCGCCAACCGCTCTTACAGAGGACCCGGGTTCGATCCCCAGCACCCACATGGCGGCCGAGAACCATCTGAAACTCCAATTCCAGAAGAACTCCAGTTCCAGGGGAATCCGACACCCTCTTCTGCCCTCCGCGGCATGGCATGACACAGGTGCACACACTTGCATGCAGACACTACATTCATACACATACAGAAATAAATAAAAAAATATATTTTAAAAAATGAGCTTCCTGAAGACCCCTGCTGGGAGCTGCCAAGAGACAGGCTGGTCTGAGACAAGCCTGTTGGAGAGGGCTGCTTTGGGCAGATGGTATTGGCAGCAGACATCGGGCTGGACAAAGACAAACTCAACCGTGTGACCCAAGTGGCTGTGAAGATGTTGAAGTCTGATGCAGAAGAGAAGGACTTGTCAGACCTGATCTCAGAGATGGAGATGATGAAGATGATTGGGAAGCACAAGAACATCATGAACCTGCTGGGGGCATGCACACAGGATGGTCCTCTATATGTTATTGTGGAGGATGCCTCCAAGGAAAACCTTTGGGAGTATCTGCAGGCCCGGAAGCCCCCTGGGCTGGAATACTGCTACAACCCCAGCCACAACCCTGAAGAACAGCTGTCCTCCAAGGACCTGGTATCCTGTGCCTATCAGGTGGCCCAGGGCATGGAGGATCTTGCCTCAAAGAAGTGTATACACTGAGATTTGGCTGCTAGAAATGTCCTGGTGACAGAGGACAACGTGATGAAGATTGGACCTAGGTTGAGACATTCACCACATGGACTATTATAAAAAGACTACCAATGGCCGGCTGCCTGTGAAATGGATGGCACCTGAGGCATTATTTGACCAGATCTACACCCACCAGAGTGATGTGTGGTCTTTCGGGGTGCTCTTGTGGGAAATCTTCACTCTGGGTGGCTCCCTGTACCTTGGTGTGCCTGTGGAGGAACTGTTCAATCTGCTGAAGGAGGGTCATCAAACGGACAAGCCCAGTAACTGCACCAGTGAGCTGTACATGATGATGCGGGACTGCTGGCATGCAGTGCCATCTCAGAGGCCTGCCTCCAAGCAGTTGGTGGAAGACCTGGACCTAATAGTGGCCTTGACCTCCAATCAGGAGTTTCTGGACCTGTCGATGCCTCTGGACCAGTATTCTCCCAGCTTTCCTGATACCTGGAGCTCTACCTGCTCTTCATGGGAGGACTCTGTCTTCTCTTATGAGCCACTACTGGAGGAGCCCTGTCTTCCCGGACACCCAACTCATTTTGCCAATGGTGGATCAAAAGATGCTGGCTACCAACCCTTCCCAGCACCTCCACCAATTCTGTCATTATCTGTGTCCTTCACCCACAGTTCCCTGCTGGACACACTGCCTTTTCCCTTCTTCTTTCCTGCTGGCAGGAGCCAGTGCCTACTTGAGGTCTTCCTGTGTGGCCTACCCCTCCCATCCAGCTCCCCTCTTCCTCCTCTTCTCAGCCTGTTGTGTGAGAAAGGAGCAGAGAGGCAGGTACTTGTTGCTGGCCACTTCTTCCTTCCGAGGTGTTGGACCAAGACGCTGCCCTGCTGCCTGGCTCTGCTTGGAGGTTTGGGGAGTGGAAGGAACAGGCGTGGAAGGAACAGGCATGCAAGCAAGAGCTTACTGGTTGTTCTTGTTGACCCATTAACCCCTGTGTTCTGGTGCAGGTGCCCTGGGGCTTCTGCAGCAGTGAGATCACTCATCAGTCTTTAATTGAAGGCAACCTCTGCTCCAGATGACTGGTACCAGTGGCTTCTTAATTCCAATACTAATTTGCTTTGCTGACCAAATACCTACCAGAAGATGGTCTACTAGAGACTGGGAGCACTGATGTGGCCCTGGGGCCCAAGCCTGGACTACGGACTCTGTACATAGCTATGAAGAAAACACAGAGTGTATAAATCTGAGTATATATTTACATGTCTTTTGAAGGAGTTGTTACCAGAGATTCACCCATTGGGTGAGATGTTCCTGGTGGCTGGGAGGCATCAGTTGCTATATATTAAAAACAAAAAAGGAAAATGTTTTTTAAAAGATAAAAACAAACAAACAAACAAAAAAAGCTGGGTGTGGTGGCGCACACCTTTGATCCCAGCACTCAGAAGGCAGAGGCAGGCGGATCTCTGCGAGTTCAAGGCCAGCCTGGTCTACATAGTGAGCTCCAGGCCAGCTGGGACTAATGGGAGACACTGTCTCAAAAATACCTCCCACCCCAAAAAATCCTATGGGGGACATTCTCATTCAAACTACCACAGGCCCTATATAGGCTGTTTGACCTCAGTTAGTACCATTAGTCAAGTATGTACGTGTGTCAGTGATTGGAACATCGGAATTAGCCAATTTGTAGAATATAAGAATAAAAATAATTTGCTTTTGGGATGCTAGCAAGTTAAAACACTTAGAAAACCAGAAAGAGTAATTTGTGAGGAAGTGTTTTTTAAATTAATTTATAAGAGTTATGTACAAACTTAAAAATAAAAACAAAGCTTTTCAAGAGTACACACAAAAAAAGAGTACACACAAAATATAAATAATCTTACAATTATGCATTTTAGCAGAAAGTATAAATATGAATACAAAATTTGTAACTACATTAAAAATTAAGATTTTTTTAATTTAAAATATACTTTTTAAATTTTGTTATTTTAGAAACATTCATTTATTAAATGTTATCAAACAATATATAAGCAAGAATTACTAGTCAGTCTTTTATTATTAAAGAAATAGGATTTGTTTTGGATTTTTGAATTATTAAACTATATAAAATATATATATTAAAATATATAGTAAAATTATATATTTTACTTTTGGAAAACAAATAATACAATCATACCTCTCCTCTAGAAAATAGAATGAACACAAATACCAAGGAATCAAGAAACTTTTATGAAATTAAATCAAAGGTCATAAGCACTTAGAAATGTAGGTATCTGTAAGAAATACTAAGTTCAGCTTTATTTAATGGCTGACATAATAATACCTGCAATGATTTAATCAAGTATAAACATGTGAAACCCAAATCCTTACTTAAAAAGTCACTGTGAATATGGACAGATTTCTGTTTACATAAACATGTATGTTTTAGATGAAAAACCATCAGCTGGGGAGATGGCTCAGCGGTTTAGAGCACTAGCTGATCTTGCAGAGGACCAAGGTTTAATTCCCAGCACTCTTACTGTGGCTAAGACTGTCTGTAACTACCATTCCAGGGAACCCGACACCCTCTTGTGACTCCCGCAGGTATTGCACACCATGGGTATACTTTACATGCAGGCAATACACTCATACACATAAAATAAAAATAATAAATTTAGATGAAAAACCAGGGGGCAGTGACATCTATCTGGACCCTTAATATTTGAATTTTTATGAAGAATTAGTAGCACCCCACCTTAAATGTTAATTTTGTATTTTTAAGGAGCCTATTCAAGAAATTAATTGGCACTGTTTCAGCTTTTTAAAACATGGGGTTTAAAATCACCATTTCAAATTAGGACCAAATATTGGAAAAGCCAAGGAAACTATCTTGAAGGGCTGAGCAGGGGGCCTGGAGTAAGAGAAGCTGAACAGTGTACTCTCCTCTATAACCGGATACTAGTTCTTAGAGATTCAAAGGAGCAGTTTAGCTTCCCTTCAAATATGTTACTAGATTTTTGGCACATATATATGTTGTTTTATTTTTATTTCAGACACTTTATTCATAATATTACAATGGTTCTATATCTAACCTATGTAACAGTTATGATCTTAAAATAATACCTTAGCCAAGAGTGGTGGCGCAAGCCTTTAATCCTAGCACTGGGGAGGCAGAGGCAGGCGGATCAAGGTGAGTTCAAGGCCAGCTTGGTCTACAGAGTGAGTTCCAGGACAGCTGGGGCTACAGGGAGACCTGTTTTGAAAAGATCCCCCCCCAAAAAACCCTTTATAAACATATTTTATAAGCCTGGCTTGGTGGTGCATGCCTTTAATCCTAGCACTCAGGACACAGAGGCAGGTGGATGTTTGTGAGTTCAAGTCCAGCCTGATCTACAGAGTGAGTTCCAGGACAGCTGAGGCTACAGGGAGACCCTGTCTCAAAAAGACAAAAAAATAATAATTTATGAGCTGGAAAGATGGCTCAGTGGTTAAGAGCACTGACTGCTTTTGCAGAGGACAAAGGTTCGATTCCCAGCACCTACAATGGAGGCTAATGACCATCCATAACTCCAGTTCCAGGGCTGCCCTCTTCTGACTTCCTTGTGCACTGCACAACACAGATGCACTTACACACATGTAGGTAATACACTTTCAAGATATTGATTTCATTGCACTGAGGCATGGAAAAAGGAGTGTGTCTAAATTGGACTGAGAAATGATGTATGAAACACACAAAACACCAATAAAATATTTTATTAAGAAAAGATATTGACTAGGGGATGGAGAGATGGCCTAGCCTTTAAGAGCACTGACTGCTCTTGCAGAGGACCAGGGTTACAAAAAGACAAGACAGGACATGACTGACAGGACTAGTCCTTAAATACATTATAGTAGATCCAAGAGATGTATTCAGTCCTTCACTCAACAGTTCAACCTGCCATGGACTCAAACAAAACCAAATCTCAATTTCTCTTGAGAGACAGAACCAGAAAACTGAATTGGGGTTCTCAGTTATTGGCATCCCAATAAAGTTTCTTATTATTATCCTCTCTTTCTGTAAAATCTTTTGATCATCTGCCTCTGAAGGAACAGGCATCTGGAAAGGTTGAGTAGCCAAAGTTATATCAGAGACCAAACATCCAAAGGGATGACTTCTCCAGATCTCTGTACTTGTTTAAGTGCTTATAGCACATCTTTTCATTTAAATACACAGTGTGCCCTGCGAGGTACACAGTGACAATATTTATGTATCCCAAAAGCTCATAAAAATTCTTCCTTTTGATTTTGACTTCTGGTGCTGTGCTGTAAGCACTGTGTGGAGGAACAAGCATGTAGAATTCCTTCCATTTACTTTTTTGGCTTATGCCAAAGCAGACTCTGTGCATGCTTACCAGAACCTCCAGTGTTCCTCGGCAATTTCTCTATGCTTTAGTTCAAGACCATGCGTAGATGCCCTGCTGTAACTGGTGCCACAGGACTGAAGTTCAGACCAGGAGTCTCCAGGCTCTGCTCAGGAGTGTTGTGTTGCCCTCTTGAGAGGCTTTTATTTGGGAAGCTTAGTGTTGGAATTTTTGCACGCAGAGCTTGCATATGATAAATGTTCAAGGGCTGCAAAACACACATGGGATTTTTCTCTGTCCCTATAGTAAGAAAACAGCACAGTGCACTCCAGGCTGTGGTAACTGGCCCAGCAACAGACATGCCCCACCACCCCTCAAGCCTCTGCTTCAGCAGAGGCCACAGAAGTCTGTTAACTCTTAGTGAGCAGAGGGCTACTGTCCTTAAGTGATAGGAGTGATGACTATATTACCCCTTGGTCATATACTGAGACCTTGGGTGGATCCTGATTTTCTTTTATGCAGGTCACAGGGATGACAGTTTGGAATTATTCGGAGAAGCATACCAGAATGGCTTGCATTCCACCCCAAGATGTAGACGAGGTAAGGAAGGGCAGCCTGTCCCCTTGGTCACATCCTGGGATCTTGGGTAGATCCTGAGGGATTTCTTTCCCTTTCTACAGAGCACAGTGACATCAGTTTGGATGTGTCCAGAGCAGGACCCCAGGATGCCTTGTGTTCCCCATCAAGATCAAGGCCAGGTCAGGAAGGGTGATCTTCCCTCTTGGCCGTACACTGGGATCTTATGTGGGTGCTGAGGGATTTCCTTCCCTTTCTACATGTGAGGTTTGCTCTGAGAGCACTCAGCTAATCCTCAGGTATCGTCCTCCGCATTTCCCACAGCCCTGTTTTGGAAACACAAGGAGGAACTCTCATGACTCCTTCTAGACCAGAGTCTTTTTTTTATATATACATAAACTTTATTTCTTCAGGATCAAGTCTTAAGCAGGTAAATTAAAGATCACAATGTATGTTCAGTTAAGGTTTACATAACTTATGTTTACTTTTATCCAAAATTCATTCACACATTATATGATAGTAAATCTCAATTACTTATGTTATTTAACAATTGGTCAAATACTATCAACATAAAAGATTGGTCACACTTAAATTTATTGGAAATACAAGTTATCATTATTTTTACTCCTGATTCATACTAGATTTCCAGGTGACAGCCTTAACATTGATGTATACCAGTGTTCCCAATGTCTTTCTGTGACGTTATCTGTAACATCCCCTTTTTATCTATAAGATAGCTTAACCTTAAAAGATTAGACCAGAGTCTTAATGGCAGACTACATGAGTTTCCTCTTCCTGCTTAAATAATGAGGAAAGACAGTGCCTTTCTCCTTTCACTGTGTGGTGTTGATTTCTGCATGCGCTCTATTTTTTCTGAACCCCCTGGATCTACTTAAGCACCCTGAGGTGTTATGGGGTCCCTCTGCATGGTTGGTTGTGTCCTTGTTTCTCTTCAGTGTCCTGTGATCCTAGAAATTCCCAAATGAGTAATGAAGAAGAGGAAGAAGGACCCAGCAAGCCACAGTACAACGGAGGAGGTAAGCAAGCTCCAAGGGCCCCTCACCTCATGCAGCTCTCTCTGCAGGAGAGAGTCTGCCCTTCCCCTGTGCTGTCCTCTTCCTTTTGCATACTTAAACTGAAGAAATCATAGAGCGGGTGGTAAGGGTCTGACATAATAAGGAGGGAACTGGATGGGTGGCCTCTAATGATGAGAACAAGGACCATGCCAGACCCCACCTCAGGAGCCATGGAGTCGCCTTGACCTTCCTGCTTCTTTCAGGATAAGCTTTCCTGCAGTGGGTTCCCTTGGCCACACACTGTGCCTTCTAAAGGCTTTCATTTTTTCAGCAGAAGGCCAAAGTTCCCATTCACCAGTGAGTCATGGACAAGGGCCCCGTGGTGCCTGGCGCTCATCTCGAAGACCAGGAGTAGGTGAGACAGGGAAAGGCTGTGTGGGCGTCAGGGAAGCTGGAGGCTGAATTCTGAGCTGGTGTTCCCTGCTGTGTTTACTCTGCACATACATCAGGATAAAAATATGGCTGGTCCTTGAGTTCTGCTCATCACATTTGTCCATTTGGAGAAATTCAGAAAGGAATCTTAAGAAACCTCACAAAGAACGATTGCTGTTTGGCGTTTGTCAGTTGTTCACACATTCGCTTTGGGAGGAGTCTGCTGGGACGGGAGCGTGCTCTTTGCCTTCGTCTTTCACACCTGGTCATGCCATTATACTTAGCTTTGTAGCCCTGGCTGGCCTGGAACTCAGTATGTAGACCAGGTTGGCTTTGAACGTATAGAGATCCCCTTGCGTCTGCCTCCCAAGTGCTGGTATTAAAGACATACACCACCATGTCAGGTCTATGATGTTTTTATTTGAATCTGCAGAATGGTATTTTGACCAGTATCTTTCATGTCACTGGATGATGATGCAGTATTTTTTCAGAACTCGTTGATAAGCACATCATCCTTTCATCCTCGGAATAAAGACTAAGCAGAGGAATCATAGAAACAGAGCTGTGAAGAAGACACGGATGTGCTATGGAACTTGACAAGGACAAGTAGAGCAGAGGTCACGTTCCCAGATGGCACCACACAGGCTCTGGGCTCTGTAAGGCTGGTGTGGAGTGGTGTCCCATGATCTGAGCCCCAAACAGAAGTCCAAGGAGCTTGGGGTACTCAGGGGAGCCCTCAAGGGTTCAATGGAAAGAGGTTTTATTTAGCAGATAGGGATGCCTAGGGAGAGAGGAAAAATCTCCATAGAGAGTTAGAAAATATGTGAGTGTGATCTACCACATGATGTAGGAGACTTGCAGGATTGAGCTAGAAAAGCTGAACACAGAAGCAATGTGAAACGTAGTATATATCAAAGGAGAAAGAGACAGGTGACAAAGGGGACAGTAAATGTCAGTAAACGTCAGGGAGAGAAAGTGCAGAGCGAGAGAGAAGCACAGAGACCTTCCCAGGGTAGCAGTCTGATGTTAGGAGAAGCAGCTAATGCCTGCTATCAACCAAGTGGTTACAACCACGAAGCAAGTGCGCTTGCCAGCCCCATCTTCTCTGTACATTTGTTGTGGAATGTCTGTGCAAGCAGTGAGCTCAGCCATTGGTGAATCTTCACAGTGAGTTTGAGGGGACGAGTTGATTACCAGAGAGAATCCAGGGTAACCACAGAGTGGCTGTTACTATTTGGCTGACTGTCAGAAGCATTGTTATGAATGCCTTCCACAGGCTCCTGTGCGTGACTTAAGCTCACTGATGGATTGGGATGATTCTGGTTGCTATTCTTTATATGGTCAAAAGCCAAAGAATCATATCCCTGGGAGTATAAGAACTTAATTCCTTTTTTTTTTTTTTTTTTGAGACAGGGCCTCCCTGTGGCCCCAACTGCCCTGGAATTTGCTATGTAGACCAGGCTGCCCTTGAATGCATAGAGATTCTCTTTTATGCAGGTCACAGGGATGACAGTTTGGAATTAGTTCGGGAGAGCATCCCAGAATGCTTTGAGCTCCCCACCAAGATCTAGACGCAGGTAAGGAAGGGCAGCTGTCCTCTTGGTCACATCACTGGATCCTTGGGTAGGATCCTGAGGGTTTCTCTTCCCTTTCTACAGAGCACAGTGACTCAGGTTTGGATGTGTCAGGGGGAGCCCGCAGGATCACCTTGTGTTCCCCATCCAAGATCAAGGCCAGGTCAGGAAGGGTGATCTTCCCTCTTGGCCGTACACTGGGATCTTATGTGGTGCTGAGGATTCCCTTCCCTTTCTCCATGTGAGGTTTGCTCTGAGAGCACTCAGCTAATCCTCAGGTATCGTCCTCCGCATTTCCCACAGCCCTGTTTTGGAAACACAAGGAGGAACTCTCATGACTCCTTCTAGACCAGAGTCTTTTTTTTATATATACATAACTTTATTTCTTCAGGATCAAGTCTTAAGCAAATAACTTACCAGGGGAATCTGAGACCCTCTTCTGACCTCTGCGGCATTGCATGACACGGGTGCACAGACCTACATGCAGACAGTACATTCATACACATACAGAAATAAATAAAATTTAAAAAAAGATATTGACTTCATGTGATAATATTACAACTGTTTTTTTCCAGTGTTTTTTTTTTTGTTTTGTTTTGTTTTTTTCACAGGGTCTCCCTATAGTCCCAGCTGGCTGGCCTGGAGCTTGCTCTGTAGACCAGGCTGGCCTCAATCTCACAGAGATCTGCCTCCTCTGCCTCCCAAGTGCTGGGATTAAAGGCATGCACCACCACCTCCTGGCACTAAAGATGGTTTTTAGCCACCATGTGGGTGCTGGGAATCGAACCTGAGTCCTTTGCAAGAGTAATCAGTGCTCTTAACCTCTGAGCCATCTCTCCAGCCCCAATAACTGATTTTTCCAGTTTAAGATAAATGGTTGGTTGGCAGTGAATATTAAAGCCATGCAGCACTTCTGCTTTGAGTAGTGTTTCTATATATCTTTGTCATGTTTATTATTTAATCTTCTGAACTAGGAAGACGAAAACCACTGGAAGCCGTAATTTTTTCCATTGCATCTGCTCCAACTTCAATTTACTTAATTCAATATTAAATATTTTTTTCTTTATGAAAACAAGTGTATCTTGAGGGGAGAGAGAGTGCCCCCTGCTGCTCTGCTCTGGACCAGCCAGGAGATGGTGGGCTGCTCCTTGGCAGACCAAGCTGCCACTGCCCACCTGCAGCCCAGGTGGCAAAGCTCTGGGTCCTCAGCAGTCTGCTGCTGGCAGAGATTTGTAGAGAGGAGCAGAGAGGAGGGGCAGGGAGGAATGCTCTGTAGGACGACTGTCAGCATCTCAGACAGGGAGAGAGAACAGAAACCACGAATGAAGAGTAGACAACCTCAGGGGATGGGGTTTACTGGAACTCCCAATATAACCAATCTCAGACAAAGGACCAGCACCACTCTTGTAGTATAGGTGACTAAGGCAGAGGATCTCTTCCATCTGGAAGAGGCAAGTACCCCAGGTCAACTTCTGATCACTACTAAGTCAAAGTGAGCTCAGAGGACAGACAGTCTAGCTCTCCGTCCTTGAGAGAGGAAAGATGGCTCAGTGGTTAAGAGCACTGACTGCTTTTGCAGAGGACAAAGGTTCGATTCCCAGCACCTACAATGGAGGCTAATGACCATCCATAACTCCAGTTCCAGGGCTGCCCTCTTCTGACTTCCTTGTGCACTGCACAACACAGATGCACTTACACACATGTAGGTAATACACTTTCAAGATATTGATTTCATTGCACTGAGGCATGGAAAAAGGAGTGTGTCTAAATTGGACTGAGAAATGATGTATGAAACACACAAAACACCAATAAAATATTTTATTAAGAAAAGATATTGACTAGGGGATGGAGAGATGGCCTAGCCTTTAAGAGCACTGACTGCTCTTGCAGAGGACCAGGGTTACAAAAAGACAAGACAGGACATGACTGACAGGACTAGTCCTTAAATACATTATAGTAGATCCAAGAGATGTATTCAGTCCTTCACTCAACAGTTCAACCTGCCATGGACTCAAACAAAACCAAATCTCAATTTCTCTTGAGAGACAGAACCAGAAAACTGAATTGGGGTTCTCAGTTATTGGCATCCCAATAAAGTTTCTTATTATTATCCTCTCTTTCTGTAAAATCTTTTGATCATCTGCCTCTGAAGGAACAGGCATCTGGAAAGGTTGAGTAGCCAAAGTTATATCAGAGACCAAACATCCAAAGGGATGACTTCTCCAGATCTCTGTACTTGTTTAAGTGCTTATAGCACATCTTTTCATTTAAATACACAGTGTGCCCTGCGAGGTACACAGTGACAATATTTATGTATCCCAAAAGCTCATAAAAATTCTTCCTTTTGATTTTGACTTCTGGTGCTGTGCTGTAAGCACTGTGTGGAGGAACAAGCATGTAGAATTCCTTCCATTTACTTTTTTGGCTTATGCCAAAGCAGACTCTGTGCATGCTTACCAGAACCTCCAGTGTTCCTCGGCAATTTCTCTATGCTTTAGTTCAAGACCATGCGTAGATGCCCTGCTGTAACTGGTGCCACAGGACTGAAGTTCAGACCAGGAGTCTCCAGGCTCTGCTCAGGAGTGTTGTGTTGCCCTCTTGAGAGGCTTTTATTTGGGAAGCTTAGTGTTGGAATTTTTGCACGCAGAGCTTGCATATGATAAATGTTCAAGGGCTGCAAAACACACATGGGATTTTTCTCTGTCCCTATAGTAAGAAAACAGCACAGTGCACTCCAGGCTGTGGTAACTGGCCCAGCAACAGACATGCCCCACCACCCCTCAAGCCTCTGCTTCAGCAGAGGCCACAGAAGTCTGTTAACTCTTAGTGAGCAGAGGGCTACTGTCCTTAAGTGATAGGAGTGATGACTATATTACCCCTTGGTCATATACTGAGACCTTGGGTGGATCCTGATTTTCTTTTATGCAGGTCACAGGGATGACAGTTTGGAATTATTCGGAGAAGCATACCAGAATGGCTTGCATTCCACCCCAAGATGTAGACGAGGTAAGGAAGGGCAGCCTGTCCCCTTGGTCACATCCTGGGATCTTGGGTAGATCCTGAGGGATTTCTTTCCCTTTCTACAGAGCACAGTGACATCAGTTTGGATGTGTCCAGAGCAGGACCCCAGGATGCCTTGTGTTCCCCATCAAGATCAAGGCCAGGTCAGGAAGGGTGATCTTCCCTCTTGGCCGTACACTGGGATCTTATGTGGGTGCTGAGGGATTTCCTTCCCTTTCTACATGTGAGGTTTGCTCTGAGAGCACTCAGCTAATCCTCAGGTATCGTCCTCCGCATTTCCCACAGCCCTGTTTTGGAAACACAAGGAGGAACTCTCATGACTCCTTCTAGACCAGAGTCTTTTTTTTATATATACATAAACTTTATTTCTTCAGGATCAAGTCTTAAGCAGGTAAATTAAAGATCACAATGTATGTTCAGTTAAGGTTTACATAACTTATGTTTACTTTTATCCAAAATTCATTCACACATTATATGATAGTAAATCTCAATTACTTATGTTATTTAACAATTGGTCAAATACTATCAACATAAAAGATTGGTCACACTTAAATTTATTGGAAATACAAGTTATCATTATTTTTACTCCTGATTCATACTAGATTTCCAGGTGACAGCCTTAACATTGATGTATACCAGTGTTCCCAATGTCTTTCTGTGACGTTATCTGTAACATCCCCTTTTTATCTATAAGATAGCTTAACCTTAAAAGATTAGACCAGAGTCTTAATGGCAGACTACATGAGTTTCCTCTTCCTGCTTAAATAATGAGGAAAGACAGTGCCTTTCTCCTTTCACTGTGTGGTGTTGATTTCTGCATGCGCTCTATTTTTTCTGAACCCCCTGGATCTACTTAAGCACCCTGAGGTGTTATGGGGTCCCTCTGCATGGTTGGTTGTGTCCTTGTTTCTCTTCAGTGTCCTGTGATCCTAGAAATTCCCAAATGAGTAATGAAGAAGAGGAAGAAGGACCCAGCAAGCCACAGTACAACGGAGGAGGTAAGCAAGCTCCAAGGGCCCCTCACCTCATGCAGCTCTCTCTGCAGGAGAGAGTCTGCCCTTCCCCTGTGCTGTCCTCTTCCTTTTGCATACTTAAACTGAAGAAATCATAGAGCGGGTGGTAAGGGTCTGACATAATAAGGAGGGAACTGGATGGGTGGCCTCTAATGATGAGAACAAGGACCATGCCAGACCCCACCTCAGGAGCCATGGAGTCGCCTTGACCTTCCTGCTTCTTTCAGGATAAGCTTTCCTGCAGTGGGTTCCCTTGGCCACACACTGTGCCTTCTAAAGGCTTTCATTTTTTCAGCAGAAGGCCAAAGTTCCCATTCACCAGTGAGTCATGGACAAGGGCCCCGTGGTGCCTGGCGCTCATCTCGAAGACCAGGAGTAGGTGAGACAGGGAAAGGCTGTGTGGGCGTCAGGGAAGCTGGAGGCTGAATTCTGAGCTGGTGTTCCCTGCTGTGTTTACTCTGCACATACATCAGGATAAAAATATGGCTGGTCCTTGAGTTCTGCTCATCACATTTGTCCATTTGGAGAAATTCAGAAAGGAATCTTAAGAAACCTCACAAAGAACGATTGCTGTTTGGCGTTTGTCAGTTGTTCACACATTCGCTTTGGGAGGAGTCTGCTGGGACGGGAGCGTGCTCTTTGCCTTCGTCTTTCACACCTGGTCATGCCATTATACTTAGCTTTGTAGCCCTGGCTGGCCTGGAACTCA
Organism: Rhizomys pruinosus; assembly: GCA_009823505.1. Classification (NCBI taxonomy): domain Eukaryota; kingdom Metazoa; phylum Chordata; class Mammalia; order Rodentia; family Spalacidae; genus Rhizomys; species Rhizomys pruinosus. Next base: position 2,180,421 of record VZQC01006583.1, read on the forward strand.
GTATGTAGACCAGGTTGGCTTTGAACGTATAGAGATCCCCTTGCGTCTGCCTCCCAAGTGCTGGTATTAAAGACATACACCACCATGTCAGGTCTATGATGTTTTTATTTGAATCTGCAGAATGGTATTTTGACCAGTATCTTTCATGTCACTGGATGATGATGCAGTATTTTTTCAGAACTCGTTGATAAGCACATCATCCTTTCATCCTCGGAATAAAGACTAAGCAGAGGAATCATAGAAACAGAGCTGTGAAGAAGACACGGATGTGCTATGGAACTTGACAAGGACAAGTAGAGCAGAGGTCACGTTCCCAGATGGCACCACACAGGCTCTGGGCTCTGTAAGGCTGGTGTGGAGTGGTGTCCCATGATCTGAGCCCCAAACAGAAGTCCAAGGAGCTTGGGGTACTCAGGGGAGCCCTCAAGGGTTCAATGGAAAGAGGTTTTATTTAGCAGATAGGGATGCCTAGGGAGAGAGGAAAAATCTCCATAGAGAGTTAGAAAATATGTGAGTGTGATCTACCACATGATGTAGGAGACTTGCAGGATTGAGCTAGAAAAGCTGAACACAGAAGCAATGTGAAACGTAGTATATATCAAAGGAGAAAGAGACAGGTGACAAAGGGGACAGTAAATGTCAGTAAACGTCAGGGAGAGAAAGTGCAGAGCGAGAGAGAAGCACAGAGACCTTCCCAGGGTAGCAGTCTGATGTTAGGAGAAGCAGCTAATGCCTGCTATCAACCAAGTGGTTACAACCACGAAGCAAGTGCGCTTGCCAGCCCCATCTTCTCTGTACATTTGTTGTGGAATGTCTGTGCAAGCAGTGAGCTCAGCCATTGGTGAATCTTCACAGTGAGTTTGAGGGGACGAGTTGATTACCAGAGAGAATCCAGGGTAACCACAGAGTGGCTGTTACTATTTGGCTGACTGTCAGAAGCATTGTTATGAATGCCTTCCACAGGCTCCTGTGCGTGACTTAAGCTCACTGATGGATTGGGATGATTCTGGTTGCTATTCTTTATATGGTCAAAAGCCAAAGAATCATATCCCTGGGAGTATAAGAACTTAATTCCTTTTTTTTTTTTTTTTTTGAGACAGGGCCTCCCTGTGGCCCCAACTGCCCTGGAATTTGCTATGTAGACCAGGCTGCCCTTGAATGCATAGAGATTCACCTGCCTTCTCTGCCTCCTGAGTCCTGGGATGAAAGCCATGGGCCACAATGGCCTGAAATTTTAATTCTTACTTCCTCTTTAGGAAGCTTTCAAGAAGGTCAAGTACTGTCCATATCCAAACTACCTATTCTGTAGGAGGACCCTGAAAGCAACATCCTAGTCCCCCCTCTTTGAGTAAGAGTTACAGAGTGGAGGTGTAAGAGCACTGTGCCTGTGAGGGAGCAGGGAGTAGAAGAGAGAAGTAATGATGTTGACTACGTTCTCAAAATAGTTGACTGTTTTCACTTAGCAGTATAGTTGTTCTCTGTGAAGTATCCTCATGGTTAAAGGTGCTTCCAGGACAAACGTGGCTAATGGAGTCAGTTGCCATTGCTTTGAGGCACCTGGACGAGGTCTTTGATGTCTGTCCTCTTTTGAGCCAATGTCCCTAGAGCGTGGCTTGATTTTCAATGTTCAAATAAAATTAAACAATTGGGATAATATGGGGGAAATTCAGTGGCTGATCAGCTCTTCCTCACCCAGCAGTAATCAGCTGCCAATAATTCTTCAACTAAGATGGGGACGTGCTGGCCATTTCCACAGTTCTGGGCTGGATTTTGTCTGCTTGACCTTGCAGGAGCACGGTCCCAGGAGCCTGTAGGACTCTATTTCCTTATGGTCATGCACCTCCTCCCTGGCTCTTACAATCATTCCACCCCCTCTTCCACAAGGGTTCCTGAGCCCTGGGTGGGTGGAGTTTAATATAGGAGTCCTGTCCAAGGACCCATGTATATGCATCTTTAAGAGAAAGTCAGAAATAAATGCCCAGTGAACTAAGTCAGAGGTCTAGTTCCTGTTAAGAACAGTTCACATGGCAGTGGATCAGGAAGACTATCTGAGCACAATATCTGAAACTCATACCCACAAGACACTCCCAGGGAATGTTCAACGCCATCTTCATGGGAATCCCATACTTAGAAGGTGGAGGATGTCAGGCATGGTAGCGCAGGCCTTTAGTTCTAGCACTCATGAGGCAGAAGCAGGTGCATCTCTGTGAGTTCAAAGCCAGCCTGGTCTATAGAGTGAGTTCTAGGCCAGCTGGTCTACAAGGAGACAATGTTCAAAAAAAAAAAAAAAAAAAAAAAAAAAAAAGAAGAAAGAAAAAGAGAGAGAGAGAGAAAGAAAGTTGAGGACACCACTCAGTGTTTAAAGCTGAAAGCTTGCTCAGTGAAGGCCCTGGTGGGGCTGGGAGGAGACACTGTGCTCACAGCACTCTGTCCCTACAAACAAGGACACTGCTGATGTACCTGGAGCACACAGTTTAGGGGCTGCAGCTTTGATAAGCAGGGGTGCTTATGCACAGTCTGCCATGGAGCCAGCACCCTGGCTTAGGGGTGTCTGCTGAGGATTGTCTAGATTTCAAAGTTGCAGGGCTGCCTCCGATTGACTGGCTTTTAGAAAGGTGGTTAGCAAGTAAGTAGTCACTGGCTCCTTGGGATGAGTTTAAAATGGTAAAACTGACAAAGGTTATCTTTTAGTATTTTCTAAAAACAATTAGTTTTTTCTTCTTCCTGCAAGAAAGCTTTTTAAAATTTAAATTATTTATTTATTTATTTATTTATTTATTTATTTATTTATTTATGTCTTTTTGAGACAGGGTCTTCCTGTAGCCCCGGCTGTCCTGGAACTCGCTATGTAGACCAGGCTGGCCTTGAACTCACAGAGATCCGCACACCTCTGCCTCCTGAGTACTGGGATTAAAGATGTGTGCCACAACACCCAGCTTTTTTATTTTTTAATTTTCAGACCTTCAAGTACAAAAAGTAGGAAAGACGAAAATGATGAAATGTTGGGAGGAGAATGGCCCTGTTGGGTGACAGGTGTGATTGCTGGAACAGGCCAGTTCTGTTCCTTCTTTGTTTTTGTTGTTTTTCCTGGACAGCGGCCAGCCTTAGCTCAGAGCATGGCTTGCTGTGCAGTACAACAGAAGTGGGGCCTCTTCTCTGATCTCTCAGGATCAATGGGCAGCAATATTCTTGTTTAGGATTAGTATCCATTGAGTCGCCGTGGAGGTTGATGACCAAATGAATAAAGGAGGCAGAGGAGCCTGTGTCTAGCCTCCTACACTAGGACAAGGTACTTATGACTTAAAAAAAAAAAACAATAATAATAAAAGATACATTTCAGATAAAGAGGGTAATTCAGGGAAGGAAAAATGTAGAAGAGGAACTGAAAGAGTCAGATATAGGCAGGAAAACAAAAGGAGACTTTGGACAAAAAGGTGGAGAAGTAGGGCCAGCAAGGGTAGAGAAAGTCCCTGAGGCGGACACTTGTTTATAGTACGTTCTAGTTACTGTTTTGTTGCTGTGATGAAATACAACCCCAAACTAACTTGGGAAGGAGAAAGGGTTTATTTCAGCATACAAGATACAATCCATTATTAAGGGAGCCAGGGTAGGAGCTCAAGGCAGAAACCTGGAGGCAGGAGCTGAAGCAGATTCCTTGGAGAACTGCTGCTTGCTGGACTGATGCCCCCAGCCAGCTCAGCTGCCTTTGTTACACAGCCCAGGCCCACCAGCCCAGGATGACACCGCCCCAAATCCGCTGGGTCTTCCTGCAGCCACTAGCAATCAAGAAAATGCCCCACAGACTTGCCCACAGTGGACACATCAGGCCAGTCCGATGGAGGCAATTCTTCTCTGGAGGTCTGCTGTGCCCAGTTATATCAATTGACAACAAAACTATGACATGGTAAAAGGATCACAAGTTCAAGGCTAGCCCGGGCTAGAGAGAGAGCGCAAAGCCATCCCAGCAAATGAGTTGATACTCTTTCTCCCAGAGTAAAAAGAAGTCTGGAGGTATAACTCAGGGGTGTGTGCTTGCCTAGCATGCATGAGGCCCTGGGTTCAGTCACCAAAACTGCAAAAATAAATAAACAAACAAAACCCTCCAATTTTGGTCCAGGAGCAGATCAATCAGCAAATGGAAATGAGACGTGTCCCTGTGTCATGTGTTCCCCAAGATATGTGCCAAAGGACCCAGAAGCAAGGACGGGATGGCGACAAGCAGGTAACTAACAGATAAGACTGCCCAAGGGTCATAGTTTAGGAGTAGTGAGTAGGTACCATATCTCCAGACAGAGTAGTGGACCCAGTCCACCTCAGAATCCTGTTCTCTGCATTTGCCTTTTGGGAGCTGGAGAGAAGAAACTTTTACAAAGTTGTGTTAAAAGGATGGTTCTGTTGATTATATATGGATGATGTAGTAGTAACATGCTTAAAACAAATTATCTCATGTACCCCATTGATATTCTAAGTCACACCCATCCTTCCCCAACGCCCAAGGCAGCCAAGTGAACTGCTGCTGCTAGATAACTGTGCAGCTTTGTCAGGACCTTGGAAAGGTCCCTATCAGCCAACAATGTCCCTGCTACTTGTCAGTAGGACAGAGTTCAGATCAACTATTCTCAGTCTAGTGTATATTTTCACCCAAATATGTTGATGATTTAGTTAGGGCTTATCCATAAAATTTCACACCTGAGTCTTGTTTGATTTTTATAACATCTTAAGATTTAATCAGGTGAAGTGAACTAGTTTTGTCCTTGAAGGAACTGAAGTACTTAGCCATTGAAAAGAGCCACTGGGGAGGGAAAAGAAGAGCAAGGTCCCCTCCTGGATTCCTAGTGCTTAGATCAGGAGGCTTCTGAGGTTCTTGGAGAGGAGGAAAGGAACGGCAATCCAAACATTGTCCTACACAAGGCTTTTGCCATGGAAATGGCCCTAAGGTTTAGAAATTCTCTGTATTAATTTATTTCCTCATTTCTATTTGTTGTTTTCTAGATACCGAGGATACAGGGAACAGTGGCACTTCAAGAAAACCCAAGAGCAAGAGAAGTAAGGGAGAAAGAGAGGGTTGACTTGCTTCTGTTACTGATAAGTTTTTATCTCTAGAATTATTATTATTTTGTATGATGCTGTGATTGACTGATATCCTCCCAAAGACAGTCATGTTCTGATCCTGAGAACCTGTTACCTTACACACCAAAAGAAATGTTACAGACAGGCTTACCCTAGGGACCTTGATATAGAGAAATTGTTTTTGATTATCTGGGAGCGGGGGTGGGGTGGGAGGAGAGGGACAGAAAAAATATTTTTTTCCAAGATTTTCTGACTTTATAATCTCTACAACTTAAAATGTCTTACAGATGAGGCCATCTTTGTCCTTTTCATTTTTTTGAAAATTTTTAACTTTTAATAAAATCACTTTATTGACATAAAATACCCCCCAACTCTAATTGTATGGGCCTTTAGTAGTGGGGAACATTTCTTGGCTATAGACTGGGGAAGAAGTGACTGTGGAGGAATGGTCAGAAGGATGCTAGAGTCCTTGGTCCGAGGGTGGAGAAAGGGATCAAGGAATGCAGGTGACTCTCGAAGAAGATGGAAAAAGCAAGGAAAGGGTTCTTCCCTAGAGCCTGCAGGAAGGGATGAAGGACTGTCGACACTCTGGTTTAAGCCTGGCAAGACCCGAATCAGACTTCTAAGTGGCATAACTGAGAGATAGATTCATGTTTCTTTTAACCCACTCAATTTTTGGTCATTTGTTCTGAGAGCAGTCAAGAGTGATAGTTTGGAACAGTCAGCAGTTGCATAATGGAGGTCAATCCAGTGACAGGCCACATATGAGATGGTGGCCCAGTAAGACTTTTTACCAAGCCAAGTTGTTGACTTGGTTTGTGTAAGTACATTATGATGTTTGCACTGAGACAAAAGCACCTAACAGCACGTTTCTCAGACTGCATCCCCACTGTAAAGTAATGCATGAGGCTGCTGAGAGATGGGTTGCAGTACAGCACATTCCTAAGAATGTGGAAGAGGGTCTGAAATTGGACGATAAGTAGAGGTTGGAGGAATGTCAAACAGCATGCTAGATAAGGCTTAGAATGTCCTGAGCTGTGTGTTTAGCTGAAACTAGACGTGAAGGACTCTGTTAGTGGAGAACATGGTAGAGAAAACCCTTAGCCTCAAGAAAGGAAGAAAATCCCAGTGGAAATTTTGATTTTAGCCCATGTGAAACCCATAAACAATTTCTGACATAGGACTATAAGATAAACACATGCCTATTGTTGAAGCCATGAAGTTTATGGGAACTTATTATATAGAGAAATAGAACTTTTCATGATATTAAAGAATAACATTTCAGCTGGGCATGGTGGTGCGTGCCATTAATCCCAGCGCTTGGGAGGCAGAGGCAGGCAGATCTCTGTGATTTCAAGGCCAGCTTGGTCTACAGAGTGAGCTCTAGGCCAGCTGGGAATAAAGAGAGACCCCGTCTCAAAAATACAAAAAAAAAAAAAAACATTTCATCTTACAGATGCCTATATTATACTTGTATTTTTTATTTTTAAAATTTATTTTTATTTTGTGTGTATGAGTGTTATGCCTGCGTGTGTGTAAGTGCACCCATTTCGTTCAGTGCCCATGGAGGTCAGAAGAGGGTGTTGGATCCCTGGAACTGGAGTCACAGATGGTTGTTAGCCATAATGTGGGTGCTGGGATTTGAACCCCAGACTTCTGCAAGAACAACCAATTCTCTTAACTGATGAGTCATCTCTCCAGCCCCTATATTATACTTTTAAATAATTCATATTATCAATTGCTCACAACCTCATTTTTTTTATTATGTTGTATAGTCCTTGAAAACTTTGGTATATCTCCCCAGAATTTTTCTCTTTGTATTAACACATTTAAGAATACATCATCATACTTACCTGGCAGGGGAGATACCATGATCACGAAGGTTTTCCCATGGTGAAGCTCATCCATTGCACTCCAGATGTGCTGACCCCTGCAATTTCCCCAAATGTGGGAAACTCAACTGCATAATTTGTGGTAGTGGGGGACTAAGTTTCTAGATAGTCACACATCTGTTTTTAACTTCTGCTGGGATGGTTGAAAAGAACCATGGATTACATGCTTGATATCTTTATAGAACCCATCACTGAGTAAATACTTTGACCAAAGTCCCACAGCCACACAGTCATTCACCTCTATGACACACTTTCCTGACAGCCAATCTCCTAACTTTAGCAACTTTTTCAACCTGGATAGGATAAGAATTTTGCAAATCATTATTTTTTATTCTTATTTATATGATGATTCTTCCATTAACTTATCTCTTTCTTTTGTATTTTACTTTTGTAAAATACAAAAAAAATTCTTTTGCATTTTGTATTTATAATCAGCAAAAAGACCAGGATGTTCCCCCATCACTGTAATTCAAGACCTCATTAGCCCAGCTTTCCACACACATAACCACAGGACAGACTTGTACTGAACACTCTACCACCATACATCATATGTCAAATAAATTCGCTTATGTTATATATTTCTCTTACTTTAAGTTCATATGTCATGTGCTAGATATTATAAAGTTTAATATTTTGCTAATTTATCTCTAAATGGTTTCATTGCATCCCTTTTTAATCTGTAAGAAACATTAATAAGTATAAGATGGAATGCTATTACCAATGAAACAAAAGTCCATCTCAAAGTTATTACAGACATATATAGCTTCAAGATATTTAGAGTAAAATAACAGACTAAAGAGGCATTGGCGGGGTTGGAGAGATGGCCTAGCAGTTGGGAGCACCGAGCAGACTGCTCTTGCGGAGGACCCGGGTTCGATCCCCAGCACCCACATGATGGCTGAAAACCGTCTTTAACTCTAGTTCCAGGGGAATCCAGCACCCTCTTCTGACCTCCGTGGCATTGCATAACATGGGTGCACAAACCTACATGCAGACAGTACATTCATACACATACAAAATAAAAGAAAAAAAGAAAAACTAAAAAAAAAGCATTGGCATATACACAGCCATATGGAAGTCTTTAACATGTTTCTCTATGACTCTAATGGAACTTAACCTACTACAAATAAAGATTTAGACAACAAAATTTCTCTTGATAGAGAAGACATAGAGGAAGAGAGGCCAGAGGTCAACAAATAACCCAAATGTAATACATTATTTTCAAATGGGTTAGAAATTTATAAACAGTTGATTACACGTTAAAACACAGAGGAATGTTCAATGAACTTCAAAGAATTGGTAAGGTCAAATCTTCATATTGGCTATTTCATATAGATCCAAATCTTCATATAGATCCATTTCCACCCTACACTAACAGGATAGCTTCTTTACTGAGAACATTGGTGTGTCCAGAAATAACTCCATGGTTCCTACCCTCCCTTACAGCTGACCTAGGTGCCAACTTAAGGTCCCACTAGCAAGATGATAGCAAACTGTTATCATAGGGACACTTCTTGAAAAGGACTAGGCTTCTGGGTGTGAGAGCTTTTGCTTCTCACTCTTTCTTGTAGTGTAGACCATGGACATTATGGCTGGTGCTCTGTGGGCTTCTTGATCAGTCAGTCGGTCATGTGGTCTTGAGAGTAACTGAGCTAACAGATAGGAGCCTCGGACTGCATAGGACTAACAAAGTGGAAATAATTTTAGAAAAGAAAAATATTCCCAGTGAGCATTATGCTATCCTCCATTATCACATTTCTACCCACATACCCATTTCTCTGTTTGCTCAGTAAACCCCCCAGTATTTGAACATATGATCATTAACTAAAGTTCTTCTTATTCAAGATAAAATTTGTGATGAAGTGAATGAATCTCAAGAAACCCTTTGATGAATTCTGGTAATTGCATTCTCCTGTACAATAAAAATCCTACTGACACAACGTGAGTGTGTCTCGAGAAAGTTTTTTCTCCGGCCACTCTGTTCCTCCCCATCAGGGCAAACACTCTAATTTCCCAACAATTTAATTTAGTTTTTTTTTTTTTTTTACCATTCTATAAGTAAGACTAATTTACTATAAGGTTTACTTCCCTGGGCAGAATGATTTTGACATTCATTCACTGTGCTGGATAGTTTTAGTGTCAACTTGACATCTGGGTTGTGGGAGCCTCAATTGGGGAATTGGCTCCATTGGACTGGCCTGCAGCCATGTCTGTGGCATATTTTCTTGATTGTTGAGTGATGTGGGAGAGCCCAGCCCACTATGGGTGGTGCCACTCCTGCGCAGGTTGTTGTGTACTGTATAAGAAAGCAGGTTGAGCATGGGCCAGGGGAACAAGCCAGTATGCAGCATTCCTCCATGGCCTGTGCTCCAGCCCCTGCCTCCAGGTTCCTGCCCTGAGTTCCTACCTTGGGCTCCCTCAGTGATGAACTGTGACCTGGGAGATGAAAGCCAAATAAGCCCTTTCCTCCCCAAGATAGTTTTGGTCAGAGTGTTTTGTTGCAGCAATGGAGAAGCAAGCTAGAATGGAAATTGGTACCAGGAGTTGGGTATTGCTGCAACAGACCTGACCTTGGTGTTTTGGGGAGAATTGTGGGAGCCTTTGGAACTTTGGACAGGAAAAGCCATGGAGATGCAAACTAGAACACTTACATTACTGAATATAGTGGTGTGCTAGTCGACTTCTTTTTATTGCTAGGTACAGTACATTGTCTTCATCTCCTGAATTTGTTTGCATGTTTTCCAAATGCTGGACACCTCAGTGTTTCTAGCTTATGGGGAGAAGCTGTTAGCATCTTTTAGAAGTCTCCCTGTGGCCCCGTGCTTTTGTATTCTTATATAAAGTTCTAGGTGACATGCTGGTATACAGGGTAGATTTCTTCTTGTCCCTCCCCCAAGGTCCACAAGGCTGTGACCTGAAAAAAGTCAGGTCGATGCTGCACACGCAGATGTGTGTAGGAGCTGAACAGCAAGCACTGTGCACAGGACGGTCCCAGTCTTAGGAGGCCTTGATGGCAAATCTGAAGTGATGTTTAACAAATTTTATAAACTCCTGCCAGTCTCTGACAAGCACCACTAATGTGTGGCTCACCGTGTTGTGTGAGGGAGGAATGTTAATGCCTGACTTTCACACAGAGGCACAGTCCTAAGCAAACTCTTGGTCCCTAGACCTGTTCAGAACATCTGGGCTCCCTGAGCAGGACATGCATTAGTCAGAGAGGAGGTGGAAGGCCCCTCCAACGTGGCCCTGGGACACCTGTGAGTCCGGGTGCCAGCTCCATTCACCATAGTCCAGTTCTCGATTTGGGGGATGGTTAATGGCTGTGGGCAGTGCCTCCAATCTGCCCTCTGCCCACAGCATTGACCCATGTCAATCATCTCCTCTGTCAGCAGAGAGTGCGATTCAGTGTTGCCACTGGGGACTGCTCAGATCGGTTAGCAGCCATAACCAGTTTCCACAGTTCATGGCCCCTGGTAAAGGTGGCTTCATTTGCCAGTTGTGGTTTCTCATAAAACAAAGATCTAGCCTGGTTGACTGAGTTCTGCCAGCCCAAGCAACAGCCACGTTTGCTTCTATTTCTGTGTAGCCGGTGTAGGCGGAACAGCTGCGCAGCTCAGCACAAGTGGGAATCCCTTTAGCTGAACTCATTGAGCCCATGCCTGGGTGAATCTTGATGGAATTTTCCAGAAGGTTGTGTTGGGCTTGAAGTAGACTGGAAAGCACAGGTATCACTGGGCTGAGCCTTCTTTAATACACCATCTTCAGTGGAAGTGTAGGGCAGCTTTGGTGCTTCCTTGCTTCTCAGTCCTGGGGTCTGTGTGGACTCACCCCAAGACAGTGTCTCAAGTAGGAGAATCTCAAGGCTTCTCTCTGTGAGTCAGGCCTTCACTTCCACCAAGTAGAACTCTGACTACACTGGCTATGCTAAGCCAATAATAATTAGAGAACAAGAGGAAGCCTGTCTCGAACAAAGTCAGCACAAGGATTGACAGCCAACATCATCCTCTGACCTCCACATGTATGCTGTGGCAAGTGCATGCCTTCGCTCATACACACACACACGAGCATGCATACACATACATCATAACAAAGATTAATAACTAATAATAATCTGACACAGTCTCTATTCCCAGAGCCACTGTCACATGTATTTGGATAATTAAAAAAAAAGCAAAACCACAACAGAAAAAATTCCATGGGGTCTCCTTCAAGTTCCCTGGTCTTTCAAGGGCTAGATTAAATACATGTGAGGATTTCTATTACAACTTTAGGAGTGTAGGAATTATTTCATGAAAACTCTCCACAGCAGAGTTGAGCACATCCTTCCATTTCTAGTTCTGTGTTGTCTCCATCACGTCAGCCTTGAAGTCGCATCTTCTCACTCCAAGTTTGAGTTCACATGGCAGATACTTGAGGTGGAGGGTGGATGTTAATACATGCTGGAATAATTGTCATTCAATCTAAAGAATCAATTTTTCATTCTCTAAAGATGTCTAAGAAAGGTCCTCTTATATAGCCTCCCATGACTATAACCCCAAGACACAGGCAGGATTGAAATGTAATATTGTGATCAATCCTCACACGACTACATTGGTCGTTAAGAATTTGTGCCTCGGGCTGGAGAGATGGCCTAGTGGTTAAGAGCGCAACCGCTCTTGCAGAGGACCCGGGTTTGATCCCCACCACCCACAGGGCAGCTGAGAACCATCCAAAACACCAATTCCAGGAGAACTCCATTTCCAGGGGAATCCGAGACCCTCTTCTGACCTCCACGGCATTGCATGACATGGGCGCACAAACCTACATGCAGACAGTACATTCATACACATACAGAAATTTAAAAAAAAAAAAAAGAATGAGAATCTGGCCAGGTGTGGTGGCACAGGCCTTTAAAAAGAAAAAAGAATTTGTGCCTCGGGCTGGAGAGATGGCCTAGCAGTTAAGAGCGCTGACTGCTCTTGCAGAGGACCCAGGTTCGATCCCCAGCACCCACATGGCAGCTGAGAACCGTCTTTAACTCCAGTTCCAGGGGAATCCGACACCAGCTTCTGACCTCCTCGGCATTGCACAACATGGGTGCACAGACCTGCATGCAGACAGTACACGCATACACATTAAAATAAATTAAAAAAAAAAGAATTTGCACCTCATTTCTGGGACTGAAATGTGAAAACAGTATTCGAATACCACTGACAGATAAGGCTTGGGGAATTCTATCTATAGCTTTGAGTGATTAATTTTATTCTCTTTGGTTTAAAGGAAAAAAGAAAGGTCACAACTGGACCATAGCAAAAAGGAAAAGACAGCAAAATATACCACCAAAAAAGAAAGGTAAGCAAACAAATGGAAGCAGCCATCTTTGCGTTTAGTAAGATGTTGCCCCTTGTGTACTGGGAGACCTATGATATAGGGCTGTGATATATTGGATGTGTGGTCCCCCTCCCCTCGTGTGTGTGTGTGTGTGTGTGTGTGTGTGTGTGTGTGTGCATGTGCGTGTGTGGTATATGCACAAAGGTGCCTGTGGGCCCACGTACTTGTGCACATGTGTGGAAGATTGAGGAGGATGTTGGGTGTCCTCTATCACTCTCCTCCTTATTCCTTTGAGACAAGGTTTCCCACACCTAGAGCTAGGCTGGAGGCCAGCAAGCATCAGAAACCCTCTTACCTCTGCTCCCCACAACACTAGGGTTATATGTGCTGCCACGCCTAGCTTTTTCATGGGTACAGGTACCTGAACTCAGGTCCTCACACTTGCTCAGAAGCTGCTTACCCTCTGAGCCACCTCTCACCCTCTGTGATGGTTTTGCAGCTACTGTATTGATTAAGATGTGGGTTAAGTTGCAGTAACAACTGGGTGTGGTGGAGCATGCTTTTAATCCCAGCCTTCTGGAGGCAGAGGCAGACAAATCTCTGTGAATTCAAGGCAAGTCTCACTTTGGTGGGCAGGAAGGGAGAGTTGAGTCATGGTTTTACTATGTAGCCCTGGCTGGCTTGAAACTTGCTATGTAGACCAGGCAGGCCTTGAACTCACAGAGATCTACCTGCCTCTGCCTCTGAGTGCTGGGATTAAAGAAATGTACCACCATGCCTAGCCAGTTCAAGAAGTTTTTATTGATTTGGGGAAAACTGTTCCCAAGAAAGGTAAATGAACCAACAGATTGCATGTTTGGATGAATATATACATGTGCATGCATGTTATAAGAAAGTATGTATTTGTAAATGTGTACTTGTAAAACCATTCATTGATATGTCTACAAATTCAGATCTGTACTTATGTATTTATCTAGCTGTGTAGAGAGATGTACATAGACATAGATAGAAAAACCAAAGGCTACTAGGCATGATGGCTCGCACCTTTAAATAACTCCAGCATTTGGGAGGCCGGGACAGTGACTTCAAGGCCAGCCTGGCTTTTATAAGGAGTTCAAGTCTGGCTTATATAGTGAGTTCAAGGCCAGCAAGAGCTATATATTGAGACCCTGTCTCAAAAAAGAAGGGGAAAGTCGGCTTGGTGGCACACGCCTTTAATCCTAGCACTTGGGAGGCAGAGGCAAGTGGATCTTTGTGAGTTCAAGGCCAGCCTGGTCTACAGAGTGTGTTCCAGGACAGCTGGGGCTACAGGGAGACCCTGTCTAGAAAAGACAAAAAAAAAAAAAAAAAAAAAAAAGAAGAGGAAGAAGAAGAAGAGGAGAAGGAGGAATCCAAGGCAGTTCATCCATAAAAACGTGCGCATTGAGGGATAGAGAGATCCTTCATTGGTAGAGTGTTGGGCGAAGAAGCATGGACTTGAGTTCAGGGCCCCAAAACCCACAGTAAAAAAATTGGTGGTGTGAAAAAGACCCCTGTAGGATTATCAGAGAGTATAATGATGTTGTGGCCCATTTCACTTTACCCCACGGTTGCAACAAATTTGCCTAACTTAGGGGGAGTTCTCAGAAGCACAACACAACACCAGCACACACATGCACACACACACACACACACACACACACTATTCAAGCTTTTATCTGTCAATTTGAGAGAAGTGAAACCTGAAGCACAAACCCATCTGAGCCAAGATTGTAAATTGTATTCATGTCATTGATTTTTATCTGTCTAGGACATAATTTTTTTCTTCCCTCTTTGTTGTAACTGAACTACTTTTTATAGAAATTCTTTTCCTTTCCGGGCTGGGTGTGGTGGTGCATGTCTTTAATCCCACCACTTGGGAGGCAGAGGCAGGTGGATCTCTGTGAGTTCAAGACCAGCCTGGTCTACATAGTAAGCTCCAGGCCAGCTCTCCAAAGGGAGACCCTGTCTCAAAGATACAAAAAAAAAAAAAAAAGAGAAATTCTTTTCCCTTCCATGTTGGTTTATTAAAATGGCCAGATATGATTAATTGTAAGTAGAAAGCAAATTTATTCTCACATGGTTCTTTCAACTCTTCCCCGTGCTTGAGTTCTTTCTCATACTGGGATGGGTCCTGTAGCTTTCCAATTCTGTTTCAGTAATAACATTCCATATGAGAAACTGAGAGCCTTTTTCACATGCAATTAAATCTTTAAGACAGCAAGACTCTCAAAAACAAATAACAGAATAGAACCTTCCATAGTTTCTGCAACTCAAAGCACCTCCTCTCCTGCAGTCTGGGTAGCACCAGTCTGGAGCATGCGGAGCAGGAGTGGTCCGCTCGGATCTTCTCTGTTCTCTTGGGGCTGAGCCTCTATTTGGTAACAGCTGGTTTAGGCCCGTTCGGGTTGAGTCGTGTTATAGAGGAGAGAAAACAATATACTTAGCTGTGAAATGATGCTGGAAGTAGAGGATGCGCTTTCTCCCATGAGATGCTTCTGTCACTTCCCCTGGAGGGGGAAAGGAGGGACCAGGCTTTGGCTAAGTTTTCTTCAAAGGAAATGCAGCCTTTCTTTTGTGGCTTGCATGTGAGTGAAGGCCAGCGCTGGCAAGGTCAGTCCCACCGGTGCTTTCTGTGCTCACACAGGGAGTTTGGTGCTTTGCCTTAGGAGGTGAGTGACCAACTCAACCTGGGTTCCTGAGAATTTCCCAGTTTCCCACTGGAACTCTTGTATCCCAGGTTCCTTAGTTCTGAGCAGACTAACTGGGTACCTTCTTTGGTACTTATTGAATTCATTCCAACTCTTGAGGCTTCTATTAAAATTTGAGTAAGCAGCAAGAAACTGACAACCATTACTTCTAGAATTTAGATAACCCTTACTTCTAGAGTTGAATACTGACCATACCAATTATTTTCAAATAACTTTAAATCATATTCTAACCATGATTGTATTTATTAGGGTTCATGGTAGGCTCTCATGGCAGTGTATGGGCACTATAGTCTTTGGAAACAGCAAGTGCTGACTCTTATCTTGCTCACCACTCTATTGTGACTACAACGCAACAGTGCTTTATGGGGAATTAGCTGTATTTAAACTCCGCATCTCTGTACCAATGGCTCCATGGGCTAAAGCAGACTTCAACGTGTTTCCTTTTTCTTCTCAAAATACTAGGCCTAAGCAGGTACAAGGAGAGGTAATCTAATGGACTCATCCATCCCAGGGGTGAAAACATGCAGAGTTAAAGAAAAAAGGAAAAAGAACTCTATTTACTGGGGTGCCCAAGCCTTTGCCAAGACTTTAGTGCCAAACCTGGCTGCAGTGGAGGAGGGACAGCTGCAGGGATTGCTCATGGGAATTTCTTCCCATTGGGCTGTAAGTGCGGACTATCAGAAGGGAAGGAGGAATGAAGCATGCTTGGGCATGGCCTAGCTTTCCAGAGTCCCACTGGCATCCTGTGAGAGAGGTGAGACAGTCCCTCAGAGAGCCACTTCTGCTCAGAAGAGACATGGTAGTCCGGCCATCCAGAAAGAGGATGTGAGAGCAAGCAGAGTAATTATGCCTCTTTGAAGACAACATTTCCACAGTTTTAATAGTTTTCCTTAGCTGTTAATATGTCAACCTCCTATTTTCTTACACTCAGGTCCAACTCTTCTAAAACTCTTATCTGCTCCCTCTTATTAAATATGAAAAGAGTGACAATTTGCTTGATCTTGGGATGAGGACTTTCTAATGATCAGCATTTGTCCATTGAGCCATTCTGTCAATGACTTGGTAAAAAACCCTTTTAGTAACTGTTAGTGTGAAGAGTAGAGTGGAATCATATTGCCAGGCAATAAATCTGTGGCTATGGCTGGAATAAGCTCCTGTTTATTTTGCTGTTCAATGTGCAGAGTTTGTAGCACTGAATATTCTGTAAACTACTTCCTCATGGGGCCTGTTTGACTCTAGCGCCACCCTTGCGAGCTTAATTTCTCATCTTTCCGGGGTTTCCTTGAGGACTTTTCACCTCGACTTCTGTGGAATTGCATCTTCCGTTCCCACTCCATCTATAGTTTTCAAATTATTCTGGAATTTTATGAATTCCTTTCTCAACTGCAGAGACAGAATGCTCACACGAGGGAGAAACGAAGCCCAGTAGACACTAACAGGAAGTAGATATGATCTCCACCCAGCTGTGCTAGTTTGCTCACCATTTCCTCTCTCTGTTCACCCAGTCAGTGCTCAAATGGCAAGACACAAGGACCATCCTTGGGGTGTCTCTGGCTACCACCTGCAGAGAAAGAGCAAGGCTGGAGGGTCCCTGTCAGGACCACCAGAGTAGCTGTGTGCTTCATGGTGATGTAGGAATAGCATGTTTAACACAGTGGGAATCACACAATTTTACTGAACTCAAATTTTTCTGCCAAAGCATTCTGGTTTTTTATAAATCTGAGGGTAGAAACTGGAATAGACATTCTCTATGGAGTATTCAACATGCCACTTGCAAGAAAGCCCTAGAAGTTAGAGATTTGTGGAGCAGAGCTTCCCATGTGTCTTTCTGCCTTAGAGGAATGATCTTAGAAGGGAGGACGGGGCATGCCCAAAGGTGAAATGAGACACGAGGGAGAAATCTTCTCTTTCAGGTAGAAGAAAACGCAAAATTGAAAATGTGGATTTTAATGCTGAGTTGCTTCCTGTGACATGTGGTGAGCTGAAGGGAATTTTATATAAGAAGAAATTGAAAAAAGGTTGGTTTCATGGTCTTCTTTAATTTACAGCTCTTCCTTAAAGGAATCATAAGAGGTAGTGGAATTAATGGTGGCGCATGCCTTTAATCCCAGCACTTGGGAGGCAGAGGCAAGCAGATCTCTGTGAGTTGAAGGCCAGCCTGGTCTAGGGAGTGAGTTCCAAGCCAGCCAAGGTTGCATAGTGAGATCCTGACTCAAAAAATTAAAAAAAATGACCCCAAAAGAAATCACACAGAATAGATGTTCACACTCATATGAATGTCGCCAAGAGAAGAGAACCAGTGTTTCCATCTATAAATGGATCTTGTGAGTTTCACTTCTAGCTAGACATAAAAGGGAAGAGGCCCTCCAGCCTCTGCCTTCACATCCCCCTGGGTCATTATCATCAGGGCAGGGTACTCGTGATGGTAAGACAGTCATAAGATTTAGAGTCAGAAACCCACGTTCCAGCCTCTGCTCTGCCAATGGTGGCAGTTTCATTATCTATAGAGAAGGGGGACTTTCTGAGCTGGAACTATTTTATTTTAAAAAGGAAGGCAGGGGGCTGGAGAGATGGCCTAGCGGTTAAGAGCGCCGACCGCTCTTACAGAGGACCCGGGTTCTATCCCCAGCACCCACATGGCGGCCGAGAACCATCTGAAACTCCAATTCCAGGAGAACTCCAGTTCCAGGGGAATCCGACACCCTCTTCTGACCTCCGCGGCATGGCACGACACGGGTGCACAAACTTGCATGCAGACAGTACATTCATACACATACAGAAAGAAATAAAACTAATAAAAAATTTTTAAAAAGGAAGGCAATACTTCAAAACCTGACTTACAGGATGGCTGAATTAATTTATGTCAACAACTTAATATATATTATAATCATACATCATAAATCCTTACAAAAAGTGTCTACTGTGATGTGCTTCACCTCAGACCTCTTTTACTATGAGCATGTGGGTATCAGTTAATAGACATGATAGCATTGTGACTTATTTTGAATAGCTTTCCTGAGTTATAATTCACATGTCATACAATTCACCACACAGTTGTAAAGCCATCAGAGAATTTTAATGTTAGATTTTTTTTCTTTCACTAAGGAAGACCTCATATCTATTGGCAATCAGCGTTCATTCTAATTTCATTTGCCCATCCCTAAATAGTCCCTGACCTAGTTTCTAGTCTATAAATTTTCCTATTCTCTGAACTTCATACAAAAAAACCCTATAGTATGTGCCACTGTTACTGACTTCTCTTACTTAGCATGATGTTTTTAAAGTCATCCATAGAGCTGCACATGATACATGGTTTTAATTGTCATTGTATATGTTCACATTTTCTTTATCAATTTGGATGGTTTCTACTTTAAAATTTTTAAATTTATTTTATTATTTTTTATGTGTATGAGTGTACTGTGTGCACGTACATTGGTGCACCCATGTCGTGCAATGCCGAGGAGGTCAGAAGAGGGTGTCAGATTCTCCTGGAACTGGAGTTAAAGGTGGTTCATGTGGGTGCTGGGAATTGAACCTGGGTCCTCTGCAAGAGCATTTAGTGCTCTTAACCGCTGAGCCATCTCTCCAGCCCGTTTCTTCTTTTTTGCTATTAAGAATTCTGTTGCTCTTGGCATTTATGTACAATATGTGTATGGACATATGTTTTTGAATCTTTGAATGGAGCTCAACACAGAAATGGAGTTACTGAGTTGTACTGTACATAAGGATCATCAAAATGTTTTCAACAGTAACTGTACCACTTTATATTCTCATCAACAATATAGAAAATTTCTGAATTGTCTGTATCAATAGGTGTTATATCTTTTTTATTATGGTCATGCTGGTGGGTGTGAAATGGTATCTCATGGTGATTTTTGCTTTGCATTTCCCAATAATGAAGATGCTGAGCCTACGATTTTCCACTGGGAAATAGCTCAGTTCTTTTTTTTAAATTTTATTTATTTTTGTATGTGTATGAATGTACTCTGCATGTAGGTTTGTGCACCCGTATCATGCAATGCCGTGGAGGTCAGAAGAGGGCGTTGGATTCCCCTGGAACTGGAGTTAAAGATGGTTTTCAGCCACCATGTGGGTTCTGGGGATCGAACCTGGGTCCTCTGCAAGAGCAGTCGGCGCTCTTAACCGCTATGCCATCTCTCCAGCCCAATAGCTCAGTTCTTTTTAATTGTGCCTACCTATGACCTCAAGGAGAGGAAAGCTTTTATTCAGTTATGTTGTTAAAGCAGATGAAAATATTGTCATAGAACTGCTGAGTTGCAGAACACCCCTGAGGTCTTGGTCCCAACTTGAGGGTTCTGCCTGCATCTTGCCCCAGGCCGTCTGGAGACTGGCTGATCCAGCCCCAGAATTCAACAGCAAGTTGGAATCCTCTCATCCTGTGGAATCACTTGCTTATCTTTTTGTAGATAATCCTGAACTATTTTTTAAAAGGTTGATTTTGATGGTAATTATCATTTCCTTCAGGTGCAAAAATCAAAATAATATGCACACTCTTCAGGAAGGCTGGGATGGGGCCCATGAAGTCTCTGAGAGGCAGCCTGACTCTTTTGCTATTCACTTTGAACACAGTTTGGGTGGCTTTAAGTCTAATATGGCAGGAAGCCACAAATCTGAGCTCCAATGACAGTGAGGGCTCACAATCAGCTTATTCTGCTCTTCCAGGGGTCACAGAGAAGTCCATACAGACTGAGGATGGAGAGTGGTTCACTCCTGCTGAATTCGAAATCAGAGGAGGCTATGCAAGATCAAAGAACTGGAAACTGAGTTTGCGCTGCCACAAGATACCCCTGAAATGGCTGATCGAGGTATTGCGGTGGAGGGACGGGGTGCACCCCTTCTTCTTGCACTGTTTGCTCATTGCACAGTTGTTGACCTATGTGTGGCCGAAGCCCTGGTGCTGCTGATATTTTCCTCTTGCTCAGAAGAGAGGCATCCACGTTCGCAGCCTGAGTATTATACAAGCGCTGGTGTTGAAATCAGTTAAGTGCAGGATCTCTGTGGATAGACTGCTGTTCTGATTAGAGTATGTAGGGAGAAATTCCTGTACAGAAACAAAATGAAAAGTCTATAGTCAAACACATGGAAAACAGTCTAGAAAAAGAAAGGCATGAAAACTGAGGCATGCCTAAAGCAGGTGTGGTTATGTGCGATACAGCATAATCTACCAGTCCAGGTTGTCTGTGGAGGACATTGGTTGCCTAAAGCAGGTGTGGTTATGTGTGATACAGCATAATCCACCAGTCCAGGTTGTCTGTGGAGGACATTGGTTGCATGGTAATTGGCTCAAATTAAAAATTTAGACAAGAAATACATAGTGATATTGACATTAGAAATGGCATCTAAATTATTAGTATTATTATAGTCCTCATTATCATTAATTGGTGCAAAGGGTTTGAACCCAGGGCTTAAAGCATGTTTTATTTCTGAAATGACCCCAAACCCCTACCATGCTATTTGGAACAACCATGCCTCTGGCAGGATTTCACCATGTCTCTGTTCAGCAAACCTGTATTTATTGTACAATGCATAGCTCAAATATTAACCCTCCCTGACTGTCCTAGCCCCTGGGCTCCCTGAACCCTGAATGTGGACTATTCTTACACTGTTTAAGATTGGTCTTTCTTCTTTGAAAATCCTTTTTAAAAATCTTTATTTACTATTTTTATTATATATATATATCTATTCTTACTATTATATTATATTATTTTGCCCTACTGTGTGCGTTAAGTGGACCTGTGTTGAGCAATGCCTGTGACAAGAAGAAGGCGTTGGATTCGCTTGAAACTGGAGTTATAGATGGTTGTTACCTACCATGTGGGTGCTGGGAATTGAACCCCGGTTCTCTGTAAGAGCAGCTAGTGCTCTTGATCACTGAGCCCTCTCTCCAGCCTCTAAGACTACTCTTTTCACAAACCTTCTCCTCCAGCCTCCTCTAGAGTTTGCTATCTTTGGGTGCTCCAAACTATCAGAGTATCTGACACCCAGGAAGCATGTGATAAGTGTGTGCAGACTAGCTAGTCCTCCTGTGGGAAGTGAAGCTTGAGCACCTCGGGTGGGAAGAGACGAGGTGATGATTGAATACCTCTCAGGACTTAGGGAAGAAGCACCAGAAAAAGAAAATGGGTTCTAACGAGCACTTTCCAGCTGTTATTGACCAAAGTCTGTAAGATGCAAGTGAGAAAGAGAGAGGGAGTCAGACAGCTGGGCCCGAATAGACAGCGGAACATCCAGGCAGAAACCCTTGGGAAGAGAATGGAAATGCCAGACTCACACCACAGCAATGCAGATCAACCACATACTCATGTCCTTTTATCTTCCAGAGAAATTTTCTGTCTAAACCTCCAAGAAAATATTACGGGAAAAGAACGGTGAGTTCTCCTCATGCAACTGAATTTACATATAAGGCGCTGTATTTTATGGCATCTCAACTGGGTCATCGACATTAATCTTACACCTCCTGCTCTCGCCTCTGCTTTTTCTCTCTTTTGTTCCTTTTCTTTCTTCCTTTGCTGTTTTGGCATGTTCCTTCACAGATACCGCTGTGTTGCCTATAAAGCTAGGCCACGTTTCAATGTTGACATCTTTGAGTCAGAGGTGATAGTGCCATCAGAATAGACCTCATACATGTGGTTTCATGATGGATGCAGTTGTTCTCCAAATTGGAGAAACAAACATAATACTGACATACAGAAAAGTGTCCCCTAATAAAATCATAGGGTCATCTTCTATTCAAACTGAGATATTCTTCCTTGATTTTACTAGTTTCTAACTTCATTGGAATCCAGTGGGGCAAAATTTCTCACACAGCAAGAAGCAACAGTCGACTCACAGCCATCCCGTAACATAAGATGCCATCATCTGTTTGCTTCCAGACTATAGTTGTGACATGACCAGCAGCCTGATGGTCCTGCTACAATGCCTTCCATGCTTTGAGGGACAGAGCCTTTAAATTATATGCCAAAGTAAATAGACATTGATCATGGGACTTACTTGAAACCCTGTGTCATTTTATGAGATAAACTATTGTATGGGTTATTTTTCTTGTTGCTCTAACAAACCCAGAAAGTCGTATCAGAGAAGTAAATGCTGATATACCTTCGCTGTCCCCTCCTTACTCATTTCAGTACCTCATCCCATAGAATGAGAGGTGTCCCCTTCCTTCATGCGGATCTTCCTTCCTTGGTTAGGCCTCTATGGAAACACCCTCATATACCCAGAGTTCTGTCTCTTAGATGATTCAAACCCACTCAAGTTGAAAATGAAGGTGAGCCATCCCAAGTCCACACCTTGTCAACTTGACACCAAACACATCACTTTTTAAAAATCTCGATATTATTTGATTTTTTTTGACAATAAGTAATAAGTAGTGAATATAAGCATCCTTCATGTAAAATCAATTTGTGAGCAGCTATGCCCAAACACACACAGCCCAAGGGTCCCACCATCCAGCTGGAAGGGCTTGTATGTACAATCATGTTGATCAAATAAGAGTCCAGTCGATATTGCTGTAGTTTCACCATTCACCCCAATCACAGCCCTTACATTCTACCACACCTCCTCTTCCACAGATTGGTCCCTAGGCTTTAGAAAAGGGGCACAAGTGGGCAAGAAACAAAACAGTCTACTTTCTCTGGAGATGTCGTTTTGGACTCTGAGCAGTTCAGGCTGTTTCCTTTCATGGGTTGACAGTTTATCCCAGAATAACCTTTCAATCCTACTAATGAAGCACAAGCAGTTAGATATACATGCATTTAAACAATACTAATTATTATGGTAGGTTACGTTGGTATAGACACAGATATTTGGATGGTATGCTAATCCATGAACTATAGCCTTTCTGTAAAAGATGACAAGGTCTTACTGTGGCTTATATCATCTCCTAACCACTAGAGGATGTAAGCTTGTGGCATCAGCCATGAATTATTCCTCCAAGGAACGAGCTACATTTAAAAGTGATGTGTTTGCCATAATTGGCAAACACATCACTTTTAAATCATAATATTGCTCTCTTGGTCCCTAGCCCAGCATCCATCTATCACAAACGCATTGGTCTCTCTGCTTCCTAGCTGTGCACGCACGGTGAACAGCTCCCTCAGGCTCCTGCCTCCCTGCCTTCCAGCCCCCACCCCCATCCCGCTGTGATGAACCACGCCTTCAAACCAGGAGGCACTACAAATCTTTCTTTTCTTATGTTGCTTTTGGTCAGGCGTTTTGTGATAACAAATAGGAAAGTGGCAATTCGGCACCCCGAGGCAAGTCCTTTTCTGGTCCTTCACATCCTCTTCCACCTTGCAATAAATGTCCACACAGACACGTGACTGTCTTCCTCAAGGAAGTTATTTGCTCTTCATGAGGACAGTGCTTCTGGGGAGGACACTTTTGGGAGCTGTGTCTTACAGGAGGTGCGAACCTGGAAAGACATCTATTTTGATTCCACCCCATTGGGTTCTGGAAGAGCTATGACATAGCTTTTTCTAATTTTTTAAAATTTATTTTTGTATGTGTATGAGTGTACTGTCTGCATGTAGGTTTGTGCACCCGAGTCGTGCAATGCCGCGGAGGTCAGAAGAGGGTCTCGGATTCCCCTGGAACTGGAGTTCTCCTGGAATTGGAGTTATAGACGGTTCTTAGCCGCCATGTGGGTGCTGGGGATCGAACCCGGGTCCTCTGCAAGAGCAGTCGGTGCTCTTAACTGCTAGGCTATCTCTCCAGCCCCAGCTATGACATAGCTTTTTATCTGTGACAATGATTCTTCCTCTGTGGAAGAAGGTGCTAAACAGATGGGATGTGTGCAGTGTACAATAAGAATAAGGTTGTGGCTTCTCCAAGACTGAGCGTGAGCAGCATCCTGCAGAAGGGGAGGTGGGGAGGGGACCCGTCATTCTCACACACTCCAGGTGGAGCAATCCACCCAAGACATTCTCAGACTTCCACGACAGCTCCTCTCAGGCCACTGGGCTTCATTGTCCACTGAAAGTCTGAGACTCGGACCTTTATATTGTTTGTAACCTGCATTGCTATCTGGCTGGTTTGAACTCTCTGCTGCTAGAACATGTCATCCCTTGGGTTTCTTAGAAGCTACTATTTGACTCATTTAGTGAGAATTTGAAGATAGGTGCCTCTGCCTTTCCCCAGGTGTAACAGTAACTCAGCCTGGATCTCCCAAGTGAGACAGAAATGTCCGACTTCTTTTTTTTTTTTTTTTTTTAATGTCAAACTTCTTAAATCAGACAGCAGCTGCGCAAGAAATAAGATTGACAATTGACAAAGGGGACCTCGTTAAACGCAAAAGCTGCTGTACATCAAAAGAAACAATCAAGGAAGTGAAGAGAAATCCCACAGAGTGGGAGGAAACCTTCACCGCAGATACATTGATTTCCAGAACATATAAAGTATTCAAAAACACAGAAGAAAGAAAACAAATGACCCACTCAAAAGATGGAACAAAGAGCTGAACAGAGACTTCACAGGTGAGGAATTAGAGATGGCTGAGAAACATCTTAAAAAGTGTTCAACCTCACTAATAATTAAGGAAATGCAAATTAAAACCACTTTAAAAATATCATCTCACTCCAATAAGACTGGCTAGGATCGAGAAAACAAATGACACCAAGTGCTGGACAGGTTGTGGGGAAAGGAGAACATTCATCCACTGCTGGTGGGAATATACAGTCACCATGGAAAGCAGTGTGGAGAACCCTTGGCAGACTCAAAGTGAGCTTACCACCTGACCCAGTCATACCACTCCTGGGTATATAACCACAAGACTCATCTTACCGCAGAGATACATGCACAGCCATGTTTATTGCAGCTCTCTTCACAATAGCAAAGAGTTGGAACCAACCCAAGTGCCCCTCAACTGACGAGTGGATACAGAAAATGTGGTACATATACACAATGGAGTTCTATGCAGCAGTAAAGAAAGATGAAATCAGCCGGGCATGGTGGCACACGCCTTTAATCCTAGCACTCGGGAGACAGAGGCAGGTGGATCTTTTTGAGTTCAAGGGCCGGCCTGGTCTACAGAGCGAGTTCCAGGACAGCTGGGGTTACAGGGAGACCCTGTCTCGAAAAGACCAAAAAAAAAAAAAAAATGACATAAACTTTGCAGGTAAATGGATGGAACTAGAAGATATTATGTTAAGTGAAGTAACACAGTCCCAGAAAAACAAACAACGAATGGTATCCCTCATCTGTGGATGGTAGCGCCAATTACCTAGTTGTTTTTCTTGTGGAGGGTTCCTTGAGCTTTTGTCCAAGTATTTGGGAGTGATGCATATTGGAAAGAAAAGAAGAAGAGGAAGAAGAAGAAGAAGAAGAAGAAGAAGAAGAAGAAGAAGAAGAAGAAGAAGAAGAAAAAGAAGAAGAAGAAGAAGAAGAAGAAGAAGAAGAAGAAGAAGAACAACAACAACAACAACAACAACAACAACAATAGAAAGGACTGCATCAAAGAACTGATTGAAATGGTGAACTTCTGCTCGAAACAGTCAACTTCTGCATTGAGAATTTTGAGAGAGACTGAGAAAAAGATGAAAAACATGTTTGGCAAAATGCATGAGCTCTGGTTGGGTGGGGGCCTAGGGAGGGGGACACAGGTCTAGGTTTGATTTGTAATATAATCTTGTACAAAAATAAATAAATGAATAAATAAATAAAAAAAGATAAAAAAGAAATGTCCAACTCACCAGGTGTGGTGATGCATACATTTAATCCTAGCACTTGGGAGGCAGAGGCAGGAGGATCTCTGTGAGTTCAAGGCCAGCCTGCTCTACAGTGAATTCCAGGTTAGCTGGGGCTATAGGGAGACCCTGTCTCAAAAAAAAAAAAATGTCCAACTCACAGAATCTGCCCTTGTCATGGGTGCAATCCTTTGTAGCCACAGGGAGAAGCTGCCTCTTATTTTGCATCTCTCTGCTGATAAGAACAGAATTCCTAGAGTGGCAGATCCCAGGGTCCATTTCTACTTTGATAAGTCTTTCAGAGCCTTTCTTTCTCTCTGAGCCACTGGATTCTGGGAACTTCTCTGTCACTGTCAGCCTCACATGATAGCTACCCAGCGTGTGGAAAGACTGTTCAAACTTTCTGGTGCTGACATGGGTGCTGCAAAGCTGTCTGATACTCATCCTTTCGTACTGCATGGCGGACTCCAGTCATCTCTCTCATCTCCCAAGTGAAGCGATTCATTCATGACCACATAATCATGAAGCACATACTCAATGTCCGAGGTCTGTTAGAGAAGATGGGAACAGATCTCTTACCTCTAGGATTGTTTCAACATCACTTTAAATGTTGAAGAATCACGAACTGGTGAGGCAGGAGAGCAGTGGTGCCCTCCTCTCAGGTGACTGTCCCTGGATTCCGGCTGTCTGTGCACTGGCCCTGAGCTGGAGGTAAGACCTGAGGCTGCCTGTGTCTCAGAATGGAAACAGGACAGGTTATTGTACTAGATGACCAAAAGCAATGTCCAGTCCAGTATCACCTCTGAGCAGTCACCCAGACGAGCATCTTCTTGAGATTCAGATAGCAAATGGGAGGGGAGACCATCCAGAGGAAGAGCTTCAGCCCTGGGGGCCTTGGATTCATTTGCTCTTCAGGGTCACAGCTTCAGGAGGGGAGTTCCTCCCTGGGTCACCTGGACTCCTGGACTCTGAGCCTTGTGGGTGCCAGGGGTTATGTGTAAACCTTGGCCTCATTTTCACTGCAGCTCCTCTGGTGAGATTCAGAGTTGTGTTTAGTTCAGGTGATGTTGCTCTTCAGCTCTACTGCAATCCTTCATCCCTTCCCTGTCCTCCCCTCCACTGCATCCCCCTCCACTGCATCCTCCACTGCATTCCCCCTCCAATGCATTCCCCCTCCACTGCATCCTCCACTGCATCCCCTCCACCATATCCTTCCCTCCACTGCATCTTTCCCTCCCCTGCATCCTGCCCTCTACAGCATCCTGCTCTCTACTGTTTCATTCTGTGGCCATCCTTTTAGCACTCAGGACTCAGTCTTGGGCAACATTTTTAAAGCCCTTCTACCAACTAAACTTTCACTTTAAAAAAAATGCAGGGTGTCATTCTGTAGTCCTGGGTGGCCTGGAACTTGCTGTGTTACCCAGGCTGGCCTGGAACTCAGGGTGATCATCTTACCTCAGCCCTCCATGTACTTGGAATACCATAGTGACTGGGGAAGGTGGTGGTTCATACAGCAAACTGGCCATTCTCCTTTCATGTCTTTTTTTTCTATCTCATTTGATTGTGAATAAATATGATTTTTCTAAAAAATAAAACCCTTTGGAAATCAATATATTATAATTATCCCTTTCTCCATGACTCTTATTTTAATTGAATAAAATAGTTGTTTTCTTTCCTTGGGAGGCAGAGGCAGGTGGATCTCTTTGAGTTCAAGGCCAGCCTGATCTACATAGTGAGCTTCAGGACAGTTAGGACTAAAGGGAGACCCTGTCTCAAAAAGACAACAAACAAACAAAAAAATGTATTTCCTGGGTTGGGGAGATGGTTCAGGGGTTAAGACCACTTGTTGCTTTTGCAGAGGACATGGGTTGGGATTCCAGCACCCACACAGCAAATATCAGTCTGTAACTCCGGTTCCATGGGATCTAATGTTCCCTTATGGCCTTCACAGGCATTGCATGACACAGGTACATTTACATACAGACAGACAAAAATAGCCATACACATAAAGTAAACTTATTTGACCCCTTAAGTGAATAGTAAATGCAGACATTTGGGATTGTCACTGACTCAAGTTTTCTTTCTTTCAGCAGAAAACAGTCGAGTCTCAGAGCTCTCCACCCGATCCTTATGTAAGCATGACTCCCAGATACTGTCCTCGAAAAGCCCAGGCCTTCTCCCTGGTGCACTGCCTGTGTCACGGCCGCCTCTCCCTAAAGGGGATCGCTCCTGGCTGCAGTCTGCTGCCGTGGGTGATGAAGAAAGAATACCAGCCGTGCCCCGAGTTAGGCAGGCACAGCCAGGGTGGGGTGTTTTGGCCAAGAGCCTTCCATGTATTTCACAGGAAATGTTCCTGTGTCCTCATTTCCCCTCAGAGGTGGATGCAGAAAGTAGAGCTGTGAACCACTGGGGTCTCTGGCACAGAGTCTAGGGTCCTAACAGGCAGGACTGGCTTGTCCAGGAGGGGCAGGGAGCAAATCTGAGAGGAAGCAGCATTAACAGACGGCAGTGGATAGAAGGGAGGCATCCAGCCTGCGCTCCTGGGTTCAGGCAGAGCTCCGGGTTGAGCTCCAGCCTGGAGGAGCCAATCAGGCCCAGCTTGCAGGTTCTGGGTAAGGACCTGTCCTGTCTTAAGGAGGAATTCTCCTGGTGCAGTGCTAGTGGGCCCTTCATGGTACCCCTGGGGCCAGTTTCAAGGGAGCCCCCAGGGGTGAGGGGTGGGCTAGTTAGGACCAAAACCATCACCACTGAGCAAACATAGTGTGTCTGCTCTGCTTGGCTGGGACTCAGTCATGTGGAAACCATCCTGATCCTCAGGCCCGTCCATTCTCTGCTTGCTATGGAGCTGCCTGCTTAGGGGTCTGCCAAAACCCTGGACGACCCTGACATGCCTTTCATGTCAGCGAGATAGCCATTTTAGGATGGCTCAGCTTTTCAGAGCCATGTGGTGACACAAAGACCAGCACAGTTACACGCATCAGCTGACTGAGTAGTCTGGCATACACTTAACTCAACAGCAGTCCCCCCAAGAAGAGTTAGGCTTATCTACACTGGCTTTCACCTTTGCCCTACTGAGGGAGTCTTCAGTAGTCACTAGAGTCATGCCAAGTCCTGTGTTTGTGTGGCTTGTGGAGCACGGAGGGCCAGAGCTCTACCCACAGCCAAGAATATGCATAGAGGAGAGGAACACTGTCAGCAAAGGTGTCCTTTGCCCTGTTAATATTCCTTCCTGGGATAGATATTGAGACCAATAACAAAACTGACATCTAATATCACCATATTTTAATAGCTAAGCTAAATCTCAATTGATCTGCACATTGAACTTTCCTATAAAGCTCTGAAAAATATTGTTACCAGGAGCCCACCCCTAGAGAGAACACTATTCTAATCAGTTTGGACTATGACACAAATATCATGACTTTTATAAAGGCCCCAGATGCCCCTGCTCTACAGAATGACCTCTTCTCTACTTAGAGAAGAGTACCAAAGCCCATGGCCAACCCCAACAAACTGATCCACTCTTTGGGGTTGGGAGCAAGACATTAGTATTTTATATACACTATAACAATGACTCCAAGGGGCAGCCCATGTAAAGACCAAAGAGCCAAAGAATCAAACCTCTTTTTTAACAGATTAGGGTTGAAGAGACTGAGTGCTTTGAGAAAGAAAGAAAGAAAGAAAGAAAGAAAGAAAGAAAGAAAGAAAGAAAGAATTAGTCACTTTTCTGTTGCTGTGATAAATCCACCCTGACCAAGGGAACTTATGAAAGGAAGAGTTTGGCCAGGCTTGGTGGCACACACCTTTAATCCTAGCACTTGGGAGGCAGGCAGATCTTTGTGAGTTCAAGGCCAGCCTGGTCTACAGAGTGAGTTCCAGGACAGCTGGGGCTACAGGGAGACCCTGTCTCAAAAAGACAAAAAAAAAAAAAAAAGTAAGGAAGAGTTTATTTGAGCTTACTATTGGCAGTTCCAGGGAATCAGAGTCCATTGTGGCAGGAAGCATGGTGGCTGGGGCTGGAGCAGCAAGCTGAGGGTCACATCTCGCAATGAGCATAGGAAGCAGAGAGAGAGAGAGACTAGAGACCACAAGGCTTGTTAAACTCACTAAACCTGCCCCCAATAACGTACTTCCTCCAGCACAGCCACACCTTCTAAGACCTCCAAGAACAGTGCCACCAACTGGAGACAAAATGTCTGAATACTTAAAGCCTATGGGGGGACACTCATTCAAACCACCACATTCCACTCCTTGGCTCCCATAGGTTCCTGACCATATAAAATGCAAAATGCATTTAGTCCAACCTTAAAAGTCCCCACAGTCTTTACCAGTCTCAATTCTATTCAAAAGTCTACAGTCCAAAGTCTCTTCTGAGACTCAGGCCAATCTCCTAACTGTAAGCTCCTGTAAAATCAAAAGGCAAATTACAAACTCCCAACATACAGTGGAACTGAATACACATTCCCATTCCAAAAGGGAAGAATAGAGGCATAGTGAGGAAATATGGGACCAAAACAAGACTAAAAACCAGCAGGGCAATCACCAAGTCCAGTAGCTCCATGTGTGACTTCTGAGACTTGACTTCCAAAGGGCTTAGATGGCTCAGCTCTTCCAGCTTTGCTTGCAACACGCATCTCTTTCTTAGGCCGGTACCACTCCCTGTATGCAGCTCTCCTTGACAAATATCTCACAGCTCTGGCATCTCGAATGTCTTCTTGGGATCTCTGCTGCCAATCAGGCTTCACATTCACAGCTTCATGCGATGGCCTATCAGGGCCTTCTTTATTCAGGGACACCCCTGCTGCACTCTGCCTGGCCTCTATGGCTCTCTGAAACTGTGGAGGAAGAACTGATAACCCCTTCACTCTTGCATCCTTCGTGCCTCTAAAGCCAGCACCACGTGAATGAAATTGCCGAGTTTGGCTGCAAGTTTGGGATGGACCCTGTCCTACTTTAACCACATTTGCAAATTTTCTCTGCCCTGGACTTGTTGGAGCAGAAAACACTTTCAGTATTTTCCTTTCAAAAACTGGAGGCTTAGCTGGGTGTGGTCTTGCCCTGAAGTTACTGTTTCTGTTCTTTACTTGTAAATCTCGAGGCCTCTCCTTAATCACTTTAATCTCACTTTTTCCATTGTTGACTTGTAAATAGCTAGGCCTCTCCTTAATCACTTTAGTCTCCTTATCAAAAGGAACCTCATGTTCACATGCCTTGACCCCACCTTTAATATTCCTAGTGCAGTTTTCAGATCCAAACTGTACATTCTGCATTTCTTTCTGCCCCATCTGTTCTTCTTCACTGTAGATCTGTACAATATTCACCATTAATAGCCACGCCACCATTTCTACATTAGGCTGTCTTGAAATATCCTCCACCAAAGACATTAGTCCATTGCTTTTCAACTTAGCATCAGGCAAGCATTTGGGCTTCCAGCAAACTGCTGCCAGACTCTTTATCAAAATATCCCAGTTGCTGCCCAAGTCTTTATTTTCCTCTGGAACTACATTTTTTGCAGCAATGCTTTTTTCCAGGCTTCTATTAGAATGGCCCATTAAGCTCTGCTTACAGTAGTTAACAGCTTTTCTAGCCCAAAGTTCCAAAGTCTTCCACATTTCTCCAAACATCCACATGGTCAGGTTCTTCACAGCCAACAGCCCACTCTCTGGTACCAAATAACTGTATTAGTCACTTTTCTGTTGCTGTGATAAATCCACCCTGACCAAGGGAACTTATAAAAGGAAGAGTTTATTTGAGCTTACTATTGACGGTTCCAGGGAATCAAAGTCCATTGTGGCGGGAGGCATGGTGGCCGGGGCTGGAGCAGCAAGCCCAGGGTCACATCTCGCAATGAGCACAGGAAGCAGAGAGAGAGACTGGAGACCACAAGGCTTGTTAAACTCACTAAGCCTGCCCCCCATAACGTACTTCCTCTAGCATGGCCACACCTTCTAAGACCGCCAAGAACAGTGCCACCAACTGGAGACAAAATGTCTGAATACTTAAAGCCTATGGGGGACACTCATTCAAACCACCACAGAAAGCGAGCAAACTAAGATGGACACACCTGTGGAATCACAACCAAGGTTGTGCTCTGACTTCTACACACATGAGCACAAACATTTACTTACGCACACATGTAAGCATATTGACCCACAAACATGCACACAGATATACAATCAATAAAAGGGAAAAAATGCCCTGACAAAACAAGTAAAAGGGGAAAGAACCGATGTCAGCTCACAGTTCATGGCCAGGAAGTCAAAGTGGTAGGAGCTTGAACTGCTGTCACATCCCAGCCATGACCAGGAAATGGTGTGCAGGGAATACTCATGCTCAGCCAGCTGTCTCCTCTTTACATGGTCTGGGACTCAAGTGCAGAGACTAGGGCTGCTCACTGTTAGGTTGGGGCTTCTCAGCTTAGTTAACCCAAACAATGTAATCCCTCACAGGCATGCCCAGATGCTGAATAATCCATCCCAGCTGGGCCTGGAGGCTTGTCTCTAGGTGAATCCAGACCCTGTCACATTGACTTTTAACATTAACCAACAGGGGATGTAAGGCCTTTAGCCGTTGGTCACCTATGCTCCTTGTTCTTCTGGAAAGGGGTCATCACTTTCCTGACACTAATGATGTCGTGAGTCTCTGCATTGATATGGAGGAAATGGGTTCATATTTCTAAGCCAGAGCAGTTTTTCTATCCAAATGGGGATGTGCTTAATGGTCCGTCATGACAGTGAATGGGAGCCTCAGCAAGAAGTTCCCTGGAGCCCAGCACTTCCTCATATATAACCATTTTTTAAGACAAAAAAAGACCAACATCCCAACAAAATTCTTCTCATCCAAACACCAAGAGAAACCTCAAGCTGAATATTAATTAGTGTCTTTTTACCTTTGATTTCTTTCCATGCTCAGACAAGCAGCATGAACCTAATCTGGTCCATTGCTCTAGGAAAGCTCCTGTGCAGTAACACAGTCTTTTGGAAGCAAACAATTTTCTTTATCAGTTAGAGTAGAACTGTTCACGGGGGTCTCAGTGGCCCCTGTTTTTGCTGGGCCTTGTGAGAACAAAGAAAGCTTAAAAATTAGTGCCCCTAGGACTGGGGATGGCTGGATTTGGGAAACAGAAAGAGGATAGAAGCAGGAGACATGCCCAGGTTTGTGATGGATGGAGAATGCTATGGAAGAAGCAGAGGAAGAGCAAGGTGGGGGAGAATGGCTCTGTACAGGAGTGTGTGCACGCTGGCAGGGGAGAGGTAGGACACCCAGAGCTGAGGCCCTAACAGGAGAAGTGCAGGGGGAACGTGACCCTGAACATCTGGGGCAGACCACAGCCAAGGATAGAAAGCTGAGGATTTCTGTCCTTTGCGGAGTGGAGGAGGAGGGCCCAGGAAGGAAAGGGGTACCCAGTTAGATGACAGAAAACCACAGAGAATGATGCCGCGGGCCAAGCTTCTTCCGAAGGGACAGAGATGCTCCATGCACAGAATGGTTGACTGTTACCTTGCCTACTTCCCTTCTGTCCACCACTCATCACGTGATAGACCAGTCCCCAAACAATCTCCTGTTTGTCCCTTAGATGGTTACAAAAAGGTAAACATTTTTCTAGCAGCCTATGGACTAAATACAATTTTTTCTTCACTGCCCTCTCTCCCTCCTTCCTCCCCCTATTTCTTCCTTCTTCTCGTGGTTTTAGGAGATGGGGTCTTAGGGAGCCCAAGCTGGCCTAGAACTCACTGTGTAGCCAAGGATGGTCTTGAACCCCTAATCCTCCTGCCCCTATCTTCCAAGCACTGAGATTCCAGGCATGTACTGCCATGCCTGGCTCAGCATTGTTCTGTGAGAGAGCAGAGGCATCCCATGGCTCTCAAACCAACTGTTCTCTCAGAAGGCGGGAGCAGGAAAACATGTGCACATGTCCCTTAGATACTTCCTGGTTCATGTGTTAACACTAATCAAGGGAAAACCCAACCAATATCCTGAGAGAGTTTGTGAATGACTGATTTGAATAGTTCTCTGGCTGACAGGGAACGGAAACCCACTATTCAAGACTGATAGATGTTATTAGCTAGGGGACCTTACCCACAGGATGGGGGGGGGGCTGACATATAGACCATGCTGGGACCCTCTCATTTTTTCCAAAATGGAATTTCAAGGTTATTCTAAACTCATGATTCTCCTACCTTAATTCCTAAGTGCTGGTATCCTGCACCCCAATTAGGCCCTCCCAATTTTCCCAGATATCCAGGCAGCACATACTGTTGAGTCCTAATTGTAGACTTTCTACCCCTTTTCCTTTACAGGGCAGCAGGCTCAGTCATAGAGCAGTTCCTCAATATGAATACACATGGATTTGTATACCATATAGAGGATAAGCATTGTCTCTTTAGAACTGCCCTGTAAATTCTGTTGGTTTTTTTTAATAAGTAGAACCCACTTCATTCATTAGACACAAATATTGACAAAATTTAACTTTTCTAAATGAAAAATTGAATTTGTTACAAGGCTCACATATTAGGCCAGGGGATAAATCTAGTGTCTATTGATTTGGGATCATTTCTCCTTTATATAGAACAAAGATCCAGCTCTTTTAAAAAATATTTTATTATTTTATTTTTATGTTTATGCGTGTACTGCCTGCATATATGTAAGTGTACCTGTGTTACGCAATGCCCAAGGAGATCAGAAGAGACTGTCAGTCAGATTCCCCTGGAACTGGAGTTAAAGACGGTTCTTAGCCACCATGTGGGTGCTGGGAATTGAACCCGGATCCTCTGCAAGAGCAGCCAGTGCTCTTAACCACTGAGCCATCTCTCCAGCCCAGCTTTAGCTCTTTTACTCATCCAGAAAATGAAGGTAGAGCTTCGGTCTTTGTCTTAGTTTCTTTTCCTGTTTCTGTGATAGAATATCCTGATGAAAGCAGCTTAAGAGAGAACGTTATATGGCTGACGATCCCAGGTTACAGTCCATCAGTGCGCAGAACTGAAACGGCAGGAACTTGAAGCAGCTGGTCACAGCACCCCACAGCCAAGGGCAGAGACCGTGAATTAATGCACACATGCCTGTGCTCAGCTTGCTTTCTCCATTTTCAAACAGTCCTGCCTACTAAGGATCCCAGTCGGCAAATGGTGCGATCCTTAGTAGACAGGTCTTGCTACGTCAATTAATGTAATTAAGACAGTCTCTAACGGTGTTCCTAGAGGTTCTCCTGGGTGATTGTAGATGGTATTAAGCCTCCAATTAAAACTGACCATCACTGTCTTCAAGCCCAGATGGTTGCTAGGACTGTGTATTCCTTAGATAGGAGACATGGTGACTCCACGCCTCCCCTTTTTGCCGAGTCATGAGGGATCTCCCTCCAGGCTCATATAGACACAGAGCTTTGTCCTTCCTTGCACTCACTCACTTGGTTGGTCATCTATACACATGTCTTGCCAGCCCAGGGGCACTGCCACAGGCTTAGGGGCCTCTAGACACAGAAGCCATAATCCATAAACCCTTTCTTCAATTCATGTGGCACTTATGACCAAACCACAGGATGTGGTGATGTCTTAGTTTAGGTCACCAACTTAAATTCCTAGAATATCCCCTTTGACGAGCCAATGTTATCAGTGTTACGTAGGCAAATGGATTTAATAGTTCATTTCAGAAACCTTTCTTTTATCCACAGGATAATAAAATCATTCATATTCTATAAAATCTTCTTGATGGGTTGCTAGTCTTTCTGTGCTAGAGTTTTTGGTTTGTCCAGGAAAACTTTTTTGGTCTAGCACATGCCCCTTTCTCCTGAACTTCATGGAAGACCAGGATGTCTGGTTATGCAATCTCCACTCTAGGTTCTTCCTTAGTATCAGCAGGAGAGGTGCCCATGTCCAAGCAGATTCATGCAAAGGCTGTGTGTCCTGGATTGTCACAGGGGTGGCCTTGTGCCCCTCACTTATCCCAGTGACATAGATGTTGCTTTACTTTCCAGCCGGAGAATGCAAATGAATGCACAGTGTGCCAGAAAGAGGGGATGCTGGTCTGCTGCGATACGTGCTTCAGAGCCTTCCATGAGAACTGTCATGTCCCAAAGGTGGAAGCTGACACGTGAGTGGGCTATGGCCCCTTTTCCTCTCCTCCTGGACACCTTTACTCCTCCTGCTGTGTGTACTATCCCTGTGGAGCTGCTGCTTGTATCTTAATGAGGAAGAAACAAGGGCTCCTAAACAGGTGTCCTGCAGTAAGATCTAGGGAACTGTGTACGTGAAGCCCTGTGTCCCCCAGGGCTTGTTAAAGACTTTTACTCTGCTCAGGCCTGATAGCCTTCTCACATCTGGGAGGTAATGGAGAGCCCACTGCTCATGGTGACACTACTTTCCAAGGACTGACTCCTGCTGACCACACTGATAGGAGGGGTTGATGGCTCAAGATCACATGTGGGGTCCTTGGACAGCCTGGGAGCC
This sequence comes from Rhizomys pruinosus, assembly GCA_009823505.1. Lineage (NCBI taxonomy): Eukaryota > Metazoa > Chordata > Mammalia > Rodentia > Spalacidae > Rhizomys > Rhizomys pruinosus. Next base: position 2,216,561 of record VZQC01006583.1, read on the forward strand.
TCTCCCCTGAACATAAACAATTATCGAAAGGACAGTGGTCAGCATGTTAAAAAATAGGGGAAACACTGCTATTTCCAAGCTTGTAGGTTGTTTACCTTATGTTCAACCTCTCAGGGAATCGTGGAGTTGCATCTTCTGCAGGGTCCAGTTCTTAGGAAGCCCACAGAGTCATTCAGAATCTGAAATACTGCAGAGGCAGATGCAGCCTGAGGAACAGTTGGTGAGTCATTGCGAAGCCCATCTTCTCCTTTCCCCTCCCTCCAAGAAACACAAACAGGCTTGGGGCAGGGGAATAGCACCCCAAGGGAGCCTGCCCTTCCAAGGCACCCTTCCAGCAGGCTGGTATCACAGCACAACCTGTTTGCAGAAAGAAAAATAAATGAGCTATTGAAGTCTGTTTCCAAGAGCCACTCATGTTGGAGAAACTTCCAGAAGATGTGTTTGAATTGTGCTGGGCACGGATGTGGGCTTTGCCTTTCTAAGCCACTTTCAGTGAAACTCCTTCTCTTCCAGAAATGTGAATTCATCCTCTTAAATGTCTATTGCCGTCCCGAGAGCTCCTTTTTTGCTAAGATGCCATATTACTATTATGTAAGTAATGGTGGTGAACTTTGGTTATGGACCACCATGGTGTCACATGACCAAAAGGGAGACTTGTGAGATTTGTGATTATAATGTACCCCCTCCAACCCCCACCTCCTGCCCAGAGCAGAAGCTCTGTTGTTTCTGCTGGGTTTTATGGGGCTCCACGGAAGGTGAACACAGCTATCCATTCATTCTCCCATTGGTGTTTCTGTCAACAGTTTAAAGAGACCCTTCAAGCCCTGGGAAAACACGTATGGTTGGATATGATCAAGAAAAGGCTGAGCGAGCATGTTTACTCTCAGGTGGAAGGGTTCGTGCAGGATATGAGACTCATTTTTCAGAACCACAGAGCTTCATTCAAGGTAAGCATCTCCCGCTGCCAGATCACATCTTCCACCCACGGGTTACTCTCCCCCTCATTTCCTGGAAATGGTACCTGGAAAATATAATTTGTTACACCTTCCTGTATTAAGGTTGCACAAGCAAGAATTATAGAGTTCCAGATATGGTAGTGCATGCCTGTAATCCCAGCATTCTGAGGTTGGAGGATTGCCTTGTATTCAAAGCTAGGCTGGGCTGTAGTGTGAGACCCGATGTAGGTTGTTTTATTTTTTTAAGATTTCTGGAAGTGATTTCTTTTTATTTCTTTTCAGTTTAAGGAATAGAAGGTGTCCCTGCCACCAGAAAAGGTCCCCAATGCCTGAGAGCTCATTTCACTCCCCCTTCTATGGCTGTAGGAACACACAAGGAACAGTTAAGTCCTTCTCACACATGCAAAGAAGGGAATTGAGTTTCATTGATTTGTTTTTATTTTTTAAATTGTTAGGGGGCAGGGGGTGAGGGGTGTGCGCACGTGCCTGCTGAGGCGTCAGAAAGCCTAAGGCCAAAGGGACTGGACTCGGGTTCTCTGTGAGAACGGCTCATGCTCTTAACGGCTGGGCCGTCTCTACACATAGAGCCAGCCCCGATTTTGTAACTTAACCTTTGTGTGTGGGTATGGATGCATGTGTAATCTGTATGTATACATGTGTGTGTTTGTGTGTGAGTGCAGATGCATGTGTGGAGGTCAGAGAACAAGTGTGGGTGTTGTACCCCACTTCTGCCTTGTTTGATACTTTGTTCAGCACTGTAGGAGGGCTGGGGTCACAGACGAATGCAAGCACATCTAGCTTTCCATGGGTTCAAGGGATCTGAGCTCAAGTCCTCACACTTGCAGGGAAAGTACTTCACCCACTGAATTCTCTCCCCTGCCCCAGAATTTAGTTTTAAAGTTATTTCTTTCTTCTTAAGTTCCCCTAACCATGTCTCAAAAATAGCAAAGTCCAAGTTCCTTTACAAGTAAATGTGCTGTGTAGTTAAGAGGGTCCATTAAGAAGAACAGACGTAGCCAGGCGTGGTGGCGTACACCTTTAATCCAGGACTCAGGAGGCAGAGGCAAGCGGATCTCTGTGAGTTCAAGGCCAGCATGGTTTACAGAGTGAGCTCCAGGCCATCTGGGACTAAAGGGAGACCCTGTCTCAAAAAGACTTAAAAAAAAAAAAAAAAAAAAAGAGCAGACCTAGCAAGAAGGAAGGGATGTTACTCTCATTCAATAAACTTCTATTTTGATTGTAACAAAGAACATTAGTTTGGGGGCTAGAGAGATAGCTGACTGGTGAAGAATACTGGCTGCTCTTCCAGAGGATTTGAATCCTAGCACTGTCAAGGCAACCATCTGTAACTCCTGGTCCAGGGAATCCGACACCGTCTTTTGGCCTCTGTGGGCATTGGATGACATGGTGCATTATTATATACATATGGACAATAATTCATGTACATAAAAAAGTAATCAATAGCTGGGCATGGTGGCACACGCCTTTAACCCCAGCACTCGGGAGGCAAAGGCAGGCAGATCGCTGTGAGTTCAAGGCCAGCCTGGTCTATATAGCTAGCTCCAGGCCAGCAGGGACTAAAGGGAGACCCTATCTCGAAAAGACCAAAAAAAAAAAAAAACCCAAAAGTAACCAATAAAATATTTAAAAATATTTTAATTAGTTTTAATTTTTACTGTTATAAACCACTAAAGCCAAAAAAGTAATGGTTCCCAAGTATGGAAAATATTTCTATCTCATTAATAAGACATAATCTTATGGAGAGGGAAAGGACAATGGAAGCCCTTCCTTTCTGATGATCTGTAGTTGCTGAGGGAGAATGGGACATTTTCTTTAGTGGTATAGACATTAATAATATGCTTATGCTCCTGAAGGTATTGAGACTCATTGGTACACACACATAGGGAAAGAGAGAAAGATAAAGAAAGAAAGAAAGGAAGGAAGGAAGGAAGGAAGGAAGGAAAGAAAGAAAGAAAGAAAGAAAGAAAGAAAGAAAGAAAGAAAGAAAGAAAGAAAGAAAGAAAGAAAGAAAGAAGGAAAAATTATGCTTACAGGATACAGAAGTCACTCTTAGCTGTGAGTTTCCAGGCTTATCTAGTGGCACTGATAATAAGCACAGACATTTTTCTCTTCCTTATTTTTTTCCAGGATGCTAAGTTTGGCCAGATGGGACTTAAACTGGAGGGTGAATTTGAGAAGATTTTCAAGGAAGTGTTTGCCATTCAGGAAACAAATGAAAACTGCTGACCAGTCAGAGCACAACCTCCTTTTTTGGCCAGCTCTTCCAGTAGGAAGTGGTTTTTCAGTGACAGCAAATGTGGTCTACTGACTCCAGAGTACGGCTCCGGGTTCTAGCCTGTCAGCTTCAGCTGGAGATCACACTTCCTGGCCTCAGGGTCGTCCCCTTGCCTCCAGCAGAACCAAGGACATGGTAGGATGCTGGGTTGCTTTCTTCACCTCACCATGTTGCTTCTTTGCCTTCTGTTTCCTGAGAGCACTCCACAATAAACCACAGGCTTCTAAGACTTCAGTTCGTGTGGTGGCTCACACCTGTTGTCCTAGCACTTGGAGGCTGAGGCAGGAGGATTGCTGCAAGTTTGATGTCAGTCTGGGCTACATAGTGAGTTCCAGCTAGCAGGGGTTACAAAGTGAGAGCTTGCTTCCACAAACCAACAGACGACCCCTGCTCCCAACAAGATAAAACAATTGAAAAACACAACTCAGACTCATTCTAGGGGACCCATCCAAGACAATGCTCCTAGAATGAAAACTCTCATGGTGGGATTCTAGAATAGCATCATGGTCCAGGCAAATGGTGACTGGCAGGATACGTCAACAGTTCCTGGAGTTATGCCAGTGTAGTTACGAAACTTTTACATCTAGAAAAGACAATACAGAGCCATGTGAACTCTAGGTAAAGTGGTATATTGTCTGGTGGAGGAAAAAAGACAGCTTTAATAATGGAGGACTAGAGGGATGGCTGACCGGTGAAGAGTGTTTATTGGTCTTACAGAGGACTAGAGTTCAGATGCCAACACCCACATGGGCAACTCACAACTGCCTGTAACTCCAGCTTCAGGGGATCCAATGCCCTCTTCTGGGCTCTGTGGGTACCTGCACATACATACATACACACGTACATATATACACACATACCTACATACATAATTAATTAATTAAAAATATTTGAAAAGTGGGGCTAGGGAGATGGCTCAGAAAGTAAGAGCACTGGCTCCTCTTGCAGAGGACCAGGTTTCAGTTCCCAGCACCCACATATCTGTAACTCCAGTCCCAGGGGACCGGACACCTTCTTTTGGCCTCCTTGGTTCCTACATCCACATAGACACATAAATGCAAGCAAAACACTCAAACACATTAAATAAATAAATAAATAAATAAATAAATAAATAAATAAATAAATAAAAATTTTAATTTAAAAAGCACGGTAGGATTATTGGCAATTGTTAGGTGATGCTAATTAATATATTGGTAAGAGTTACTGGACAGACTTAGATCTGTTAATCTCGGGTCCTAAGGAAAGAGACCCTCAGACTGCAGCTAAAAGTCAGACAGCATGGAAGGTTGTCCCAGGCCCTGAATTTTTGAATGACAAAATCTGAGAGGAGACTGCATTTTAAGGTCAGGTAGTCCTGAAACTCAGGCTGGGGCTGTTGAGATTGGTATGTATGTTATCTTTGAACTTCAGATTCTTCCTGAACCTACTGGACTTGCAAAAATGTCCTTCCACCCGCTTTGTTGGACAAGAGAGCCACCCTGTTCTCCATCTTGTATGGATGAAGACTATGCAGAAGCCTCTCAGCAGAACCCGAATGGAAACCCCCCTGGGAGGGGGAGCTGTGAGGGAGGGGGGAGCTGTGAGGCGGGAGGAGGGGCTGTGAACCAAAGGACTTGTAGACCAGCCAACAGGAAGGGCAGGGAGGAAGATCCTGAATTAAGACAGCTGAAATAAGAAACTGGCAGAGGGAGAATTATCAATATCGGGGTGTTCTTCTATACCACAGAGATTAATCAGTCTGATAAAGGCCACCTGGGTGCTTCCTACAGGTTCAGCATAGCTTTTGTACACATTAAATGAAGTGGAAATAGAGATGCCTTAACTACTGTGGAACTACTACTCGGGGTAAAACTAACTGAAATGCTAGAATGGCCTTGCTCTCTATAACTGAAAAACTCATCCAGGAAGTGACTGCGCTCCTCAGGGGCACCCCAAGACGTGGACTTAATGAGGTGATAAGGAACACCCTGCTGAAGACATGAGCTTCCTAGAGATGCTCAGCGGTGGCCGCTCTCTGTAGGCTGGAATAGGGGTAGGAACACTCCATGCTACTGAGTTTCATAGCAACAATGGAAATCTTAGATTCCAGGATAGCAGAGCCCTCGAGGCAGCACTAAACTGTTAGGAACCTTAGAATGACAGCTGGAGATTTCATCTGTAAGCATCTGTGGAGAAGGCTAATACAATATAGTGTTCCTACAGGCAAGACAACCAGTCATCGACAAAGACTCTGCCTCCTACAGATCAAAAGAGTGGTAGAAATGGGTAAACACAAGATTGAAGTCAGCTATCTCAGTGAAAAGTCTAGATCCCTTGCTCAGTGTCCAATTTGAGCCAGTTTTCAGTGGGACTCAGAGCCCGTCAGAGGTCACATGAGGGCTGGTCCTCTGCAAAAGGACCTTGAAGGTATATGTAGTAGTGATCCTCAGTTCTTTTCCAAGGCCCTGACATTGAAATTTCCCATGGTAAAAATAGTGAGTCAAAGCAACATCATGCTATATATTCCAGGCAAACAGCAGAGGCTGTACAAGTTAAAAAGACTAGAAGGAGATAGGGCTTATTATCCCTATTGAACTTCCATTTCAGTCAGCAAAAGCTAGGTGGTTCATGGCTACTAGACAACTGTTAGAAGCTTAACCAATAGGGAGCTGCCCTAATTGCAGTTGTGCCAGATGTGATATTTTTATTGCAGTATTAGCACTGCTCCAGGTAAACAATAAGCAGCTATTAATATGGAAATGTACTTTAAAATTATCTACCAAGGGGGCTGGAGAGATGGCCTAGCGGTTAAGAGCACCGACCGCTCTTGCAGAGGAGCTGGGTTCGATCCCCAGCACCCACATGGCGGCCGAGAACCGTCTGAAACTCCAATTCCAGGAGAACTCCAGTTCCAGGGGAATCCGAAAATTGTTTTTTATTATAGGGAATTATTATGTCATGCATTTACATTTTCCAAAAGTTACTTTAGATCTTTTTGTCTAAACCTTGTGTGTTATTATCTAGGAGAGCTCAATATAAGAAGTAAGATGCAAACATTCTACTGAGATTGATCAGTAAGTTGGCAAATGTATCCATTCAATATCCATTCCATGATTGCTCATATAAACATCCTGGTTAGGAGTATAGTGGAGTTTTAAAAAATTATAAAACATACCCAAGGAACTGAATAAGACAATTGTTTACTGTTAGCGTGAGATCTCAAAGTTATGAGCGGCTCAGATTTATTAGCCAGGGCCTGTAAAGCCTCTGGTGTTATTTTTCTGGGAGACTTTGGATCTTAGTCCCCATGTAAAATTTGAAATAGGGGGCTGAGTTCTCCAGTAGTAATTTTTAAATGAGGCCTAATCCAATTAATATTTCCCAGTAATTTTTGAAAAATCATTTAAGGTACACAGTTTATCAAGTCTTATCGACATTTTTTGATTCCTAATATAATCATTATAAATATAGTGTCCCAAATACTTAAACAAGGCTTATTTTTCTGTACTATTATCTGGGCTAAATACCAATCCAAAATGAAAGTCTCAGCTTGTTGTAAGTTAAAAAATTGCTAATATTTGTTGGTTAGAAACTTGTGGAGGATGAAAGCCCATAATATAGCATACAGTCCATTATTATGAGAGAATACTATAAGCCATCAGGATATTGTTTTCGTTAGTAGCGAGTACCAAGCCACGTATCTAATCAGGGTTAATCTGCAACATAAGTCGAGTCTATTTTTTCATTCCTTGAGGCAAAACTTTCCACTGATATCTCCTATAAGGCCTTTTAAAATTTACTGATAGGCACACTGAAAGCGAGATGCGGTCATTCCACAATTCGGGCTCTTGGATGTGAAGCCATCTGGGATTGTAGGACCCACAAAAAGCACAGTCTCTCGAGTTATAGTCTAATATATAAATCATATGCCTAAACCATTGTCTGTTGGAACCCGACCGGGGATGGAAGCACCCGGGCTGGAAACAAAGGGAGACGACACATTGTCTATCTGATGAAGTAGCACTATCTTGTACAGCTCTTAAGCCCATTTTCGTATAGTCCTCCATTTAATCCCGCCTATTGCAATATTGTCGGAAATATTCCCCTTAACAATAATCATAAAATTGGGTGGTTAGTGTTTTAGGGACTATTACTTTTTTTTATATGACCTTTTTGAAGCTGTGCGGTGGGCAATTGGGTGCCCTCTCACAAAATACATGGTATTTTTTCTTCTCGTCTTATGGGGCCACTCGGGGTATAAGCCATCAGGCTCAATCTGATTTTACAATCTATTTCTTATCTTGGCACATAAAGAGCTTCCCAATGGCCCTACTAAAAACATGTTTGTTTAAGTTGTTTGAAGTCACCAGTTTAAGATCCATGTCACTCATAATAACTCTGCCCCACAAGGAAAAGGTCAGGGAAGGAATGACATAAGGCTGAATAAAGCCTGTCTTTTCATCAAGCTTTTACTTAAAGAGTTGAGAACTTTGGGCTACGTTGGAAACTGAGCCCAATCCTGTTAGTGAAGAGAATGTATTTTGAGAGGGCCAAGATGATGGCCAGTCTTTTCCTGCTATACAAGTCTTGTCAGCTCCTGTATCTAAAAGACCTTTTAAACATTTTCCATTTAATTTTTATAGATTTTTAAAAGGGTCAGGACTTTTATTCAAATCTTGGACCCAAGCTATCACAGGTTGCTCAAGCCCAAAGATCCAAACTTGCCCCCTGGAATCTTCTAATTTGTGTTCCTTTTATTAAAAAAAAAAAAATGGGGGGGAAAAAAAGTTTCGGCAAATTTACCTTAAGGAACAGTAAACTAACAATTTGGGATGCGGTATTCCTCTTCTGTCCCTTATTGTACATTGAAACTTGTTCTCTTTTAAAGGCCTTGACCATTAATTTTTGGGTCTTTCACCAAGTGAAAATCAGAGTCCACAACAACCGGAGGTAAAAACTCAAAATTTTTATTATAATTTGAGCTACGACCAATTATCAAACCCACAGTCCCCCATGGCAGAGTTCCCAGTGTGGAAGTCGGGACTAATGCTACTCCATCTGCTGAGGACAAAATTATATCCTGGCAGACGGAGAAGTCCAGCCCTGCACTTTCCAATGTTGCCCTGGGTAAATCATGAACAGTCAGTTCAGGAGTTTCAGAGTTTAACCCCTGAGTTAAACGCCTGCTCACCCTCTTCCTCCTGTCTTTTCTTATGGGGGTCTGGAGGCTCGCCCTCCCAAAAATTCTAAGTTTTTTGGGCACCTCCATCTTGCTTTTTTCTGGTTCTCCCCTCGCTTGGAAGAGGAAGTCTTCACGCTTATGCTCTAAGTGAAGATATTTCTACGTATCATTTGGACAGTTACGACTCGTACCAGCTCGCACCTGCCCTTTCTGACACCTTTTGGGAACAAGGTGCTATGCCCAGCCGAAAGGGGGTCCCTCTTATCTCCTTTTGGCCCCATATAGGCAAGCTCTCTGCATGCTGTCCTGTCTCCCCACATTTTAAAACATGTGGGCTCGAGGAATCTTTTGCCACTGCCTCCATGAAGTCCTTTTTCACAATAGGCGCTTATGTCTGAACCCCTTTCTCGCTGAGCAAAAAGCCATATCCCTGAACTACTGTCTGGTGGAGGCCGTACCTATCGACACCCAGCTTTGGATGTCCCATGCAGAGTCCGTGTTTTTCCTGACAGGTCCTTTGAGATCCTGACAGAGAGGTATCCTGGCATTTCTTCCCAACCAATTGCTTAAGTCATTTCTGTTCTTCTGATTGTGGCAGTGTTCTGTGAATAGCTTCCTCAAGCCTAGAAACAAACTCTTGATAAGGTTTTTCAGTCCTTTGCTTTATTCCTGACAGAGTGGATCCCTTGGTTCCCAGAGAAGGCAACTTCTTCCAGGACTCTAGAGCATTGGTGGTAACCGCTTTTAGAATGTCCCTGGGAATTTTAGTCTGTAATTGATTAGTGGCAAAGTTCCCTGCTCCTAAAAGCATATCCATGGTTGGCTTAGGGCCTCTTCTCTTTTTGAAATTTTGTTGGCTATAGTCTGTTTAGATCCATCTTCATAGTCAGTCCTCCACAGTACATAGTGTACATAGTCCCCTGGGCTTAAAGTGGCCTTGGCAGTTTGATGCCAGTCGCCAGGATTTAACCAAATGCTGGCTACCTTATATTTATATTCACAGCACCTCTGCGCCTTTACCGACGACTTGAAAGTATATGGTTGGGCAGTGGGCCCAGAGTGCCTTGCACTGCTTGATTTGTACGGCTCTCCTCTTAAGACTTTAATAGGAAGAGGCTCCCAAACAGGCTCCCCATCCACCTCTTCTACAGGGAAAGTAAAAGAACAATCCCCATCTCTTTTTGCCTCTGCCATAGCACTTTGGAAGCCAGAAGGGAGAGTAGTAAGGCAGGTGCCAGGGCCACTTCTTTCTCTATTTTCCTTCCTGGTTATCACTAGTCTGTCTAACAGGAAAGGCCATCATAGGAGTGTAATCTGCACGCATCCATCCTGAGTGCCATAGGGGCGCAGGAAATAGAGGACCATCCCCAGATGCATTGAGGGAGTCCGGAGGGAGGGGGATTAGTAAAAGGACAATCATCCCAGTTGCTCCAGTCCTGTGGTGGTCCATATTTTTTATTTTCACTTTTTGAGACAGGGTTTCATTTTGTAGCCCAGGCTGCCCTTTGAATCCCTGATCTGGTTTTGGTATTGGAGGATATAGGCCTGATCCCCCCTCTGTAGAGGTAGGAGATTGTAATGACTTTTCTTCATTCTTCCTGTTCCTTAATTTTCTGATGTTCATGCACAAAGCCCCTCAAATCTGACCCATTAATTAAACTAGTTCTTTTCGTTTGTAAGCCAAAGTCGATATGCATAATTAGGGGAGTTTCCCTCACCAATGTGTCTTCCACCAATGTCCTTCATTTCTTTGTCAATTCTTTTCCAATCTGGTAAAGTTAGAGTGCCCTCCTCTGGAAACCAAGGACTAACTTTCTTGATGAAATTTAAGAAATCCTTCAATGTCTCTTCTGAAACTTTTAATCAACCTTGTTCTGCCACACATTTGTTTAAAAACAGAAAGAAACATATCTTCTTGTTTAGACTCTGTGTGCCCCATGGTTCCAAGATTCCTCGCACGTAACCGATTATCCTTTATCAGCGAGACCCGGGCTCTCTGGCGAGAAACTACCTGTGTTTTTCGGCAAAGCAAGAGAAAGAGAGATGAAGAGCTACACTGGCCAAAGGTCCCCTGTTCGGAGCGCACCTGTCACCACCACATATAGGTCGACAGAGGCTAGCTCTACGTCAGCGCGGTCGTTGCGGGTTTCTGGAATAAGACGTCATTTGGCAGGAAAACACAAGGAAGCTGATGGCTTGCAGAAATAAGAGACAGAGAAAAGTTTCCCAAATCCACAGCAACTATATGCGAATTTGAAACAGTTAAGGGCAGTGTTTATATAGTAGTTTTAGGAGAAGGCAGAACAAAAGGATTTGGTGAAGCTTTACAGTTACATATGTTACTAATAGGTCAAGACTTATACATTAACCAGAACTCATTGTCTATTTCATGATTGACGAGGTACGGGGCACGCAGAGCAGGAAACCAAAACATTACAAAGTTTAGTCAGGAAATGAATTTTTTTCTCTTTGAAATAAAAAATGTTAGAAATGGTTATAGAAACGAAACCTTTACCGAAGGAAATGACACATTTAAGTAAGAAAAGGAACACTCGAATGGGTTATTAAACTGATCAATAATTTGTTTACTTATTACGCTCTTAATTACAAGTCATTAATTGAAAGTTAAGGACACTGAGTAGTAATAGTTATGTCACAGTAGAAGTTCCTTGGCAGTAGATATTAGCCTTATATCTCTATCCTAAATTTAGAGCAAATATATCTTAATATCTAGTACTTGGTCAACCTCTACCGGACACAAATAACTTAAAAAGAGCTGAACTGCAATCCAGGTTTTGATAAAAAAGCAAAAAAGCTCTGACTATGGACAGAAAAGTGCCTCCTTGTCTACTGACAAAGCAATAGCTATCACGGATCTACATGACTATCCCAAAGGTGAAAAAATAATACAGATGGGCCATGGTTTTATTCATTAAGACAGTCTACCCTCCTGAACCCTATTCCTCCCAAATACAACACAAACACAAAGCCTTGGATGGTTTTCATCAAATTGCTGGGACCATTTTCCTCATTTGGAGAGATCTTCTAAACTCTGCTTCTTAGCATAGGAGTGCAAAGTGCAATGGCTTGGAGCTGTGCAGCAGAGGTCCTGGCAGGCTCCAAAGGGCTGAACCTGTGAGCACTTCCCTATATGACAGGCATGCAAATCTTCGTAAGTTTCACTTCTTACCATCGGAGTGCCGGTGACATAGCAAGGCATTCAGAAATGCTCATAATTCTTGCTCATAGGATTCGGTGAATATTCTGTTATCAATACGGCAGGAGAATTCACTTTGCTCTAAGGCAAGACCACACATGCACATGGTTGTCCAATCCATACAACTTCTCTTTTGCCGACCCTAAATTGTCTTGGTAAGATGGTAATTTTTTTTAAATTTGGAAAAAAGAGGAATTTTTTTTTTAATTTCTGTATGTGTATAATGTACTGGCGATCTGCTGCACATGGGTGTGCACCTGTGTCATGCCATGCCGCGGAGGTCGAGAGGGTGTCGA